>VDFB02193867.1:120968142-121362789 GCA_007258455.2 Sequoia sempervirens
GAGGCAAATTGATTGGGTTTGAAGTTAAAGACTAATAATCAATTTCAAGTGATATAGTCAATTCGGGTAACCACTTAGTAATACAAGGTTAGGACGGTTTGGCTATAGGTGGTGTTTGGAGATTCAAATGGTAAGAGATGATTGGTGGATTAGGAAGAAATTATAATGAATGGGGGGTTAAGGATAATTGTGGAGAATGTATGGGGATTTAGGATAGTTGAACGAAAGTTTAAAATAATGAGATGGAGGTTTAAAAGGGATAAATGGAGGTTTTTGAGAGTTTAAAGTGACAACACGAAGGTTTGGGATGATGAGGTAATGGTTGGGAATGGTGAAATGGAGGTTTAAAAGCTGAATGAATCCAAATAGGGGGATTTTAGGTGTTCAGTAGGGCGTAATTGCACTTCTGTAGCAAAACAGGGGCGTAGCCGCCCTTCTACAGCAAAACAGGGGTGTAGCCACACTTCTACAGCAAAGCAGGGGCATAGCTGCACTTCTGCAGCAAAACAGGGGCGTAGCCGCCCTTCTGCAGCAAAACAGGGGCGTAGCCACCCTTCTACAGCAAAACAGGGGCGTAGCCGCCCTTTTGCAGCAAAATAGGGGTGTAGCCACACTTCTGCAGTAAAACAGGGGCGTAGCCACCCTTCTGCAGCAAAACAGAGGCTTGGTTTGATGCAAATGGCTATGGCAAGGACTTTAAAATGATAATGATAAGGCCAAATCATTGAGAATTCACTGGTTTCTCACAAGAAAACACTCTCAAGCAAATACAACCCTATGATTAGTGTTGAGGGTATGGCAAAAGTGGTCTTAATCTGGGATGCACAAGGTATCTAGGGAGTCCTCGATATACTCTCGGTATGTGAGGCACAACTGTGAACACCAGCCCGTCACAAGCGTGAGTCGGGAACCCCAGCGAGATACTGAAGGGCTCAGACCAACTCTTCACGTCTATCTAGGTATCACCCTAGCTTCGACACTCCGCCAATTACGACATGACTAGATTGGGGTACAGCTTTCGCTCTCCCCCCTTTGTATACCCCGCCGGTACGCGTGGTTGGAATCGTCCTTTGGGGTGATGAAATCTCCAAGCAAGTCCCACTATGAAGAAAGCACTAACCGCTTCCAACTACTCCCCAGACTCACACGAAGTGCAAGGGGAAAGCGGAAACAAGCTAATACTCCCTTAGGGTAACACAAAAAGACAAGAACAGCAAGCAACGAATATTACTCCCCTTAATTAAGTTATGTTCTTAGATTAATGCAAAAAGCAAGGATAACTTTAAAGAAGATTGAGCAAATGGATAGCCCTGCAAGCAAACATTAGATATTTTATCCTACTTTTTCCATCAACTTCACAAGAATATGCTGCAAAAGGTTAGCACAAAACACATGTATTCTTGCAAGAATAACGTTAATGAGAAAAATAACAATTAAATCTGAAATCAAAACACCAATTTTACCTTCCAGGGGGTGCAGTCGCCCTTCTGCAGCAAAACAGGGGCGTAGACGCACTTCTGTAGCAAAATAGGGGCGTAGCCACCCTTCTGCGGAAAAATAGGGGTGTAGCCGCCCTTTTGTAGCAAAACAGGGGTGTAGTCGCCCTTCTGCAAAAAAATGGGGCGTAGCCGCCCTTCTGTGAAAAATGGGACGTAGCCGCCCTTCTGCGCAAAAATGGGGCATAGCTGCCCTTCTGTGAAAAATGGGGCGTAGCTGCCCTTCTGCGCAAAAAATGGGGTGTAGCCACCCTTCTGCGCAAAAATGGGGCGTAGCCGCCCTTCTATGAAAAATGGGGCGTAGCTGCCCATCTGCGCAAAAATGGGGTGTAACCGCCCTTCTGTGAAAAATGGGGCGTAGCCGCCCTTCTGCGCAAAAATAGGGTGTAGCCGCCTTTCTGCAGAAAATGGGGCGTAGTTGCCCTTCTATAAAAAATGGGGCGTAGCCGCCCTTCTGCACAAAAATGGGGTGTAGCTGCCCTTCTGTGAAAAATGGGGCGTAGCCGCCCTTCTACAGAAAATGGGGTGTAGCCACCCTTCTGCGACGCGTTCCTGAAAAAACTTAAACAACAGCAAACGTAAAATACGGGAACCTGTTTGTGGGTCCCATCGGGCGTGCCAGAAATGTATACCCTGATATTTGCACTTCTCTAGGTGAGCAAAACAACTAAGAAATATGGAAAACAAAATACCAAGGACACCTCAAGATTAGCCAAAAGAGAGTGACAAAACAATAAAGAAAGTAGATAGCACAAGACAAACAGTTTTACCTTCCTTTGTAGTTGATACTCCTTTGATTGGCCCTTGCTTAAGATGGGATGTGTGCTCCTTGATGTCTCTATTGAAGATCTTTACTATGTGCTTGGATGCAAATGCAAGTGGTTGTGATTGAAAATTGGATGAGTGCACAAAATGGCAGCATGTAGTTGCAAATTGACTAAGTGTCCTAAATGCTTATTGAGAGGGGGTATTTATAGAGGAACTTGAATTCTCTAGAGAATTCAAGGGTCAAGATTGATCCAACAAGGTCAAGATGAAGGGCTATGGTGGGTTGAGAACCCACAAGCCCTCACATTTTGACATGTAGAGGGTGAGGTGGCCAAGGGTGGATGAGATGGAAATGAGTTGTTAAAAAGGTACATGAGGTGGAAAAGGACATGCACCTTGGGGGATGAAAGGATTTCCACAAAAAGGGATTTCTTTTCCCTAAGTGGGAGTGAAAGGGACATTTGAGGAATTTTAGAATTCCTCAAAATTCTACATGGGAAAAGGAAAGGTGGTTGGGAGGATAAATGTGAATTAAAAATTCACATTCCTAGGATGATCTAGAGGGTAAAAGGTGGGCTCCAAAAAGGGACTGGAGATTGTGACAAGTCCAAGGTTCTAGAAGCCTTAGAAGGATGGAATGTTAAAAATTCACAGGATGAAAGGTGGAATGTGGAAAAAGGACTTTGGAAGAATTGACTGGAATTGGATTAGGCTAATATTGGAAGATTAGAGGCAAGTGGCAAATGTAGGAGGATGTGACATTAATCTCTGATTAAGAGGATGCACATCATAACCCTAAATTAATTAAATTAATTCAGATTAGGGTGAGATTATGGAGGATGTGACAAGGAGAGAGAAAGTGGAGAAATTTTAAATTGGTTTTTAAAAAAGAGGAAGAATGACTAAATTAAATAAATTAGTGTATTTATTTAATTTAGAGAAGAATAAGGTAAAAGACACAGCATTAATTATTAAATTAAATACTTTATCGGTATGAGACAAAAGGTGTAATATTAATTTAATTTAATAAATTAATATTAATACGATAGATGGAGAGGCAGTAATTTTAATCATATGGAAGTAATTAAATTTGGATGCCTACACCAACATACATAGAGAATGCAAGAAAATCCACCACAAAATTATCATTATCACAGCAAAATTCAAGACCCAAACACCACCTCCATCACCCATAACTAGAACAAGCACCAACACCAGAACCATGGTACACATGCCCATTTCGTGTCTTTGCAGAAGCATGAGGAGAAACCACTGCTCCTTCTTCATCTTTATCCTTTCCAACCATTGAAAAATCATGCCCACTTGGGGTCTTTATAGAAGCTAGGGGAACTGATATTACTTCCACCCTTGGGGCTTCCAATCAATTCATGATCATGAGGTATCATTGGTAAGGTATGTGCAGGATCATGATGGGCCAAAAAGTGGTGATATGATGGGTATGTGTAGTGTATGTGGCTGACGACTTTTGTTTACCTAGAATTGATGAAACGAAAAGGTTTTTTAAAGGAGATTCTCAGCTTTCCACCAATATAAATTATGCTTTACTTTGAATTTAATAACTAATTATTATTCATTTTCTATTTGAATTACAACTAAAGTCTTGATTGATAGGCTGATTGAAAAATATCTATAGCTTTCAAATGGTATCACATTTTTGAATATGAAACATGTGTCACATTCCCATGCTTCACATACTATAGGATTAAAAAAAGAAAAAATTCATGAAGTTTTCACCATGGTGGTCGACATACAAGTTTTTCTATTTTTAAAATTTGTAATAAAAATTCATAATTAATTATTTACTTGGAAATTTTTTTAAAAAAAATGCATCACATCAGGACATGAGTCCTCTACTTATATATAAAATATTATAAAAAAATATTATCATTTTATTATTGTTAGAGGTCAGCAGACACCTACTTATTTTTTCCTTATAATTTAAGTACTACATTGAAATTTCAAAATTTCACCAAATAATTTAAAAAACTGGTAGTTTAGAAACTACATTTAATTTTCTAAGATTTTATTCTTACATATTTTTAAAATAATATAGATAACTTATTCAAGTTTTTATGTCAAGTTTCCTAACTTTTATTTTTCTGAACTTGTTGCCACTTAAGGGCCTGTTCTTTCCATGATGATCCTGCACATACCCGGTAACTTGAATTTTTTTCAGTCTCACTATCTGAGGGGCTATCAATAATGTCAATAGGGGAGGATTTTGGTCCAAAAGAAGATCAGCCATATCTTATATTTCTTTGAATTCCCCTCATAGACCTTAGAGGCTCTTTTCCTTTGGCCTCCATCATTTCTATAGTCACAACTCGACTTCTCAACCTATGGCTAGTTTTGGTAGCAACTGGTGTAGAATTCTCACCAGGGGCCTCCTCCTTGCCTTCTTCCTTCAAATTCAAAGTAGCTTTGGGTATGTTCTATTTGTACTCTAGAACATCACTGTGAAATTTCTACACATTGAACCTTAGGGACCTTCGCACTGATGACACAAAAGTAGCACACTTACTCATCTTCCTTGGATATATAAATCCATAGATGTAGACCCAAGTAATTTCACCTTCCCAAAAACTCATGAAACTCTATCTCTTGATTGTAATATTGGCAAGAATGAGAGCCATCAATCAACATTTATTGATGAATTTGATCATGTTGATCATCAATACTCAATGAAACCCACACAAGCAAATAGGTGATTAACCATTGGTGTCTACATCACCACCATTAATTACCCAGGTACATGGAAATCCGTGATCATTCTCAATGATTACAAGGAATTAACTCTTTGCATGCATTAAGATTGAATTGATCACTCTGGAAGTGCATTCACCATTAATGCTTACTCGTTGCAGATCCAAAATGGCTATCACATGCCTATTTCTAATTTTTGAATGTTGGCCATCGATTTATTGATGAGGCGGTGAATTGAACAGCCCATTTTGAGTTGACCAGGTTTAAATTCCTTGAGACCATCACTTGCTAATTTTTGGCCAATATTGTTCATTCAAGTTGGAAGCCACATCATCCATCCATGGGTCCCACTCATTTCTCCAAGTGAGTGGATCATTCCATGTGTCACAAGCCCATGGACCTCATGGTTTTTAATGAGCTCTCAACTTTTCGTTGCAAGCCAGTGGGGGACGACTAAGATTAACCCCAACATTTGATCACCACCTTCGAATTAAAACATCATACAATAGGCTTAATAGTGGAGGCCCACATTCGTATTAGGACATGTGTCCACATCTCGCAAACCTTGTGACTTTTAATAAAACAACATCTTAATCCTACAAGCCAGTGGGAAACAACCTAGATCAAGTCTTGAGATTGGACAAGTCCTTAACCTACACATGAAATAAATTCATCTTTAAAAGTGGGGCCATGGCTAGGCCGACAACAATTAAACCCGTAGGAAAATGACTTAAACATAAGTCTTTTGGAGTGAAATATTTCGCCAAACTTCAAGGACATTTGAAATGAGAAGATGTGTGGGTGACCAACCTTCCTAGACAAAGGGAGCCAGTGAGAATATGCATTCAAAGAGTCGAGTGATAACTTAAGCGACTGGTGACCAGTTGTAGTGAGTCAGTGTGAAATTAAAATTCCCAAATGGTTTTAAGATACAACATTTTATAAAGAAGGTTCACAGACCAAAACCCTAACCCCATCCTTGGACCCAAAGCTCACAGTCATGATCATAATCAAGATATGTACAAAATTTGCAAAAAAATTGGGAGCTCTATCAAGAGGGTGGGTGCTTGAAAATGGAAAATTTTAGTTATGTTGATGGTATTTCTAATGATCAAGAGATGGTAGAGTTACAGGTTAATGTCTGACTAGACCAAATAACCCTAAGAAGTTAGAGTGGGGGACTCAACTTTTTTAATAGTACAGAGGCATAGTTTTAGGAAAATACAGGTGCAACATATTTTAATGCAAGCCCAAAATCTTAGGCGCAGTAGGATTTAATAGAAGTGCAACAGTTTTAGTCTTAGGCATAGTTTGACAGTTTGAGTCCTTTGGCAAGAGATTTTAGCAAACAATAAAACACATTGGCTGGGTTTGAAATTTTTTGATGTTTTAAAAGGGTATAGCCAAATCCTTAGCCCTTTGGCTGATTCATTTTCATGGGCTTCACACAAGAAGACACTCCAAGAACTTCATTAAAAACCCTAAGCTCAAGTAGGTTTATATATTAATGTGGGATCACCACCCAAGCAAGGTTTGGTTAATACTCCTTGATACTTGGGTGGTTCTTTGGGGCAATCTTTCTGATGAAGGTGGATAGTTAGAGCTCCAGTGGCATAGGGGCATCAACAGACATAAATGAGCCCACCTTCACTCTCTCCTTGGGAAAAATCATAGTTCTCCACAAGTAATTCTATCTCAACCTAAGGGAATATGTGGTGAGTAACTTCAAGGTACGATCCACATCCCTTGCCCCACACTAATCTACGTTTGAATGGATTTCTAGGTTTACAATGTGTTTCTAGGGAGTCTTCGATATATGCAAGGTATGTGAGGCCCAAACCATGAACACTGGTATGTCACAAGCATGGATTGGGAGCTTCGATGAGGTACTGAGAGCTCAGACCAACCCTTCACTCCTAGCCTGGAATCGCCCTACCCAATAAGAGCTCTGACAATTATAATGCAACAAGATTGGAGTACAACTTTAGTTCTCCCCCCTTTATATACCCCGCCGAGATGCATGGTTGGGATCATCCCCTAGGGTGATGAATTCCATAGGTATGTCCCCTAGAAAGAAAGGAACACTAGGTTTTTTTGATCCCCCAGATCACACGAAGCACAAGGGGAGAGTATACACACAAACTAGTGACCTTATGTTTACCTAAAACATTAATCTAAACAAAATGAAGAGATGTAAAGATTTATGATCCCCAAGATTACACTAGTTGTGAGGGGAGAGCATACGTCTATTACACCCTTCCAAACACATAAAACAAGGTAATTTCCCACTACTCTAATTTAGTGCCTAAATTAGTGGAAAACAAAATATCTTGGCCAAACATCCTACAAAACCATAGATTAGTATTTTTTTGAATATTGGTCTTTGAAAATTGACAACTGCACCACTTGTTAGTCCAAAAGTTAGCTCAAAATAATCAAATCAGAATGTAGGCACAACTTTACAGAAAATCAAAACCTAGGTGCCAAAAAATAGATTTCCAAAATTATCACAGAAATAGAAGCACAACAAGATGACAGAATGGTTCCTTCGTAATATTAGGTGAAACAATGACTCTAGAGATTAAATATTAAAGATGTAAGATATTTAATGCCTTCTACTAATGTATTCTTGAGTGGTAAGCTTCTAAAATGAAAAAATGTGCCAAAAAATGTTGTGAAAATACTAGATTAGATGTCCTGAATAGAAGCACAATTTTGTTAATAGAACGACGTCTACACATAGAGACCTGGTTCGATTGAATTTATGATTTTAAAAGAATAGCAATAACACTACTTTCTCTTAGCCAAAAGATGTAAATATCTAATATTTTGCAAATCAAAACTAATACTGGAACCTGAATTGATTAAATGTGTATTAAAAGATTTAAATCTAACTATAAACTAAGGTGCCATTTATGGTAACAGAGGTGCTAAACATTGCTATGCAGGTGCTGAGATAGAGGCACCACCAGTCACAACGCAAGTGCCACTATTTCAAGTAGAGGTGCCAAAAACCAGTTACGGCCCAGTTAGCTTAAAAACTTAAACAAAATGTGAGTTCATTTTCCTTTTAGGTTAATTTTAATATCCCAAAATGAAATGTGAGGCATTATCTAGTGAACTTGATTAGCCTAAGTAAATTTTAAATTAAGTTTAGATTGTGGTTCTTTTTATCTTTTCCTTTAAGTGTGAGATTTGTGATAGTAGAAAAATGAAAAAGAAACAAACTAAGTATTTTTTGACGAAAAGAACTAAAAAAGAGGTGTAAACCTAATAAAAGAGCAATATAGTCCTAAATATTGGAAAGAAACCTACAAAAAATGAGAAGAAGTTAGACCAATGAGTAACAAAAAAACTGGTGATGTAGGCAATGAGATCGTGTGTGCAAGCATAGTGAGTTGATACATAGGCACCGAGAGTTGTGACACATGCACAGTGAAATGGAATAGAGGCATGAAATAATGTGGTAGAGGTGTTGATAGTCGATACACAGGCACAATTTGACAACAATCTAACCCGCAAAATCCTAAAAACACACAAACTTTGCAAAAAAATGTTAAAGGGATGTGGGTCCCATTGGGCGTTCCAAATGTGAAGGGGGTTAATTTATTATCAAAATCATAAAATCATAAAGAAAATAAGTATAACAACAATAACACAAGATTATACCTCTCATTACCCTTCTTGATTGAGCTTCAAGATTGCACCCAAAACATTTTTAATTTTGCTCAAGATGAAATGTGGATTGTTCTCAATTGCACTAGCATGTAATTAACTTAATTGAAGATGAAAAAAATGAGAGGATGAAGGCCCAATTTATAGAAAATTGGATGGTAAAATAAAGGGCTAGGATTCAATGTGGAGGTGATGCATGGATCAATGGATGTGGCCAATTAGCATTGTGACAAGTGTCACAATTGAATGCATGGAGAAGGGTGAGGTGTGCTCACACATGTGTGAGAACACCTTGGAATGACACCTCATTTAATTTAGGAGGCTATGTGTAAGAAAGTTGAGGTAGGTGTGAGTTTTAGCAATAATGATACAAAATTAGGGGGTGAGGGTATTTTGATGGGAACAATTAAATAACTGAGGTTATTTAATTGACTAGAAGAATTATAGGTTTAGGTAATGAATTAAATAAAATATTTAATTAATTATGAGATGAAATGCACTAATTAATTGAATAAATATATTTAATTAATTACGAAGAGAGAAATGGATGAATTAATTAAATAAAAATATTTAATTAATTAAGACAAAGTAAGGTTAGATTGGGGGTGACTACATGACGTACTTTTCTTTCTATGTTTAGCATTTCATTTTGGGGAAACTCCTTATTTATGATGTAGTTTCATTAATGAACATATGACTTGGCATAGGGCTTTCTGAATAATCTCCCATGCATTCTTCATTAGCTACTTTAAAGCAAATTGCTCATAGTAATGGTGTTAGCAACTGCTTTAAAGTGGGGCATACATTGACACTCATGTTTTACTATGCAATTTTATTTATTCTTGTGTTGTGTCTTGTTCTTGGTGGTGTCATCAAGTTTTTTTCCCTCTAAGAGCATAATATTTCTTAGATTTGTCTTCTCTTTGAGACATTATGCACGATGTTCTTTAAGAAGAGACCTTACATGAACTAAGAAAAATCCCTTAAAAAATAGAAAATCCTTTACATGCATAAATGTTCAAAAGTGCTTAACGTAGGTTGCTAGGTCTGATGAAGCTCAAGTTTCATTTTGTGGTGCCCTATTGAAGTTATCAGAGGGACAACTTTGGTATGGTTAGTATGATGAGAAGCCTAAATGACGGCATGAATTTTTCATTGTACAGTGAAAAGTCGACACAGAGGCATGAATTTATCACTAAGCCACCATTCTTGGATACTCACCTAATGGAAAGCTTGAATTTCCACTGCCTCAAAGTGAGCATGTTTTTTTTTGGAGAAACAACCAAGACCTAGTCCACATTGCATTGGATAGGCCATCGTGGCTTGATCTTCCCCTTCTTATTTTTTTTTTTTTTGTGTTTCTCTTTTCTTTCTTCAAGTCTTTGACATTGTATATTTGTGTATATTGCCTTGCTGATGCATATCATACACCTTGTGTGTGTTCTTTTGTAGTTGTGTTGGTTTTACATAGGATCGCGATCTTGGGGGCTTGCACAACCCTCTTGATCATTTCGATCCTATCCAACTAGCATTTTTACACTTGAACCCCTCTTGATGCCTATTTATGTACATTAGTGTGAGTTTTATGTCAGGTCATCCTCTCGCTAAAATGGTGGCTAAACGTAGTGTAGGAAAATGTATCCCTTTACATTTTCACAATTCTTTAAGTCCTCCCTCTTAAAATGTGGCTTATTTAAGCCTTAATTAGTCTTATTTTGCATCCACAATCCTAGTTAAATGCATTTTTCTAAGGAGAATCCCAACATTTAAGGAATGACACTTCATAATTTAACATTTTTGGCTATGAATCCTAGATTTAGGGATATGGGCCTCATATGCCCTCTTGGGCCTATGGACCCTTCCTAGGTCTTGGCCCTAAAATTGAAATGCAATATTAAACATCACACTTTCCAAAGTATGTGTCTTGAGTTTATTCCTCTAAGACTCATACGTCCAACCTAGCGTATGAGTTCCGCTTTAACCTAGGACCTATTTTAAATCAATTTCTTGGTGAGATTTTATTATCCTTAGTTTCTATTTTCGTATGTCGACTTTTAGTGTTGTAATTTCAGAAAATTAAGCATTAAAAAGTATAAATACAAGGTTATTTCACTTAGTTTCACCTAGATTTTCAAGCATTCAATTCCTAAGGAAATTTTTATGATCAAAAGTGACTTTAAGAGCATCCAAGGGAAGAATACCTCATCATTTGTGGTAGCAATCAAGATTCCTTTCATCATTTCAAATATTTATTGCATCATGCATGTTGTTTGAACTAATGGGGTGATGTAGTGTTCAAGATCAATTCAAGCATATCAAAGGCATTGTTTCACATCAAGTTCTATGATCAAGATCTACATTCCTTGAGGCCATTTCATGCTAGTTTGTAGATTTGTAATCCAAGGTTTCAAATAGGTTTTGGTGAGTGGTTACATTGTATTTTCTCATTAATGATTCCTCCATACATCTCTATTTTATTTCAAGGTTTAATTACCAAAAGAGGGTTTGACAAAGCCAAACCCCCATTCCATAACAAAACAACAATTTTCTCTCTTGATGTGTGTTTGTATATCTAGGTGAATTAGAGCTTGAAGATCATTTGAAGATAAAGTTACCAAAGTTGTGAAGTTGTCGTAAGAAGTTGTCAAGGCTCATGGGAACTCAGATCTGTAGAAAGATATCCAAGTTTTTTATATGAAACCAATGGGAAAGTGGTTATATAATCCATCTTCAGAGGGTCACAAAGTTTCAATTCAAAATTTTGCTCCTAGGACACTTTTCACTTTTTTGGGACACTTTGTGACATGTCTAGTGTATTCGTCTATGTTATGTCCTTTTAGAAGTATTCAACAGTGTCGGATCTGGGTTCAAAAGATTTAGAAAGATCCCTAAAAATCCTACAAGAGGACTCATACACCCAATCTGGTGTATTAGTCCCGACGTTGCTTTTTCACACCTTTTTATAGATCCTGATCAGTCATCAAAAGATTTATAAATTCTTCCTTGAAACCCTACAATAGGACTCATATGTACAGTCTGACATATTAGTCCTAATACACCTTAAAAAGAAGAATTTTGAAGTTGTAGACCCTTACATTGGAATCTTCATTCCATTAGGTATGTTTCTATTTCATTTTAGTCATTCAGTATAATTTTGAGTTCAAGTTTCTAGGTCATATAGGCCATTTCTTTTCAACATAATAACTCTTCTTAACAAACTTTCCTTTATAATCCTTATGTTTTTCATTTGAAACTTTGATTGGACATTTAGAAGAAGAATTACCTATCTTTCCACAATTGAAACAGTTTAAGGGTAACTTACCTTTGTATTTTCTAGTACCCTTCTTCAATCTTACAAAAAATATCTTCCACCTCATCAAGATCATCTAGATATGATTCATCATTCCTCTTTCCTTTGTAGACTTTAAAGATAGTTTCTTTCTTTGTAGCATTTTGACTAAACTCTCTCAGTTCAAAATAATTTAAAGCACCAAACATATGATCTCTAGAGAAATTATCCAAATTCTAAAATTCTCCAATAGCAAAAACTTATGACTATAAGATTTAGGAAGTGTTCTTAATACCTTTTCAACAAATTTTCTTTCTTCCAACTTTCCACCAAGACCATTGATGGAATTGAAAAATTTGTCAACTTGGAGCATGTAGGTAGTAATATATTCATCTTCAGTCATCCTTAGGGTTAAAAATTTAGCTTTGTAGTTCTACATCTTTTATTTTTTTACTTTATCATCTCCTTCATAAATGCTTTGCAACTTTGTCTAGACATCTTTAGTAGACTTTAGAATTATCACCTTTCCAAGTTCAAAATTAGAAGGGCCACTTAGAATCACATTCCTTGCTTTTCCATTGTTTTCATAATCCTTGATCTCATAATGACATGTCAACCCATTAGTAGGCAAGGCATATCCTTTTTCAATAGATCACCAAAGTCTAAATCAAAGAGAGAAATGAAATAACTCCATCCTAGCTTTCTAGTAAGCATAATTTGTTCCATTGAACATAGGAGCTTTGACACCTTTCTTGTGCACCAACTAGATCTACCTCAAACTATTAAGCTTCATCTAGGAACCTAACTCTAATACCAATTTTTAGATGCACATGACAACTAAGAGGGTGGGTGAATCAATTGTATACTCTAAAATATTCAATCCCTCACTAACATTCAAACCCTTATCAACCTTTAAACCCTTATCAAGTATTTGAAAAATGTAAACATATGAAACAATAATGTAAACACATCCAAACACATAAGAACACCGTATTTATGTGGAAAACCCAAGAATGGAAAACCATAGTGAGGATTAGCTCACATATATATGAATCACAACATTGAATACAAATAGGCTCACTGCCAAGGGATCACATTCACTTTTTTTCATCTTATAGACTTTCCACACAATCCACACAACCTTCTTCTTGCATGTATACCATCCATGACCTAAACTAATCTCAATTAGGTCATCCTTAATGAAATGTATGGACCTCAAACATGCAACATCAAATAGGTCAAAACCAAACACTTGTATGGTGGAAAGAAGTGAAGGAAGACTACACCAAGGGTTAACTAGGACCCAGATATGGGTATGTGCAGGATCATCATGGAAAAAATAGGCCCTTAAGTGGCAAAAAATTTAGAAAAATCAGTGTTAGGCAACTTGACATAAAAATTTGAATAAGTTATCTATATTATTTCAAAAATATGTAAGAATAGAATCTGTAGAAAATTGAATGTAGTTTCTAAACTACTAGGCTTATTTAAAAATAAATAAAATCTATTTGGTGAAAATTTGAAATTTCAATGCAGTAGTACTTAAATTTTAGGGAAAAATAAGAATTAGGTGTCCGTCTAACCACCCTAAGCATAATAAAATGATAATTATTTTTTATAATATTTTACATATAAGTAGATGACTCATGTTCAGATGTGATGCATATTTTTTGTATTTTTTTTCCAAGTAAATAATTAATTATGAATTTTTATTACAACTTTTAAAAAACATAAAAACTCGATGTCGACCACCTTAACTTGGTCAAAACTTCATGAAATTTATTTTTATTTTTTAATCCTATAGTATGTGCAGCATAGAATGTGACGCATGTTTCAGATTCAAAAAATGTGATAACCGTTTGAAAGTTGTAGATGTTTTTCAATCAGCCTATCGATCAGGACTTTAGTTGTAATTCTAATAGAAAATAAATAATAATTATTTATTAAATTCAAATTAAAGCATAATTTATATTGCTGGAAAGCTGAGAATCTCCTCTAAAAACCCTTTTCATTTCATCAATTTTGGGTAAAAAGGTCAGCTACATACCCTACAAATACCCATAATATTGTCATTTTTTGGCCCATCATGATCCTACACATACCCATATACATCACCACTCTACTCAACACATCCAAAATCCACGAGGTACCTTTGCAAATAGCATTAACATGCCAGGTTGTCCAAACCTAAACTAACACTACAAGAAAAAACATACACACTTTTCTAGGTCATATGAACCACATAGTAACACTCTACAATATCCACAAAACACGTCAAAATATTCCATTATCATTAGAATATTATGCAACTCTCCCACAACCGCCAGAAACTAATAACACAATCATTATATGCAACAAAACACTCTAGCATAAACATATAACATACTAACCAACTTTGCATAACATCATTGCACTTGGAACCCCAAGGGAAAGTAGATACAAAAAATATAAGCACATTCATAGATCCGCAAGATTAGAAACCATGATCTAGAGAAATTTGGAACAATCTCATTTCTCCCATATAACCTTCTTCATAGGAAGAAATACTATCAAACAAATCTTTCACTTTCGTATGATCCAAAACTTATAACTATGGATATAACACCTTTGAACGCCTATGATCATCACATCCAAACTACACAAGAATATATTCAACCATGAAGAATGGGGATCAAAACACTGAACACACCTTTGTCACTCTAAACTATCTTTTATTCAAATTTTCTAAAAATAACTAGGAAACCAAGTGAACCAAGTTCATCAAAAAAACTACTAAAATGTTTGCAACATGTCCACAACATTTGAAACACTTATCATAAACTACAACACATCGATACTACTAACAATATCATAAAAACCTGTAGGCTCCAATAATCTTTGCAACTATACTGAACTGTGACATCAATGAAAAAACCATCATTGTGTTGACATTAATGACAACACCCAAAAAATAAAACTTCCAACATAGTGTTTCCAACCTCAAAATTCAAATGCTCAGCTACTCAAACCTTGTCATTTACACTTGTATTCTATATAACAAGTTAGATAGTATTTTTATTTTATCTAATAATAATAATATTGATATTTATCGTTAGAAAAATATAACACCAAATTAAAATTTAAAATAGATCAACCTACCAATATTGAATTAAACAAAATTTAGTGAATTTGTTTCCTAATGAATTCTAACCCAAGGAGTTCATCAAAATGAGCTTAAAAAAATATCAATGAAACATGTAAAATGTTATAGTAAGATTGAGCCTTCTATTGTTTAAGGGAGAGCCATGTCATAAAACAAGTCACCCAATGTTACATAACATGTAGTATTAGGGTATGTGCAGGATCATCATGGAGAAAGCAGGCCTTAAATGGCAAAATAAAATAAAATCAGAGATAGACAACTTGACGTAAAAATTTGAGTAAGTTATCTATATTATTTCAAAAATATGTAAATATAGAATTTTTACGAAATTGAATGTAGTTTCTAAACTACTAGGTTTGTTTAAAAAAAAAATCTATATGGTGAAAATTTGAACTTTTTCAAGGAAAAAATAGAGGTCCCCACCAACCACAATAAAATGATAATATTTTTATAATATTTCAGATATAAGTAGAGGACTCATGTATGGATGTGATGCATATTTTTTGTAATTTTTTTCCAAGTAAATAATTAATTATGAATTTTTTATTACAACTTTTAAAAAATATAAAAAATCGTATGTCCACCACCTTAACTTGATCAAAACTTCATGAAATTCAAATTTTCTTTTCTTAATCCTATAGTATGCAAAGCATAGAATGTGACACATGTTTTGGATTCAAAAATTTGATACCATTTGAAAGATATAGATTTTTCAATCAGCCTATCAATTAGGACTTTAGTAATTTGAATAGAAAATGAATAATAATTACTTATTAAATTCAAAGTAAAGCATAATTTATATTGGTGGAAAGCTGAGAATATCCTTTAAAAACCCTTTTGTTTCATCAATTTTGGATTAAAAAAAAGTCGTCAACCACAAACCCATCATATTGCCACTTTTTGGCCCATCATGATCCTACACATACCCATTAATTTCTTTCCAATTTAATTTTCAAAGTTAAGAAACATAAGTAAAATTACTGGAGCTATCCTAAATAACATTAAGAATGAAAATTCACCAAATACAAGTTAATAGGTAGTTAAATTCCATTACCAAACCTTAATGAGATTGACCCTATAATATAACCCTAGTGAAATATCGAAACAACAACGCTACATTGAAAGACTATTTCCTCAATAGAGTCTGAGTACCCAAAACATTGATTCTAAATTCATTTGTATGCTTCACATCCTACCCACTTGGACCACACAACAAACATTAAATACATTCGATAGTTAATATTGAATCAACATTGTATAGTTCACAAGTTTACTTAATTAAAGGTACTAGAATTTACTAAAAGAAATAGAAAGAATTGAAGTTGTTGCATGAATGGTGGGGCCTCACATAGAGTCAATGGCCTCTTAAATATTTTTAAAAAGTTAATGTAGATTTATGAACTAAATTGAAGAACTTTATTTTTATTTTTTTACAAAAATGTAGATTTTTAAAAATAATCCTTCAAAAATAAAAGATTATATATATTTTCAAAGTATGTGAAAGGAAGATTTTTTTTTAGGTTCTAGGGTTTCAAACCTAGAATAACAAAACTCAACACTCTCACTCAAGGATGACCCTAGAGACCTCAATCCAATGGAGAAAGTGGGAAGAGATCTTGCAATAGGGTTGTCCTAGGGCCCAATTATAAACTAATAAGGGGTTCACCACCAAGTTAGGACTTGGAAAGACCGATGCAATGCAAGATGTAATGGTTAACCCTAATATGATGCAATCTTTAACTAAATGACCCAGAAAAGTATGTAAAACATAACAGAAAACTACAAGATGAAATGTGTGCACCTAGAAATTTTAAGATGAGTGGATTTAGCTCTAAAATGTTGATAATAGTGACTTTAATGCTAATATATACTCATATGCTAGGCTAGGAAAATCCGTCCTAGATCTAGGTTTCTATGCAAAAATTGAAATATGGCAAACGGCTGTCTGAAACTACAGAAACCTGAAAATTGATGTAAACTAGGAATCATATACAAGAACTGGCATATCAGTCTAGTTAGGGGTATGTGCAGGATCATGATGGGCCAAAAAGTGGCAATATGATGGGTATGTGGCTGACGATTTTTTTTAACCCAAAATTGATGAAACAAAAAGAATTTTTAAAGAATATTCTCAGCTTTCCACCAATATATAAATTATTCTTTACTTTCAATTTAATAAGTAATTATTATTCATTTTCTATTCGAATTACAACTAAAGTCCTAATTGATAGGTTGATTGAAAAACATCTATAGCTTTCAAACGGTATCATATTTTTTGAATCGAAAACATGCATCACGTTGTATGCTTTGCATACTATAGGATTAAAAAAAGAAAAATTGAATTTCATGAAGTTTTGACCAAGTTAAGGTGGTCAGACCTACAAGTTTTTATATTTTTTAAAAGTTGTAATAAAAAAATCATAAATAATTATTTACTTGGACATCACATTGGGATATGAAAAATGTCACTCAAAAATCTAAAAACCATAAAGGTTTTTTTTTTGAAAGTAGTTTTTTTAACTACACTTTCTTCTATTGTAATTTTATTTTTTTTGGAAATATATATAACTTATTCAATTCATTTGTTAAGTTGCCTAAGAACTTGAAAAAATTTTAACTTCTTCATGTTTTTTCCATGATGATCCTACACACAGCCTTAGTGTTTTGAAGCTTCAAATTCTAAATCTAGTGCTCAAGTTCTTCTCTATGCTTCCCAATTGATCTCCAAATCCATAACATTGATTTGTAACCTAGAGAAGTCTTCCAAGTATCTCTAATGCAAGGTGACAACTTTGATAACTTTGAACACTTTGACAACTTTTTCCAAGCTTTCTCCTCAATGTGTCTTCAACCTAAACCTACAAATCACATACTAAAGAGATGGAAAACTTTTTTTTGTTAATGGAAAGGGGTTTCCCTTGGTCAAACCCCGTTTTGGTAATCAAACCTTGAGATAAAATGAAATAGGAATGGAGAATGTTGAATAACAAAATATGAAGTTGCAACTCACCAAACCCTATCAATGAAGTGATGAAAAAATGTATGAGATGTCTCCAATGGATGTAGACCTCGAATCTTGCTTGAATGAGATAGAGCTTGAACAAAATTCTAGCTTGAATCATGAAACCCTACACCACAATTGTTAGCTCAAAAACAAACATGATGCATGATTAGTTTGACATGATGCTTGATGCTTGAGTAATGCTATAAAATGCTTGATAATATTCCCTTGAAGACACTTGAATTCTTTTGTAAATACTTGAATACTCTTGTGAACTCAAAATTGCTATTAGAATGCTCTCACAAAAGTCTTAGGTGAAAATGAGTAAAAGAACCTTGTATTTATACTTAATTTTTCCAAATTTCCCAAAATTACAACACTACAAGATGACATCAAATCTAGGAGGATAAAATCCCACCAATAATGCTTAGAAAGGTGTAAAATCAGGATCGGGACCCAAAACCCTAGGTGGGACATGATAGAGCTTCCAAATGTTTTTGAAAAATCTTGAGCAAGTGCATGTTTTGGTCATAGTTGTGAGCCTTTTGTTCCTAGAGATGGATTAGCATTTTGATTTAGAAGCCTTCCTATTCTTTTTGTAAATTTTCGTTATAAACCCTTGGGTGTTTTAATTCTGTGTTGACTTGCTACAACCAATCCTTGGTCACTTAAGTCACCACATGATTCATTGAATGCATGTTATCACTGACCCCCTTTTTGGAGGTTCATCAGTTTCCCAATGTTTTATTATTTTTTTAAATTCTCCCAAAGATAGAAAGAATATTTTGTAGCGAACAACTTATGTTTAAGTCATTCTCCCGAGGGTAGAGTCTCATCAGCCTAGTCATGGCCCTTCTTTAAAATATCCTTTATGCACGTGGAAAATTTCCATCAACTCAAGTGATCATCCATCACTAAAATTTTTTCCCCTAGCAGTTTTGTTTTGACAATGGGTGATGGACATAGGTTTTCTTTGGCATCTCTCATTGCTGAAATCTTTTGGACCTTTGGTCCCAGTTCAACGACATGAAATGAGCATGCATCATGTTACATTGCTTCATTGCCAAAATTTCAGTGATGAGTGATAGAGATGAATGGAAGTAGTGTGGTAGTTGTGTGTAAATTTTTTTATTTTATCACCACCTTTTCCCATCGCCGAAGACGTTTACAACTTCAGATTCATTTCTGCAACATGTGATGGCCCGGGTTATATGTATATTATGTTGGAAGGTGTTTGTTGCCAAAATTCTCAAGAAGGTTTGACCATTTACTATGACCTCTAATGGGGTTTTTATCTAGGAATATTTGCTTTGAATGAGAATTACTACTCATTACTGAAGATCGAAAGAAATGTAAGGAAACTTCTACAACAATTGGAAAGTTGTAAACAATATGACTGAGATATGGTTGGTTACATGGCATCTTTTCAACATATCATCATTGTTTCCAAGTATGGATGAATAGGAAAGTGGTGATCTTTAATGAGCTTCATTGATTATGTTTTAAATCCAAAATGATCAATGGCCAAGATTAAGCATGGAGTGATTGATTTTCTATTCACTCAAGTGAGCCAGGGTGGTCATTAAATGCTATACACTCTAATTCCTCTATTTATTGAGGATCTCTTGTAGTTCATCTCATCATCTGCAATTATCAAGGTGCTGAAATAATTGTTGTAAGTACTGTAGGAATGACATATATGAGTGTTGAGAAAATCATCACAGGAGTAGTGGTGTGGTATCCTTGGGTCTATACGTATGTGTATGTGCAGTTTAGCTATCATTTTCTAGTTTCCTAGGGTGGTAATGCTTTTGTAGCTTGCAATTGTGCTTTGTGTCATTGTATGTTAGATTGGTTTGAGTTTTCATTCCTACAAAGGGCACTTTGTGGGTTTTAGTTGTATTTTTTGTAAGGGGGGTGTTGGTTAGTGTGTTATTTTGGGTAAGATGGGTGAACCAAGCAATTTAGTCACACCAGTTAGGAGGTCTAGGAGGCTAAGTATGCAGGAACCTCTTGTTTATGTCTCTGATGTTAAACCTAATACAATGGAAATTCCAATTATTTCAAAGGGTAAGACAAGTGTCTGTAATAAGTGTGAGAAAATTATTATCGAGAGTACTTACAATTTGAGGAATAGGACCATTTCAAAAGAATTGGTCAAGTTTAAAGGGAAAAATCTTGTCAAGCATGGGAAGGAATTTAAGAAGTAGAGTAGGGGTTTTAAGGGTTTTTGGGGAGGCACAATGCTCTCATTGAAGTTTTTGATACTTCTCCAAATGATGGAAAAGGAACATACCTTGACTCTGGCAATTGTCCCATTTCCTTAGTGCCCTATGTTGATTTTGATGAAGTGATTATAGCCACTCAAATTTCAATCAAAAGACTAGGTAGGTGTGCTTACTTGGCCAATGACAAGGTAGGGTAGAATCCCATTTCCTCCTCTGAACTAGTGCTTGGTTTTTGGGCTTTTGTCTTGATTTAATTATCCTATGGCTATTTCATTAATCTACATTGTTGGTATTGATAGTGACTTCCCCGATTTTGGTCTCAACATGCTAATTTTGATAATGACACCTATTGGAAGGCTAGTCGGTTCTTCTTCAATCAATTATATGGTTCTATTTTTTCTTTTGCCTTCCCATGGTAAGAAATGATTATTTGTAATGGTCTGGGAAGCAGACCTAATTAAGATGAAATTAATTTTGAAATGCATATGAAATGTAACTACATTTGATCCAGATGCTTGTTGCTCCCTTGTACTATAAAAGGTATTTCATGGCTCATTGCAAGGGGTTTGAATTTTGAGTCTGGTAAATAGTCTAGGTAGAAGCTAAGCTCAGGAAGGAGCATACTGTAGAGAATATGAATGAATAGAACAACATATTATCTTGGGTATGAGTCATGTATGTAATAGTCTTAAATTAGTTTTATAGAAGTTACAAATATTAAAAGAAATCTTAGCTTTAAAACAAATACTCTCCTATGTATCTTTTTTGCAAGTTATAAATGAAAATATCAATTGTGTTCTCGTTTATCTTTAGTTGTTTGATTGAATGTATGGCTTTGTTTTTTCTTTAACTCAAAGAGTTGATCAAATGCTTGAAGAGGGTCATAGATTTGTAAGAAATTGCATAGGATTTGGTAAGGAGTTATGTTTTAGGCATTGTGATTTTTCATACTGCAAAGCACTATGGAAATAGTCCACCAATTTCTGAATTAAATAGCTTATATATTACAGGTTATTGTATGTTTGACTCCATTAGCCCATTTGATGAAGCACTAGCATATTTTTTAGATAATATTACATGTAAATGAGCTTTTTATATGCCTGGATATGGATTTAAAATAAGAAAAAAAATCATTAAAAAACATTTCAAGTATGAAATATGAGTTTGAAGTATCCTTGATTCCTAGCAAATAGATAATCATTTACTCAAGGTCTGCCAAATCTTCATTGGATTACATTTTTTTGCAATTAATAGGAATCAATCTGTGTATAAATGTGTTCTCAATTAGAAATACATCACTTGAACACAATGAGGAACACCCTCCTAGGTCCTACAGAGCCTAAAGTGTAGGAGCAAATACCTTAGAATCCCTTACTCATTATGTTGGGCACTAGCCTAGACACTTTGTGAGCATAAGGGTTGGTTATCCTTTAAAAAAATTCAAGGTTATGTTGGAAAAGTCACCAAAAAAATTGAGACTCTATTGGGGACATCTTTTAGTCTCTAGTTACAGATTGTTGTATTTCAGAGTCAAATATTTGGTGAATTTGAACTTTGGTTCAAATGTTGAAAAGCTCCTAGACTTGGAAATGTTTTGGTTACAACAAAGTTCAAAGAATTTGAGTGTGACTTTGTTGATGGAGAAGACCCAGAAAGAGATTCACATTTGAAGAGATTTCATATTGTTTGAAGTTGAATCCTCTGAAAAAGAGGATGTGAATCTATCTAAAGAACCTAATAAAGAATGCAAAACTCTCTAGATCTTGCAAATTTTCAGTCAGGAAAGAAAGATTGATGGTTGCTATCGATTTCCAAGTATTCTCATGAATTTAAAGAAGTATTATTATATTTGCAAGCAAATTGTGAGAAATTTCCAGGACTTAAGATGTAAATTATTTCCTATTAGGTGAAGTATCACTAAGTGAGGGAATAGTAGTGGTAATTTTGCATGACTTTAAAGTGTAAATTGAAATTCTTGTATTATCATGGAGAAGCATGTTATATTTTAATATCTTAAGCAAAATATATAGGATTTTTGCATTATAAAGGCTTAAGGTCATAATTGTAAAGGCAATTTGAATTTCCTTTTGCAATTATAAGATAGATCTAACAAGGGTTGTAAAGGTGTCATAAAATGCATTATCAATCTATGCATCCTAATAGGGACCCAAATATAACAATGTATAATGGGAAACCCTTGTCACATCAAGGAAGTTTAAGTACTAAAAGGTACAAAGCTACAAATTTTAGTAACCTTTGTGGTTACCCAAATGTTGTACCGCCTAAGATCAGAGATACGGTACTAAAATTTAATTGTGAAAAGTATGAATCAAGAAGCAAACATCTGCAAGAGTTTGTTGATGTGATGGACGATTATGAAATGGACTTTGAATATTTTATCATGAAATTGTTTGTTCAGTCTCTAAAAGGAGATGCAAGAGATTGGTTCTCATATCTACCAACATCTTCTAAACATTCATGGAATGATTTTAAAGTAGTGTTCATGGAGCAGTTTGGTGAAAGGATTGATCTAATCTAAGTAAGACAAAATTTCATGATTATGGAGAAAGGGGAAGATGAGCTAGTCCCCTCTTTTAATCTCATATTTTCAAAGATAATAAGGGAGATCCCTGAAAACATAAGACCAAATGATGTAGAATGTTTGGTTGTGTACTTGGGTGCATTTGATAAAAAAATGAGCTATCTATTAAGAGATAAAGAGCCCACAACACTGCATCAAGCATATCAAATTGCTATAGATATTAAAAACAACTTGAAATATTCAATTATGAAAGGATACTCTGCACCAGTATTGATCATCCTTGCATATTTCATGCAAATACCACCAACTAAGCAATTAGTAGAGATCTATGTCAAAATGATAAGGCTCCTATTATTCCAATTTCTCCATCACCACAATATGAGGATCATAGTAAGCTACAGGAGGAATATCCACAAGATCAAAACAAAGCTGATCAAATGTCTTTTGTTAGAAGATTGTATGAAGTGAAAAGACATAAAGGAGAATCACCTTATGATTTTTTTTCCAAATTTGTGGATGCCTTGTTGAAGGTACCAAAAATTTTCATACCATAAGATTCAAGGTGCATTGATCTATTATGTGAAATGTACCAATCAGGACTGAGTACCCTACCAAAGGAATTGAAACCTCACAATTTAAGCCAAGTAATTGACTAGATAAAGATTGTAGAGGGAACTAAAAATGATTATGCACAACATGTGACACCCCTAGATGTTAATGGGTGTTGTCCTTCTGAAAAATATCAGGAAACCGTGAAAAGAGATGTAGAAGGTGCATCAGGATGTGAACATCCATTCTGTTGCATGGGAGAATATAATGATTGTAATCAATTCACAAATGAAATGTTTGCAGATCATTATAGCAATGATGGAGATCAAGATATAGAAAATGATGAAAGAAGGGGTGTGCCTAACTTGCATCCTTGGGATGACTTGGACAGTGAAGAGATGGAACAAGTACAAGATATTATCCCTTCTCATGGTTTGATCAATAGCAATGGTGCTAATGTTCATGATGCCTTGTCACAAACCAATGATAAAGGTATTGGAAATGAAAGTTTACATATCTAGTCTGATGAACCTGAGTGCACTCTTAGTATTGGTGAGTTTTCATGCTGTGGGAGTTGTCATGGAATTGAGTCATGTCATTCCTCTTCTGATCATGATTATTCTTATGAAAAGGAGATCAAATCCTTTACTTCAAGAAATTATGATGATAACAATGGGAATGTTTGTTTCCTTGGGAGAAATTTTTTTTCATGTAAAGAGTTCTCAGAATGTGAATCAATAATGCCAACTAAAACTAAGGTGGAAATTTTTGAAGATGGGTCTATATGCTCTTCAAGTGATTACAATGATTTTGATTACCATGATGATCTACAAGACTTAGATCTTCATGCTGAGGAAGCAGAAGCTTCCATGTCAACAATGAAGATAATATATAATCCTTTATTTGATGAGCCTCCATCCCCACCAACTGATAGAAGTGATGATCCTTATTGGTGCAGAGGTAATCATCTTTTTGAGGATTCTGATAAAGCGTTTGATGCCTGGTCAGGAGATTACCATGAGCAGATAGAGTGGTACAGTGATAAATATTTTGAATGTAGTGCTTATGAGTCTTTCACATTTGGGACTGATGTTGTAAGTAGGATTAAACATCATGATAAGATGGAAGTTTTTGAGTATGATTTCTCTTATGGGGATGATCTAGAAATACTTCAATTACTTGATGGATGCAATGATTCAAACATCCATAGTACCAATTTTTTGCAAGTAGATGGACAAAATTCATTGGAAAGATACTTAGAATGTGGCTTGAGTTTTCAATCAATGGAGCTTGTTAATTTTTTGAATGATGAAGAATTTGAAGATAATCGTACGTGTGTTTATTATGCTTATCCTGAATACAGTGCTAGAAATAATGAAGGAACTAAAGAATGTGTTGGTTCCTTAGTTGCTCATGGTTGTTTGTATGAATTAAAGATGTAAATATTAGCTACATAGGAAGAGAATGGTGTGCACACTGGTAAAAGAGGATGTTCAAATTTTAATGACCAAGTTATTCATCATGATACGCATATGGATCATGGACTAGCAATATTTCCCATTGATAATGAGAAAATATTTGGTGAACTATCATATATTGTTGACACTACAAGACTTTTCGAGCTACATGAAGAGAATCCAAGTGATGCATATGACATGGGGTACAATGTTGATCAATGTGCAATTGATTTTTATGTTGATGCTCTTCATCTCCTCAGTATGGTTTTGGATAGGTTCTCATCCAACAAGAATATCATTTATGAGGAGAATAAGGACCTTTACCCAAATTTTAGTGATCAATATTTAAATCATGAATTCCTGGGTATGCACCCATGTTATTATGACCAATACAAAGGTGCCCCTAAATATGCATCTTTTATTTTTGATATATTTGGGAATGATTTTCATAGTCCAAAACAAAAAGTGTGTGAATGTTTTCAGTTTGGTATGCAAGATGTCTGAGTGCATGATAGTAGGAATCAAATGGATTATGAATTCTTTAATTTTCCAATTCATTCAGAGAAAATTGAGTTGGAACAATTTGATGAATAGATTGATTATACACATTATGGAGTAAATGAGTTTCAAATTTTGTTTGGTTGCACTTCTCAGCTAGATATATTTTGTAAGGATGAGGGAGGTTTTGCAAACATGGCATGTTTGACTGATCATGTTAACCAAAGTGGAGCTGACAGTATAAGATTTCTTGGTGGAAGTGTTGATCCATTACATATATTTGAGGATAAGTTCTTTGACAGAGGAAAGGATTTCCTTTAAGTTTGGGGGGCCTGGGGTCTCCAAGTTTTGGGAGTGAAGCCGAGGAGACTTCTAAAATCTGAGTGTAAAAATGTTGCATGGCCTTGTAAATAATGTAAATAGGCTTTGTGTGTTTTCTTTCTATTGTGTATTCTTTCCTTGTCTAAGCAAGTTCCCGAGTTTTTGGGTCTGTGTTGGTCTACTTCCCCAAGAGATCTAGATTCTCGCCATACACACCAAGGGTATGCATCCCCGAGCATGAGCCACTAATAGAGCTTCAATTTTTTTTGAAAAATCTTGATCAAGTCCATGTTTTGGTCATAGTTGTGAGCATTTTGTGCCTAGGGATGGGTTAGGGTTTTGATTTAGAAACCCTCCTATTTTTTTTAAAAAATCATTATAAACCCTTGGGAATTTTAATTTTATGTTGACCAACTACAACTGGTCGCCAGTCACTTAAGTCACCACATGAGTCATTGAATACATGTTATGACCGACCCCTTTTTCCTAGGTTCGTTGGTTGCCCAACATTTTTTTATTGTTTTAAACTCTCCCAAAGTCGGACAAAATATTTTGTAGCAAAGGACTTATGTTTAAGTCATTCTCGTAAGGGTCGAGTCTCATCGTCCTAGTCATGGCCCTTCTTTAAACATCATTTTTGCACATGGAAAATATCCATCAACTCAAGTGGTCATCCATCATTAAAAAAATTTCCCTTGGTGGTTTTGTTTCAGCAATGGGTGATGGACCTTATTTTTCTTTGGCATCACTCATTGCTAAAATCTTTTAGATCTTTGGTCCCACTTCAGTGATATGCGATGAGCGTGTGTCGTTTCCCATTATGTTGTCACTAAAATGTCTCGCACTCCTCTCTAACTTTCAGCAACAAGCGACAAAGATGAATGTAAGTAGTCTGATAGTTACGTGTCAAATGTTTTACCTTTTCCCATCGTCGAAGGCGTTTCCAACTTTGGGTTCATTTTTGTGACATGCGATGGCCTAGGTTATGTGAATATGTCGCTAGAATGCCTTTATTGCCAAAGTTATCAGGAAGGTTTGACCATTTACTATGACTACTGATGGGGTTTTTATCTGGGAATATTTCCTTTGAATGAGAATTACTTCTCGTCACTGAAGATTGAAAGCAATGGAAGGAAACTTCTATGACAATTAGCAAGTTACAAAAAATATGGATGGTTACATGATAGCTTTTCAACATATCATCGTTATTTCCATGTACAGATGAAAAGGAAAGAGGTGATCGGTAATGGGCTTCATTGATTAAGTTTTAAATCCAAAATGATTGATGCTCAGGATTAAGCATGGAGTGATTGATTTTCTATATTCTCGAGTGAGCTAGGGTGATCATTAAATGCTATACACTCTAATTCCTTGATTTAATGAGGATCTCCTATAGTTTTTCTCATCATCTGCAATTATCAATGTGCTGAAATAATTGTTGTAAGTACTGGAGGAATGGCATATGAGTATTGATAAAATCATCATAGGAGTAGTGGTTTGGTATCCCTGGGTCTATAGGTATGCATATGTGCAGTTTAGCTATCATTTTCTAGTTTCCTAGGGTGGTAATGCTTCTGTAGTTTGCAATTATGCTCTATGTCATTGTATGTTGGATTGGTTTGAGTTTTCATTCCTACAAACGGAACTTTGTGGGTTTTAGTTGGTGTATTTTTTGTAAGGGAGGATGTTGGTTAGTGTGTTATTTTGGGTAAGATGGGTGAAGCATTAAATTGATTCACACCAGTTAGGAGGTCTAGGAGGCTAAGTATGTAGGAACATCTTGTTTATGTGCCTGATATTAAACCTGATACAATGGAAATTCTAACTATTCTGAAGGGTAAGAGAAGTGTTCATAAGAAGGGTGAGAAAATTATTGTCCAAAGTACTTACAATTTGAGGAACAAGACCATTTCAAAAGAATTGGTGAAGTTTGAAAAGAAAAATCTTGTCAAGCCTAGGAAGGAATTAAAGAAGAAGAGTAAGGGTCCTAAGGTTTGTTTGGGGAGGCACAATACTCCCATTAAAGTTTCTAATAGTTCTCTGAGTAATGGAGAAGGAATGGACCCTGACTCTTGCCATTGTCCCATTTCCTTGGTGCCCTATGGTTATTTTGATGAAGAAGTGATAATAGACACTCCAATTTCAGTCAAAAGACCAAGTAGATGTGCTTACTCAGCCATGGACAAGACAGGGTAGCATCATGTTTCCTCCTTTGAACTAGTGTTTGGTTTTTGGAATTTTGTGTTGACTCAATTCTCACGTGGCTAGTTCGTTAATCTGCATTGTTGGTATTGATGGTGACTTCCCCATTCTTTGCATGAATGTGCTAATTTTGATAACGATGCCTTTTGGAAGGTTAGCTGATTATTTTTCTACCAATTACATGGTTCTCTTATTTTCCTTTTCCTTCCCGTGGTAAGAAATTATTAAGTGTAACGGTCCAAGAAGTGGCCCTAATTAAGATGAAAATAATTTTGAAATTCATATGAAATGTAATTGCATTTGAGTTGGATGCTTGTTGCTCCCTTGTACTATAAAAGGGATTTCATGGCTCATTGCAAGGGGTTCAAATTTTGAGTCTGGCAAATAGTCTAGGTAGAAGCTAAGCTCAGGAAGGAGCCTACTATAGAGAATATGAATGAATAGAATAGTATATTGTCTTGGGTATGATTCATGTATGTAATAGTCTTAAATTAGTTTTATAGAAGTTAAACATATCGAAAAAAATATTAGCTCTAAAAAAAATAATCTCCTATGTATCCTTTTTGCAAGGTATAAATGAAAATATCAATGGTGTTCTTGTTTATCTTCAGTTTCTTGATTGAATGTATGGCTTTGTTTTTGCTTTAACTCAAATATTTGATTAAATGCTTGAAAAGGCTCATAGATTTGTAAGAAATTGCACAAGATTTTGTAAGGATTTATGTTTTAGGAATTGTGAGTTTTCATACTGCAAAGCACTATGGAAATAGTCCACCAATTTTTTAATTAAATCACTTATATATTACTGGTTATTATATATTTTATTACATCATGCCGATTGATGAAGCACTGGTCTATTTGTTAGATAATCTTGCATGCAAATGAGCTTGTGATATGCCTAGCTATGGATTTAAAATAAGAACAAAATTCATTAAAAAGCTTTTGAAGTATGAAGTATGAGTTTGAAGTATCCCTGATTCCTAGCAAATAGATAATCATTTACTCAAGGTTTTCCAAATCTTTAGTGGATTACATTTATTTGCAATTAACAGGAATCAATCCATGTATAAATGTGTTCTCAATTAGATAGACATTAGTTGAGCACAATGAGGAACACCCTCCTAGGTCCCAAAGAGCATGAAGTGTAGACTCATAATCCCTTACTCATTATATTGGCCATTGGCCTAGAAATTTCTTGAGCATAAGGGTTGGCTACCCTTTAGAGAATTTCAAGGTTCCGTTGGAAAAATCACCAACAAAACTCATATGTCCAAGGTGGCATTTGAGTCCCAGACCATCAAATGAGACACACAATCTAGAAACACCTAAATTATGATTGGATGTTGATTTATGTCGGGATTATCCTTGAGAAGATGCATAAATTAAGGCTTGTGCATGAAAAATGAGGCCAATTAAGGAATAAAGAGGCCTAATTATTTAATAAAACCCTAGAAAAGTATAAAAGTGTGTTACAATAGTTTAAAACACTCTAAATATGGTATGATTAAGTTTATTTAATTCACAAGGGCCCAAGTCCTAATGTGAGTGTGTTAAACACATTACAACACTAATTCAAGGTATCGTTAAGCTCAATTTTAAAAGGAGGGCCCAAACAAGTGTGAAAATGTCATCGAAGACATTTTTTGACACTACATTTAGCCCCCACTTTAGTGAGAGGATGAACTTGCTTCAAACACACACTAAAGTAGACAAACTTACTTCAAGAGGGGCCAAGTGCACCAATTCTAGTAAGATGGGATGAAAAATATCAAGAGGGGTGATCAAGCCCTCCAGGATCAAGATCCCATGACAAACCAACATAGGAACAAAAGAAACACACAAAAAATTATGTAAAGATAATCATAAAGGTGCAGGAATAAACTGCCAAAGACAAAAATAAAAATAAAATAAAAGGGGTGGATCAAGCATTGAACGTTTGTCCATCACGATGTGGATCAGATGTAGGTTATTTGTCCGAAAAATGCAAACTCACTCTGAGGAAAAAAAACTTTAGGATTTCCACTGGGTGAGGATCCAAAAGAGGTAAGAAACATACATACATGGCCAGTATGCACTCACACTCACATCAGAGTGGCTACGGGAAAGTTATGCCTCAGTTGAGCTTGTGATCAAAACCATACCAATGTTATACCTCATGATAACTTTAATAAGGAACCACACAAAAATGACCTTCAAGCTTCATAAGGCAAGAAAAATTTTGTATGCTTGGAGCTCATGAACAATGAGCTTTGAGCTTCATGAGGTAAATAAAGCTTCATATGTTTGGAACTCATGTAAAAAAAGATGGATCCATAGGCATGCAAGGAGTACTATGTAAGGTGGTCATATAACTAAAAATGAAAATGTAAAAATAAGAAATGTTCAAAGGAGTCTTTCTTAGTTCATACGAGGTCTTAACTTAGGGGACATTTTTCCTAATGTCTCCAAGAGAGGACCAATAAAAGAATAAAATATTCACAACTTAGGGGATGCAGTTTGTTGCATCAAGACACTAAGAGGAATATAATATGCTAAGGGAGATCACACTCTTGAAGGAAATAATACCCAATGTCATCCATAAAGTGAAAGACACATTGCATAAAGTAAGAATACTACACCATGAACCATGAAAAGGAAAAATACAAAATAATAATGCCAATGTATTCCCCCACTTTAAAGAAATTTCTGAACACCATTATGTGAGAAATTACTTTAAAGTAGCAAATGATAAATTCTAACAATAAAGAAGACATGAGAGCTAACTTGGAAATCCCTATAACAAGTCGTATGTTTCTAAATAAAGCTATGTCATGCAAAAGAAAAAGAGAAAAGGGGTTGCCCCCATAAAATACAATCCAAACACATAAAGGATCTATAGATTTGGGTTCAGTATGTTCTTGCTACAATGTTTTTAGAGAGCTTGGAACTATCATCATTCCCCAAATACAAATAGAACTAGAAGAATGACACAAAGAGATCGAAAAAAAATGAAAATCATTTTGGGTCAACATGGAAGATACATGAGTGTCTTGATGCCTTGTGTCATCCCCAAAAGGAAAAAACAAGACAAATGAAAAAGAAGATAAAATAAAAGCTTTTGGGTCAATATGGAAGAGACATAAATGTCTTGATGCCTTGCATCATCCCCAAAAGGAAAATAAAAGACAAATGAAAAAGAAGATAAAAGAAATTTTTTTGGGTCAACATGGAAGAGACATTGAATGTCTTGATGCCTTGCATCATCCCAAAAAGGAAAACACAAGACAAATTAAAAAGAAGATAAAAGAAAAGATCTTGGGTCAACATGGAAGATACATGAATGTTTCGATGCCTTGTGTCATCCCCAAAAGGAAAACACAAGACAAATGAAAAAGAAGATAAAAGAAAATCTTTTTGGGTCAACATGGAAGAGACATAAATTTCTTGATGCTTTGGGTCATCCCCAAAAGGAAAAAACAAGACAAATGAAAAGATAAAGGAAAAGATAAAAGATATACGACATAGAGAAGAATGAAGGTACAAATAGAGGAATGTCACAAAGAGAGAGATACAACAAAAAAAACATCATGGGGGGATCACATTACGCACATGAAATCACATAAAAGACAAAAAATAAATAATATAAAAGGCTAGTAAGGCACATGCAAATCAACCTAGCTAAAGGGACAACGAAAAATGAACTAATAGGACAAGGCTATCTAATTCTTGCCTCCACTATGTGTAGAACAAGAGTGAGCTGAGGTAAGTGATGAGAAATATCATGTAATGGTGAGAATACAAAATTCTACAACCATTACATGACAAGGGGTGGAAAGGTATGTTATGCAATCTTTGGGTAACAATCATTTTCATCAAAGTGAAATTTGTTCAAGATTATTTTCAATGCATGACACTCATCAGTAATATGTCCAAGATTTCTATGGTATTGGAAATGTGGACCATCTACACCTTTATGATATAGTCTTATCTTTTCTTTCATAGGTGGCAATAGTATAAGCCCTTCGTTTAGGAGTATTTGTAATTTTATTTCAGTTTCAGGTGGCAGACAAGGAAATTTTAATTTCTTTAGTTTGTAAGGCATTCAACACTTGGTAGATTTACCAATTTCTCTAGTTTAATTTTGAGGAGGAGGGCCTAAGATGGTCCTTTCATCCTTATCATCGCTATGAATCATAGGTTGTTCTTTAGGAAGGATAAAATTGATATAAGGAGGAGGATCTTGATATCCTAGCCCTTTTGTATTTTCAATTGGAATTTTCTCTAAGAGTTGATGAATTTCATGTTCAATTTTTGTATCACATCCTTGTTTACTCAATATTTTAAAGCATTTTCCATATGTCTCTTCTAGGTTAATGGGAGTGTCGGGACCACCTTGTTAGTATAGAATGGTTGAGTGTTTTCTTGTTTAGAGGAACTAGGTTCACCTATTGTAGGGAACTTATGTTCAACTTTTTTCTAAAATTCAAGATGTAAGTAACCAAACATCTCAAGTGGTGGTATTATAGGGGGTGTTAGTTGTTCCATGGATGGATAAAAGGATGGATTAGCTTCAAGGTTTTTAAAACAATTGTTTAGGAATTTTTTCATGTTGTCATCATCTTCTCCAATGATGTTGACATTATGAGGAGGACATGCATTAGGAGTTGAGTGAGCATGAGTAAGTTAAATTTCATTAGGGTCATTTCCAAAAGCACAACTTGACACATCCACTAGGGAATTCAAGGAAATCCATAGTTTACCAAACCACATATCCATTATGAAAATTTTAGATTTTAAACTATGCAACAATGTCAAATGAAATGTTCTAGATGCAATTTTCAATTCAAGAAATACACAAAATGAACTAATTTAAACTAGATGCAATGAATTGAATGAAACATAAAGTATTTAAACTAAAATTGAAAGTTATCACCAATAAACAAAAGCTCAAAAATAATGTTTTAAATTTTAAAAAATGTAGTGTAGAATCTGCATTGGGACTGATTCACCCAGAGAGGCGTATGAGTCCCAGTGAGGATTTTTAAAAAAAAATTCAAAAAAATTCAAGTATTTTTTATGCTTTTTATGTTTTGTGATCTATAAGATAAATGAAAATGCATATTTTATATGATTTTTGATGATTTGAGATGCAAAAATGCAAGCTATATGAACTTTCACTAATGTACAATTTAGAAACCCTCGAATTCCAATTAACTAATACAAACCCAAATGCAATGTTAATGCAAGAAAGATCTAGGATGATGATGAACTCCAACTAAAAATTATGATGTTCTAAATGTAGGTTCACCAAAATGAAGGGAATAATATTTTTGGGGTTCTAGGGTTTGAGACCTAGCATAACAAAACTCAACACTCTCACTCAAGGACAACCCTAGAGATCTCAATCCAATGGAGAAATGGGAAAGAGATCTTGCAATTGAGTTTTCATAGGGGATAATTATAAACTAATGAGGGGTTCACCACCAAATTGGGACTTGGAAAGAAAAATGTAATGCAAGATGTAATGCTTAACAATAATATGATGCAATATTTCACTAAATGAGCTAGAAAAGTATGTAAAATAAAATAGAAAACTACAAGATGAAATGTGTTCACCTGGAAATATGAATATGACTGGATGGAGCTCTAAAATGCTAAGAAAGTGACTTTAATGCTGATTGAGACTCATATTCCAAGTTGGGAAAATCAGTCCTAGATATGGGTTTCTGTGAAGAAACTGAAATATGCCAAATGAGTGTCTGAAACTGCAAAAACCTAAAAAAATGACCTAAACTGGGACTCATACACCAGAACTAGCGTATTAGTCTAGTTAGGGTTTTTTGAAGCTTCAAAATTTGAATCTGATGCTCAAGATCTGCTCTGTACTTCCCAATTGATTTCTAGATCTGAAACACTAATTTGTAACCTATAGAAGTCTTCCAAATATCTCCAATGCAAGGTGACAAATTTGATAACTTTGAACACTATGACAACTTTTTCCAAGCTTTCTCCTCAATGTGTCTTCAACCTAAACCTGAAAATCACACTAAAAGGAGGGGAAACTATTGTTTTTTTAGTAGAAAGGGGTTTTCCTTGGTCAAACCCCATTTTGGTAATCAAACCTTGAAATGAAATGAAATAGAAATGCAAAATGATGAATGAACAAAATATGATGTTGCAACTCACCAAACCATAGCAATGAAGTTTTTCAAATATTTATGAGATGGCTCCAGTGGATGTAGACCTTGACTCTTGCTTGAATTAGATAAATATTGAATGAAATTCTAGCTTGAATAATGAAACCCTAAACCACAATTGTTAGCTAAAAAACAAACATGATGCATGATGACTTTGACATGATGCTTGATGCTTGAATAATGCTCTAAAATTCTTGATAATATAACCTTGAAGACAATTGAATGCTCTTGTGAACACAAACTTTCTATTAGAATGCTCTCACAAAATTCTTAGGTTAAAATGAGTAAAAGAACCTTGTATTTATACTTAATTATGCCAACTTTTTTGAAATTACAACACTACAAGCCGACATCAGATCTAGAAGGATAAAATATCGCCAATAATTTGAATTAATTTCAATTTTGGGCTACACGAGACTCATACAATCAAGGTGGCGTATGAGTCTCATTAGGCATAATTTATGGGACCAATTTCAAAAATACTTAGAAAGGTGTAAAATCAGGATCAGGACCCAAAACCCTAGGTGGGACTCATATGCCCAAGGTGGCATATGAGTCCCAGACCACCAAATCTAGGCCACACAATCTAGAAACACTTGAATTATGATTGGATGTTGATTTATGCCATGATTATCCTTGACAAGATGCATAAATTAAGGCTTGTGGATGCAAAATGAGGCCAATTAAGGCATAAAAAGGACTAATTACTTAGTAAAACCCTACAAAAGTGTGTTTAGTGTACTAAAATGCATACCATTGCATTTTTACACTTGTGAATGATAATTTTATGATTCCATCTATGTGCCCTTGATTTTTGGGTCGGGACTAAAATGCCACCTAGGGCGTCTTAGTCCTCCAAGGGTCTCGAGACCCTAATTTTGAGGCATCTTAATTGGGCCTCTTTTGGTGTATTAGCCCCAAGTTTCATGGCTTAGGACTAAGATGCCAACTAGGGAATATTAGTCCTCCTTGAGTCATTTTCAGGATTTGATTTCAAATTCTGATGGGATTTATCCTCCTTTATTTAATGAATTCATATGTCAGCTTGGTGTAATGTAATTTTGAGATATTAAGCATAAGTATAAATACAAAGTTCCTTCATTCATTTCAACCCAAGTTTTTTGTGAGATATTTTATCATATAGCATAATTGAGTTGACAAGAGCATTCAAGAGCACATTCATCAAGATTCAAGCATCATATCAAAGGCATTCTTGCATCATGTGTGTTGTTTTGCTAACATTTGTTATGTAGGGTTTTGATTCAAGCAATCAATTCAAGATCATTCCTTTGATTCAAGATCCATGTCTATTACATCCATTGCACACAATTTTGTAGACTTTACAACAAGGGTTTGGTGAGTTCTAGCATTGCATGTTGTTTATTCACCATTTCCTTCATTATTTCTATTTCATTTCAAGGTTTACTTACCAACAAGGGGTTTGACCAAGGAAAACCCCCATTTACTAACAACCAATTTTTTCCCTCCTTACATATTTGTGATTGTAGATCTAGGTTGTAGTCTTCAAGATCACTTGAAGTGCAAAATTGTAAAAGCTGCAAAGTTGAATTACAAAGTTGTCATCTTCATGGAAACTCACCTATAGACTGAATCTAGAAGTTTCAGAACCTGAGATCGGAAAGGAAGCAAGTGTAGACCTTAGAGCTCAGGATCACATTCAGATTTTTCAGAAATTCAGTATGAGACTAATACACTACCTTGGGAATCTTAGTCCTCCTGAGCATATTTTCTAGAAATTCCCTCAGATCTGGTTCCGACAACCAAAAACTCTGCATTTTCCCTGAAAAATAGTAGCAGGACTAATACACCATCTTGGGTTTCTTAGTCATCCATAGCACTTTTTGGCAGTCTCTTTACATTTCCAGAATCCTCACATCTCCAGAATTCCTAGGTACACACATACTATCTTGTTGCATAATTTCATTATGTGCATCTCTCATTTAGCTTGCATTTTTAATTCTAGGTCATTTTTCATATCAGTGTGTTTTCCAAAATATTATTTTCCAAGCATTTGCTTGGTGGTGGATACCTTAGAGCTGAAAAAGACCCCTCCTAGGTCCTTCATAATTAAGAATTGACTCGCCTTGTGAGGTTTCTAGTCAATCCAATTGGGACTCCTAGGACATATTTGAATTTTTAACTATTGGAAATATCTAGGGTAGCATATTAGTACATAATTAAACAAAACCCAAAGTAAATAATGAAGTACAAAGGATGAAATAACATGAAAACAAAGAAAGATCTCACCATATTTCTTCAACCTCCATTACACCTTCTCTATTTGTTGCAATATGTATTTTTCCCTCAGATTTTATGTGAGCAACCTATGACTATGCCAAGACCAAAGCAAAATGTTGAAGGATTTGATGACAAATGCAATACTATGCAACTATGCAACTAGTAAGCAACTATGAAAAATGCCAAAAATTCCAAAATGCTAAGAGATGTAAAGTATGCCTAAGACAAGATTGCAAGAACTAAAATTTCATGAGCTTGAGAGATTTCCTAAGATGTTCATGAGATGAGTTGTCAAAACGAGGGAAAAATTGCCATTTTATAGAAAATCCAATTTTGGATGAATGACTAAGATTAAAATTTGACAAGTGCCCTAGAATCAATGGACAAGATTCAATATGACAACACACAATTAGGGTTAGGGAAACATTAGGGTAAATTTGAAATGAGTCACAGACAAGGGGTGATCCCATAATAGTGGTTTACAATTTTTGGCCAAACTGGACACTGAAATTATTATTTTTAACTAAATCTTCACATTCGGGCACCTATATCGGCTAAACTGTGAGGAATTTGAAGATGGTGCAAACTAGAGTCTCATCAAATTTTGTCTATAGATTCTAAAAATATTTTTTTCAAAATTTTTGGAATCAAATTACACTTTTTTTCTATCTCCCACTAAAAATTGATTTTTTCGTAAAACAACATTTTTAAAAAGTGACGACCAATCAAGATAACGATAACTTTTTTCCAGGAAGGATAAAATTCTAATTCTTTCAAATTTAGATTTTTAACTCTGATATCTAGTGCTTCCAATTTGGTTATATAGATTTTATTGAATATTTTTCCTTTAATCAAGTTTCGAAGTCAAACCAATGATAATTCAAACATAGCGCGACCGTATAACACGTGATTTTTTTTTGTATATATCGAAATTCAATTTTTTTTTTGTTGGATCAAGGATTTCAATATCTGGCGCACTCATATTTTCACTGTTTTTGATAGTCTTATATTTTTCCACATGTGAAGAACAAAGAAATTCATTTTCTATGAAAACCCATGTTTAATAAAACTTAAAAAAATAAATACATAACAAAGCCAAACATTAAAATTCTTGATATTCATTGGATAGCTTTTTATGAGGAATACCATAATCATTTGAAATAAGTTTTAAATGAATTCATTTGATCCCTGAAAAGCTAAACCAAAAGTGATTTTCTATCAGCATTTTGATAGGTGTAAAGGAGACGCATTTATAGGTATGGTTTAAAACTAGCGAGGTTCTATCCAAGGGGTTTGATCTAAGGTGATTTGATCAAACCCTCTTCAATTGGAATCCTTAAATGGAACTTTTTAGGGCTTAAACTGTCATTTTCAAAAATATGTGATTTCAAATTTGCACCGCTCCTCTCGTGAATTGTAAAACCACTCATTAAGATTAACACCCCCAAGATTTTGATTTTTAGAAAATCAAATCATGGGACAAGATTGCATGTGACAAGAAGATAAGGATGGCACAAAAAAAAAGAGCTAGAAAATCAAATAATATTGAAGTAATTACTTGATTTGTGGAGGAAAATGACTATTTTGAATTAAAAAATCAATTTAATTCAAATAGGGTGGGGTCATGTGACAATAAATAATTAATTTGCATTATTTACTAAAAAGAGGAAAAATTAGAAGTGTAACTATTTTAAATAAATAATTTTATTTAAAATAGGGAAAATGCCAAGGTGGACAATAATTAAGAAAAATTAAAGAGTTTTATTTAATTATAAGAAGACTTTAGAATTAATGATATATTTAAATAAATAATAAAACATTATTTAAATAATTAGGAGGAAATAATGATGAAGATAATTAAATAAATTAATGAATTTATTTAATCATGGAAAGACATTAGAGAATTAGTGACACATTATTTAATAAAATTTATTTATTTAAATAATCAAGAAGAATAAAAGACATGAATGAATTAAATAATTCAGAATTATTTAATTAATAGTTGAATTTGGACTATAGATGAAATATGATAAGAAAGAAAAAATGTGGTTTGCAGGTCTAGGAAATTTTTATGTGTCTACATTTTGCCATTCGTTGTCATAATGCAACTTGTCGCATTGTGACAAAGAAAACTCAGTCAAAAACATGCCTTGGTGAAAAATAGGATGAGGAAGAATGACGAGGAGGTAGCAGTATGCCCCCTTGAGAGGATGGTCAGGTTCATAGAACATGAGTGGGCTCTCAAAATGGATGAGAAGACTAGAAAATGAATCGAAAAAGAAATGTTAGTGCGAAAGATATGGATGATGAAAATGCAGATGAGAGGAAATTTTAAATGGGAAGGTGGGACAGAAAAGAAACCTTCAACATTTTCCAAAGTACTAATAGGTGTTGCTCGAATCATCATTGAGCGTTAAAATGACACAAATGAACAACAAACACCAGGGTACGACATAGACCAAGGTGTGCAAGGTCATCCACTTGCAAAATAGACAGTGACAGACAAGGAATTTCCTAACTCATACTAAGGGCTAAGTTGCCCCAGTCCTTCTTTCAAAACACACCAAAGACAACAAATGAGAGAAAACAAAATAGGTCATGAGACGTCATCGCATCTCTAAATCCTTCATGGGACATCCTTGAGGTAGCTAGTAACATGACCAAGAGTCAAGAAAATAAAAACATAAGACAAAATAGACCAAAAAATTAACAACCATTAAATATATTTTCCAATATTTGTTTGTCAAAGATTGATTGCATGATAGTTTGACAATTTGACAGTTTTATGGTTTGACATATTTTTGATAGTTTGACGATGCCTATTTTCAGAAAGGACACATCCTAAAATGGAAAATGATGTTTTGAAGAGGTCCAAGTTGAAGGACACCTCTTGGAGAGGACCATAGAGTGACAAGATTGACATTGTTTTGATAATTTGACTGATTTTCACTGTATGACTAGTTGGACTATGTTGCCTGTTGGTTTGCAATTTAAATGGTGACATTTCAAATGACTATATTTTGTATGTGTGTGACCATGTATGACTTATTTTACTAATGCGATGAATTCTAAAGGACTAGCCTAGGGAGCCTCAGGGGCACATCGATAGATGACCCTTCCTACATTTTGTCGCAAAGGCAACGTAGTTCGACAATGACAAAGACTAACTGATATGACTTGAGTTTTTGGGATTTTGACAGATATTTGGATTCTTTTGGATTTTTTACATGTTTTACTTTTTATTTATTTTTGACATGTTTTTATTCTTTGTATTTTAATAATTTTATGATATTTTTGTCTTTTTGTCATTTTATGATTTTTTGTCTTTTTTTCATTTTATAATTTTTTTGTCTTTTTGTCATTTATGAGAGGATTGAGACAAATGCATGTGAATGATTCCCCTGGTCAAGTTGAATTCCAATTGACAGGTGATAATGAAAATGATGTGGGAGGTTGCATAGCTAGATTGGAATGACTTTTGTTTAGGGCTGAATGGGATGATGGAGTATCCTTAGCCTATTGACAAGGGAAAACCCAAGATAGGTGATAGATGTGAAAGGATGATAGGTGGCCTTGGTAAAAATATAGGAGACATGAGACTAGAGGAGTTGACATATGATCTTCAATGACTATGTCACGTAGGAATAATTAGGCTATAATGACATGATGTTTCATGAATAGCTTGTGACCAATGGATTGACATGTCAAGAGTTTTCCCCAAAGCACGGTTTATGTTTGCATGTTTAATGTCAATACTAAGGTAGGTGGGAAAATGGAAAGGGAATGATATGGATGGATGGAAATTTCATGAGGAAAGGAATGGGAAATGAAACGACTTGCCCCCAAATGTAATGGTCCACATAGACAATTTATTTTACACGTGACACCTGTTTGCCAGGTTTTCATCATGGTACTTATCTAGGGCACCTATTTGCCAGGTTTTCACCATTGGGCAAAATTTTCTCTTTACTATTTTCTTGACCTTTTTTAAAAGAAAGATTTGGTATTTTTATATGGATGGGACGTTTTGGATGCCCACTGATTATTCTGCAGTTGTTGACGGTGCCGATGTAGAGACTGGTGCCATGATATGTCAATAATGATCTTTCAGAAGTAGTTGCCTTGTCATGATCATAACACTAGCATAAAACTGATTGATGTCATTGTGATCCTTTCTCATACTAGAGTTGGCCTTATCGGAATATGCACATTGCAATAGAGTTCCATGAGAGTCCTTATGATAAAGAGTTGCTACCAAGATGTGCTAGATTTGTGAAATGGTAGATTATGATGAATGACGGTAGCTGTGGGAGGGTTGTTTGGACATTTAGATGAATCACTTTTTATTTGCCAAACTTGAGATGTTGGATAACGAGATTTGGAATTTTGATGGGGATGGTGCTTGGAACCAAAAATTTTAGGTGCCTTACTTGATGACCATTTTGAAGGAGGTGGACATTTATTATATGTTGGAGTCCTCTTTTCTTGTGGCTCCATATTTTGATTGACATTTAGTTTTGACATATTTTCTTTGCTTGATCCATTTGTTTTAGGGATCCATTTTATCTTCATTTGTCCACTTGGATTTTTGTTTGATTCAATGGCCTTTGACATTTGAGTTTTAACTTTTTACTTATAAGACTTTTGTTTTTGTTGGTTCCAAATGGAAATTTTATTCATGTTGGAATGAAGGTTTATGGTTTGGATGGAAGGAGTGTTGGCAACAATATTATGACAAGGATTACTCATGGCCCCTATTTTGATGTTTGTATTAGATAAAGTTTCCCCAAATATCGAGGAGGTACCAGTAACATCGATAGATTCTCTGCTTGAATAATAGCCAAGGCCTTGATGTCTATAATTTTCCTAAAGTTGTATTGGTTCTAGAATTCCTTTCTCGTGTAGGCGTAGTCCTTTTCCTTGATACTGCATGCTCTAAATTTTTTTTTTTGTGATGGGGTATTTATTTTTTTGAAAGAAAGATGCTAACCCATCATTATGTATGTGGAGAATGTTACTTGGATTGTTCTCATCTGTGAGAAAGCCTTCTCTGACAAAGAAAAATGATCCTAGTTGATAAGATATTGTCACTTTATTGACATGTTTAATAGCTTTTTGATTGATATATTTGGTCTAATCTGATTTTGATGATTCTATTGGCATTTCCAAGTCAATGTCAAAACTGTCTTGATGGTCATTGTCATAGAGTCCAATGAATTCTGCTATAACTTGACCATTTGTAAATATTTATAGAGTAGAAGATTCTTTTTCTATAGGAATATCATCTATGTGTCCCATGGAGGCAAGTGTCTCATTTTGAAAGGTGTCAATATGTAGAGCTTGGATAGGTTCATCATCAAGTGTTTGAGGGTGATCCCACAATAATGGGTTACAATTTTTGGCCAAACTTGACATTAAAATAAGGATTTTTCACTAGACATTCACTTTCTTGCACCTATAGCAGCTAAACCATTAAGGTTTTGAAGATGAATCAAACTAGTTATTTGTTAGATATTTTGTGTAGATTCTAATTATATTTTTTTAAAAAAATTAAAAAATAAATTGTGAATCATTTTATGTAATTTTTAATAACTTATTTTTTCTACTAATCAGCATTTTTAAAAAGTGATGTTCACTTCGGCACACATAACTTTTTTTATATATAGGATACAATTCTGATTTTTAAAATGCAATTTTTTCACACCAATATCTAGGGGATGGATATTTTTTCATAATTTTTTGTTACATATTTTTTTTTTAATTAATTTTCCAAGTCAACGTAATTATAATTTGGACAGAGGTGTACTTCGACATGCATAACTTTTTTTGTATTCATTTGAATTAACTTATTCTTTTTTTGTTGGAATAAGGACATCAATACCTAGGGCACATGTATTTTTTAGAAAATTTTTTCTCTATTTTTCTATTTTTTTGTATGTGTGAAATAAAGAACTTGATGTTCATTGAAAATCCTACATTCACAAGAAATAAGAAATAAATAAAATAATCAAATTAAACATATTTAAAATTATACTTTTTAGGAAGATTAAAATAAGGGCTATAGGCTTACAAAGCATAAATTTTAAATGAATTCATTTGATCACTCAAAAGGTAAATCAAAAGTGGTTTTTTATCAGCATTTTGATAGGTGTAGAGGAGACTCGATTATAGGTATGGTTTAAATCTAACAAGGTTCTATCCAAGGGGGTTTGATCTAAGGGGGTTTGATCAATCCCTCTTTAATTAAAATAATTTAAATGGAACCTTTAAAGTCATAAATCATTATATTTTTTAAAAATATGTGATTTCAGGCAAAAATCAGGATGTCCCAAAAAGTGTAACCCATTATTGTGGCAGCACCCTTGATCATGAATGATATAAAGTTCAAGGAGTGGGTCGTTTTGGATTTCTTGGTCAATGGTAGTGTCTTGGTAAAAGATGGGAGGGATGTGATTGGGACTGGAATCTTTGTCAAGGGTGGGTGTGTTTTGGATGCCATGATTATTTAGGAAGGCTTCTTGGATGGACTTAAAGATAGGGTCATGGGATGGACTACTTTGATCTTTACATGGAGTTGATGCCATGATGTTATGCTTTGGACTTTGTTTTTGACATGTATTCTCAAGTTTATTAAATGGCATGTGACTTTGGAAAAGGATAGAATTTTCATGACCAAATTTGTATTGGGATGAGGTTTCTTGGAAACGATTAGTAGATAAGGGATTTGGATAGGACGTGGAGACTTGGAAGGGGTTAATGGATGAAGGACTATGATAGGATGTGGAGACTAGGACTAGACTAGTAGGTGAAGGATCATGAGAGGGCATGGAGACTTGTACTTGATTAATGGATGAAGGACTATGATAGGATGTGGAAACTTGGATTGGATTAATGGATTAAGGGCTATGATATGACATGGAGGTCTGGAATGGGCTAGTGGATGGTTGGTTTCCCTTGTCAAGGTTAGGATAAGTGGGTGTTTTTTGTGGACTAGTGACATGGAATGTCCTAAGGGACTTTTGATAGTAAGGGTAGATGGTTGGATGATTAGGAGTTTTGGATTGTTGGTAGGAAGAGCATTGGTTTTTGGATTGGAGGAATTGTCTCTTGAATTCCAAGGCTTGTTGGTATTATCTATTATGGAGCAATTCATATTGAACTTGACTAGCAAGAAAATCAAGGTTAATGGAAGACATGACAGTGAAGTCTAGAGAACAAAAATGAAAATATATGATGCAATCCTAATGTGTGCAACCTAAACTATGTTGTTTGTTGATTTTGGACAAAGGCCACTATGGAAAAATGTCTAAAGATAAACTAAAAGTGCCTAGTTTCAGGCTTGGACAGTGATTGTGATTTTTCAAAATGATAGTCAGTTGCATCGTTTCAGGTGTCAATTATGGTTCAAGATAGAAAATGTGTCGTTCTAGGTCACAATTGTGTTGCAAAATGGCATATGCATCAGAATATAGGAAAGATGTTTATTGATAGTGTTTGGACTTGGGTTTTGCAATGATTTTTTTTTTGTTTTTCCAGGAAATTGCATCGTTCTAGGTATCAAATATGTCGTATGATACAAATGTGTTGTTCTAGATGGACATTGCATTGCATGACTAGAAAAGGCATCGTTTAAGTTGGCAACTACATTGCAGGATGACACATGCATTGTTCGAGGAAGCAACTATGAAAGCAAAAGGTAGATGTGTCTCAACAGATTAATAGTTTGGTCTCAGGTTTTGACAATGACTGGTCTTGGTAATGATAGGTGAATGCGTCACAAAAGATGTCAAATGCAATGTAGTAGTTCAATTGCATCTCAACTTAAGTAGATGCATCGTTGCAAATAGAAGATCTACGGCTCAAGAATTCAATTTCCCTGCAAAAGTTAGCAAATGTGTTGCAAGTTTAAACAAAGTCTAGTTTGAAGGAACAAATGCGTTGTTTTTAATAGAAAAAGTGGTTCAACACAAGAAAATGCATTTTTTTGTTTGTCAAATGTGGTGCAGAAGGTCAAATGTGTTGCATAGAGCAACAAATTCGGTACAATCTAGATAAAGTCTGATTTTTGTAGTTTTGGCCAATTTGAAAATTGTCTTAGTTTTGAATGTAATTGTCCAGATTTGTGAAAAAAAAAATTGTTCAATTTCTCAGAAAACACTTGGAAAACACATTATCTTGTCTTTGAAAATTTGAAAATATGCACAATGAGGAAAAGCACAATCCTAGGTTAGGCAAGGACAATATTCGCTAGATTCCACATGGATTTCCCCAACCGCACTTATTCTTAGCAAATGAATCCATAAGCTTGGCCACATGGGATATCCCTTATAGTGTACTCACTTCTCAAGTCAACCAAGCTTCCAGCCCCCATAAAACTCTCATGGAAGGCTAATCATCTCTACTAAGAACTGGGAGAATTTGGATGCCTTCACAATGACCGTTGTTGCACTAGCAAATAGATGGGTTTTTGGAAACTACACAAAGGTGTTTAGTTCGGGACCCCCATTCGAGTGGCCACACATGGGGCAAGATAAGCTCCAATAAGGAGGAATTCCAGCCTAAAGAGGTTACGATCAATAGGGTTTTCAGGAGTTTACTTGTTTGTGTGATACATTTGCACTCGTAATCCTAGGCTTTCTATTAGGATTCACATTTATATACTGGTCGGGGGTAGCTCGACCAAAGTGCTTTTTTTTGGTTTGAGTCACCTTGGGGTGAGTACTTTTTCCCACCAAGGAAGGCCCAATTCCTAGAGTTAATAATAGTTTCTTTTTCATCGAGGATCACACAAGTACACAAGGGTAGAGGATACTTCTATTATTGAATTGGAGTGACACATAAAATATATGGTTCTAGTTTTCTAATCACCTAGTTTTCCCAAGGTGAGAGCATAATCACCTACCACCTTCAAGCACAATCAAGTAAAGTTCTTTAACCCCCTAATTAAATCTAAGTGAGACAAGCAAATTTTATTTTTAAAGCACCAATGGAAGTGTTTTTTAATCTAAAACAAACACAAATGGTTTCAGAAAAAGATCCTTGGACATTAGAACCTACAAAACCATTTGTTAGTAGTCTTAACAGATCTCTTGGATCCACAAAAATTCAATGCCACATGCTACACTAATAGATTAGTAACTAGAAAATCCCCTAGAATACTAACTTGAAATGAGAAATCTGGAAAATTCTAAAAAAAAAAAATTACCAGACAAATGCATCATAGTAGAGTGAATGTGTCATTCTACACAAAAAATGTGGCTTGGGTCTATATACTAGAATCTAATATGTGGATGCATCGTTATGTAGATCAAATGCATTACGGTCTGTAGATGTGTCGCTCTAGATAGCAAATGTGTCAGATTCTAAGAAAATGTGGCTTTATGTTGGTCAAATGTGGCTCAAGTTTGCAAATGCATAGTTTTGTATGCTGAATGTGTATCGACGCAGTGATTGCAGTTAAAAAAACTGTGAATGTAGTGTTTCGTACCTATACCTGCAAAAACACAAAAGGTCATACGAAAATATGCAAAAAACACAATTTTTGCATCAGGTGCACCAATGTAACTATGGGAAATATATAGGTTAATTAATAACATTTTGTTTCCATAGTCCATGATCATTAATAATCAAGATTTCCGGATAAAACTGTGTGCAATTTTTTCCATCAACGTTTCGGATCATACTCCATGATCCATCATCAGGATGATTAGCAGATAGAGAGAGACTCCCGACATCGTTTAAGGAAAGCCAAGTCTGCTAACTTCTTTGCAAGCTTGATTCTCAAGTTTTCTAGCTACCTAGATTTGAAATGCAATTCCCTCCCATGAAGGGTGTCAATTAATAACATTTTGTTTCCACAGTCCATGATCATTAATAATCAAGATTTTTGGATAAAACTGTGTGCAATTTTTTCCATCAACGTTTCAGATCATACTCCATGATCCATCATCAGGATGATTAGCAGATAGAGAGAGACTCCTGACATTGTTTAAGGAAAGCCAAGTCTGCTAACTTCTTTGCAAGCTTGATTCTCAAGTTTTGCTGCCTGGATTTGAAATGCAATTCCCTCCCATGAAGGGTGTCAATTAATAACATTTTGTTTCTCCATGATCATCAAGATTGAGTGATTTTTCATCGGATCATCGCCAGTCATTTGGAAGAAGAGACGAGAGCTATCCAAAAATCTTGATTCTTAATGATGGATCATGGAGTATGATCCGAAACGTTGATGGAAAAAATCGCACATAGTTCTATCCAAAAATCTTGATTATTAATGATCATGGACTATGGAAACAAAATGTTATTAATTGACACCCTTCATGGGAGGGAATTGCATTTCAAATCCAGGCAGCTAGAAAACTTGAGAATTAAGCTTGCAAAGAAGTTAGCAGACTTGGCTTTCCTTAAACAATGTCGAGAGTCTCTCTCTATCTGCTAATCATCCTGATGATGGATCATGGAGTATGATCCGAAACGTTGATGGAAAAAATCGCACATAGTTTTATCCAGAAATCTTGATTATTAATGATCATGGACTGTGGAAAAAAAATGTTATTAATTGACACCCTTCATGGGAGGGAATTGCATTTCAAATCCAGGTAGCTAGAAAACTTGAGAATCAAGCTTGCAAAGAAGTTAGCAGACTTGGCTTTCCTTAAACGATGTCGGGAGTCTCTCTCTATCTGCTAATCATCCTGATGATGGATCATGGAGTATGATCCGAAACGTTGATGGAAAAAATCGCACACAGTTTTATCCAGAAATCTTGATTATTAATATATAGGTTAGCAGATTAGTGAATAATAAAACAAAACCCAAAGTAAATAATGAAGCACAAAGAAAGATCTCGCCATATGTCTTCAACCTCCATGATTGACCTCCATTACACCTTCCCTATTTTCTGCAATATGTAGTTTTCCTTTAGATTTTATGTGAGCAACCTATGACTATGCCAAGATCAAAGAAAAATGTTGAAGGATTTGATGACAAATGCAATACTATGAAATATGCCAAAAATGCCAAAATTCGAAGAGATGTAAAGTATGCCTAAGATAATATTGCAAGAACTAAAATTTCATGAGCTTGAGAGATTTCCTAAGATGTTCATGAGATGAGATGTCAAAATGAGTGCAAAATTTCCATTTTATAGAAAATGCAATTTTGGACGAATGGCCAAGATTAAAAGTTGACAAGTGCCCTAGAATCAATGGACAAGATTCACTATGACAACCCACAATTAGGGTTAGGGAAACATTAGGGTAAATTTGAAGTGAGTAGACGAGATTTGATTTTAGAAAATCAAATCAAGGAACAAGCTTGCATGTGACAAGAAGATAAGGATGGCAGAGAAAAAGAGAGCCGAAAAATCAAATAATATTAGCAATTACTTGATTTATGGAGGAAAAATTACTATTTTGAATTAAAAATCAATTTAATTGAAATAGGTGGGGTCATGTGATAGTAAATAATTAATTTACATTATTTATTAAAAGAGGGAAAATTAGAAAGTGTGACTATTTTAAATAAATAATTTTATTTAAAATGGGGAAAATGCCAAGGTGGACAATAATTAAATAAAGGAATTTATTTAATTATAAGAAGACTTTAGAAATTAATGACATATTTAAATAAATAAATAAAATTTATTTATTTAAAAAATTAGGATGAAATAATGGAAGAAGATAATTAAATAAATTAATGAATTTATTTAATCATGGAAAGACATTACAGAATTAGTGACACATTTAAATAAATAAATAAAATTTATTTATTTAAATAATCAAGAGGAATAAAAGACATGAATTAATTAAATAATTGAGTATTATTTAATTAATAGTTGAATTTGGACTATAGACAAAATATGATAAGACATAGAAACAATGTGGTTTGTGGGTCTACGACATTTTTATGTATCTACAGAATTATTGGTGTGAAGAAAGTGAGATATACAACAATATATCCTTCCCATTTCCCCATCAATCAGTGTGAAAGTTTGTTACAACACTTTACAACACTCTAAATAAGGTATGATTAATTTTACTTAATTCACTAGGGCTAAAGACCTAATGTGAGTGTTTTAAACACATTACAACACTAAGTCAAGGCATCGTTAAGCTCAATTTTACAAGGAGGGATCAAACAAGTGTGAAAATTTCACCAATGATATTTTTGGACATTATAGTATGAAATAGAAAATTCAAATGAGATTTTTTTATTAAAAAAAATATTTATACAGACTATGTATTTTTTTAAATATGTAGAATATATGCATTAATTTTTTTATTTTTTTTAAATTGTAAGCTTTAATTCAATATTCAAATGTATAGAAATTATTTAAAAAAAGGCAATCGTAAAAAAAATTTATTTACTATAGATTTATGAATATTGAAAAGATTACAATTTTTTTAAAAGCATTAAATGCATGCAAATTTATTTTAAAAACTTTAAATACAAAAAATGAATGGTTACAAATTTGATATAAAAATTAGTAAAGAAAATATTTCTAATTTTAAAACTAAAATTAGAAACAAAGACTTTAAAATGATTTTTTTTTCTACACAATATATTAAAAAAAAAGAATTTTAAGCTCTAGCCTAGCTCCTCTCTTCTTTTTCCAGGAGTGCCTCCATTGTGAGTGCTTCAAAGAGATGGTAAACCTTCATCAATATCACTCAAAAAAATATTGGTAGCACCTGCTTTGATACCATGAAATTAATAATAAATGAAATGAAAGTTACTAATCCAAGTTTAATTATTTGAAGAACAATATTATCATCAAGGTGAAATTCAAGAGCATCAAGAGGAGAAAACTTCAATATTATGAAGATGGAATAAATCCTAGGAAGACGACAAAGAGAGAATGAGAGAGTGCTCAAGCATAGAATTCTTCATGTGAAGAATGAGAAAAGCACCTCAAATAAAAAGAGGTGAGAAAGGACTTGCATAAGTAAATCCGATGTCTATGCATGGCACCTTTCATCCTATGTGTGTGCAAGGTGTCAAAATTATCATAAAGATGAGGCTACATATAAGCCTTAGAATTCCTCCAAAAAAGAATAAAAATGAGCCATTCTCACACATGTGTGAGAATACTCAAGTAAGAAAAATGACTTGTAGGGATTCCTTTGGAATATTTCTATAAGAATTTAAATAATACAAATAAATAAATAATCTTCACCTAAGTAAAGATTAATTCTAACACCTTTATTATGAGAACACAATTATATTAATAAATATAGTAATGGAAAAAAGTATCGCTTTTCCTTAATTTGGGAATAATTAACAATTTAAATGAGCCTAATTTTATCTTGATTTAGTGTTGTAATTTGTTTTACAAATTCACATTAAGTCTAGGACCCTTTTTGATAAAATGGACTTAGTGATGCCTTATTTAGGGTGTTTTAAAGTGTATCTTTACACATTCACACTAATCTAGGGATTTATTAAATAATAGAGGTTAAATAGATCTTAATTGGCCTCTTAAATTAAAACCCAAACCTAATTTATTGCATTTTCTGAGGGATAAAGCCCAACACTCATTAATAATGTTTCACAACACTTAATTTGGCTAAGTTTGAGTCCTAGTCTAGTGACCTAGGACCCATTCACCACTTGGTGAATGGGTCCTTCCTAGATCCTAGGACCCCTTTTTTACATTTTATTTCATATTGGCACAACCACGGTAGGAGGGTCCTTAGGGAGAACAATCCAGACCATGCAACAAGAGTAACACAATGAAAGAAACACATAATATGGAGGAAAATGTAGATGCAAGTATTCTCATTAACAAAAATCTCAATTACAATTGGCTGGAAACATTTGGGCTTACAGATTTGGCTCACAGGCCTGATAAAACATGCTCAAAAATACAACATTCCAATATTCTCTTATATACGAGCTGAAATCTTACAATTTATATCAATATTAATGTAATCAATCAACTACTACATCAACTACCCTCTTCTAATGATCGATTACAAGCTTTAAATCATATCCACGATTCTAGAAACATCTGTATCAGCCAAAGATCATCACATTATCCAAGGAAAGAAAATGCAATGTGCACATGAATAGGTCAGCCTCAAATTTTAATTACCCCATCAACATGTGCATAGAATGAAGTGTAGACCTATAAGGAAGGTCAAGGACACTCCATGAAACACTTAGAATCACACCGTCAAGATCTGCAAGTCACGGGGATGATCCACAATGATTAAATTAGTCATTAGGCTTGAAAACTATTTTGGTGTTAGTTCAAGAAACTACCATGAAATTCAGAAGCGATAACTTGCCAGAAAAAGATCCAATCATGATCAAATCTTGGAATAGGGAAAATGAACATGTCCACGATGTACAAAAAGATCCATAGGGTCTAGTGAGAAAATATGACGAATCCACCAACATGAACTAAGAAAGAACAAAGCAAGAACAAAAATTGAAAGAAAATATTTTTCGTTGATGCAAGATTGCCAAGAACCAAGGATGCTCCTGCATCAGACATCCGGGGTTGATGAAAAGTGAGTCCCTCACTCTGCAGGGGCTAAAGGAAAACCAAGATAGTCTACCTCAACCTAAGAAATCCAAGAAGAATCCTCCCTTTGTTTTTCTTTTCACTTCACAAGATATTCTCTGTAGTGTCTTCCACAAGTCTTCCTCCCATCTCTGACATCCAAAAATTCTTCAATCTCATCTGATTACTGGTTAGGAAACTGATTTTCCAATCTTACTTCACTGTCCTCTTTAAATTTTGCTTCATGGTACTGGTGTAAGTGTGCAATGTTGAATATAGGCGATATACCCATGTCATCCAGTAACTCTACTTCATATGCATTTCAAGAATCAAATTTCCTCAAAATCCTATAGGGTCCAAACTTCCTCATCTTCAGCTTACTGTATGTTTGAACTAGAAATATCCCCTTCCTCAAATACACCATCACTTCATCTCCAACTTTGAACTCCTTGTGTCTCCTCTTTTCATCTTCCTTCTCCTTATACTTCATGTTCCTATCTTCCAATTGTTGTTTCACTTGAGTATGCACTTTCTTCATATGTTCTACAAATTACTCTGCTTTTGTACTCCTTTTATCTTCCATACCGATGTCTCTCAACTTTGATATACCTCTAGGGTGAACTCCAGTAAAAATCTCAAAAGGTGTCTTTCATGTACTCCTATTCACTAAAGTATTGTAAGAAAACTCTACTTGTGCAAGGACTAAATCCCAACTTCTAGTTGTAATGCCCCGCCACGCAACCCCAAAGGAGTTAAGTAAAATGCAACCAATTTTTTTTTTTAAACAAAACAAAGGAGTGAACATTTACTAATACAATGTAACCATTATTGAATTTTCATGACTTAATCCTTTGAGGTACACAAGGACATTACTTAAGAATTAACCCTTAACAACATGAAAATTTAACTAACCATTACATGAAACATACATTCAAACATCCATAAATATAATTGCATTAGTAACAACAATAGAGACATAAGTTAGAATAATATCCAAAGTTATAACATCATTGAAAATTCTTCTCATAACCAAATTTACAATAAAAGTACAATGCATCATCATGAGATTCCATCACAATAGCACCATGTGCAATAATTTACAAAACTTCTCAACTAAGTAGGAGTGATACATTAGTATAAGAATAACATAAGTATATAAATCTGGAACCCACGAACAAAGTATCAACTGCTACTGCAAACACAACACTGAAAGATGAACCTGCATAAAAGAGAGAATCCCAACAGGGTGTGAAACATGATCCACCCGACCACCCCCGTGCTAGGAGTTGCTAAGGAAGGGTTCCCAACCAAGAACATCTAGACAAAGACTCATAACCAGCTAAAGAAAACCCTACAACACATGAGACCACTCAAATTCAAACAACAACAAAAATCATCAATACAAGACAAGTAACTAATTCCAGAGGATTTCGAAAAGACAACAAAAATAGGAATGTTAGAGGAGAGTATCATCACATGGCTTAACATGGATTCGCCAGGCTACCTATTGAAAGGTACCACCTCCATCTACTGACGGATTATCCAGGAAACCAAGTACTAGGAACCGCCTCCATCTATGGTTTTCCAGGCTACCTATCTCAAGGAACTGCTCCATAGGGTTGCTCATGCAGAATCGTTACCTTTTGTGAAGTCAAGGCAATGATCATGCCAACCACGGCCTTCTAAATCCCCTTTAGTCTGTGGTAGCACTAAAAGGCGGATGAGGTAACAATTATCTTTTTAGTGTGTTACTACCCACCCTCTAGTTAATTAATTAAATTATCACTTATTAAATTCACTCTAACGAGGGCTATCCTGGTGCCCCTTTGTGCACCGACCACCCACTTAGAGCCACTCCCTCTAGACACTCAACCACAAGACAATAACATCGAGGATTGTACCACATAAAGAACTAAATCAAATGGCAATCAAAAGTGAGGCATGACCATCTCACCAACCACAAGGAAACACATCCATAGTCTGGTATAATCCAAATGTATAACCGATCCATAAGCATCACAAAAACCAAATTTAAAACGAAATTGAGAGTAACCACATTACCCCACCTCTGGAATCACTTAGGTTCCTAAATAGGATTGTTAAACTCTAGGGTTCCCTTGCAGGACATAAACCCCCAAATAAAAAAAAATCCATAATACATGAAACAATATAACTAAAAAAAAATCATTAACAATAATACCATAAGACACGTCTCAAAACATGGAAATTTTTTCATCAAAAATGTAATTCAGTAATATTGATAGCGTCCAATTTATCTCTACTTTTCACCATTGCACTTATCTTCCTAAAACACCACATTCTACGAATCTTTTTAAATAATAAAAATAATTGTAACTTTCTTTCTATCATTTTATCAAATTAATGACTAACCTACAGTAAGATTACAATTTATATATAAATATACACATATATATATATTAGTATAATCATTAATAATAATATGAATATTAATATTAACCCCTATATATATATCTATATAAATATATATAATTATTTAATTATTTAATTACCTATAACTCAAAACCGTTACATATCGAACTTATTATAAAATGAATCCCATAATATATACATATAAATTTGAAATGTTTCACGCATAACCAAAAACATACACCTCGAGTACAATCTCGATAAAGCAGATATGTAAACGGATTACTACGAATAGAATCTCGTATTAAAGAAATCACCTATTACAAAAGCACTAAGTATGATACGCAAAGCACCCAAACCATGGAGATTTTATTTCCTACTAAGCACCATGCGACATACCTATTTATCACTGTACAAGGTAAGTACAACGCACTGTCCTCGGGAGTCAGGGTGATGTGGCCGCCGCCGACCACATCCCTCTCAAACACACAGAGAATAAATAACAATATAGAAACATAGGGGCACAAAAATAATGACCACACACGGATTAAAACAAATACCACAGATTTCAACACTTATTTTTTTATGATATACGAATTTTCGTGTAAATTTGTGACTCAAAAATTTCAATGCGGGTAAGGAATAACGTTTATCAGCCATACTATATTCTATCTTGGGGTACAGACGTGACAATCTAAAACATTGCTAGAGTTTATCCATATTAAATTTTGTGAATTCCATATGAATACATTATCTTTCAACAAATACAAAAGAAACGAATCAAGCAAGTAAACCCAAAATCGATAAATATATATTTATTTTTATAAAAAAAATGAATTTCATAAAATAAAATAAAACAATAAAACTCACGGGTTTGAAACCCAGCCATTCGTACATAGGGTACCAAAACTAACCCTCCTCTATTTTAAATAAAACTACCCAGCCTTACAAATTTTAAACTACTTTCTAGAAATTTAGAAAGAATTAAACTTGTGAATCCGTATTTATAAAACTAAATAGTAATACCCTTATTTAATCCTGGTTCTCAGTAATTAGTTAAACATTTTGTTTCAAACAAATGAAATTCAAGATCTGGGTTGAAACCCAAACAATAATGTTTTAACAATTCCTTGGTAACAACAATTTTACAAATAAATTGTATTGAAGAAATTTAGACAATGTCTGAACCCTAAGGTTTTATTGGAAAATTTACAAGATTTATACATACATAATTTTCAATCACGGAATTCAACACACACCAAGATTTAAACTCATCAAATAGTACAACCAAGAGTATATAAAAAAACAGAAGTATAAACAAACAGAACAAAATTTTGAAAGGAACTTGGTGTCCTTTGTTTGTAGAAAAATCCCAACTTAGATGCTTTTCCCCTCTTTTCAACGCTAATCCTCCTCTGCAACTTCTTTTCCCCAAAAACAAAAATCTGAGACAATCTCCCTCTAAATCCTCTTGCATACCCCCTAGTAAAAGAATAAAAAATTTCCTTTTCTACAACCCCCTGCCTCTTCCTCTTCCTCTCCACGCAAAATAGATTTAGAATTAATTAATTTTATTCTCAGAATAACCCCCACAAGAATATCTCCAGCTTTTCTCATTTAAATTACTTTTTAAACAATAATTTTTAATCACCACCACTTATTTCTAAAATTTAATTAAAACAAGCTTTTAGTAAATAAATAACTTTTAATTAAATAAAATTAAACTTCAATACTCACTAGATCATAATTAATAAAATAACATTAATTAATCTTATAAATATAAAATAATTAAATTAAATATCCCCAAACCATAAATAAATTAAATAAATCATTTAACTCAAAAAAAAATCAAAATACCAATACAAGACCAGGTCAACACATGACTCAACAACCTCCTAACGAAATGACGGACTTGGGATGGGAATTCTTCCTTACCAACTCCTTTTAACAACATCGTACCCATTGGGTTTATTTTGTGCTCGCCCTGTCTTGCCGAAGCAGGTGGAATCGAGACTTTTAATTCTGCAATATTTGCAAATAGATAAACGTCAAGTAACATATAATCTCCATTGAAAACACATCGTGAAAGGAAATAGCGGGGTAGCAGGGTGCTTGCAAGCGAGTGGTACTACTCCGTCCTTTCACCAAGATACACTGAACATGTCATCATAAACATAACATCATGGGAATACATCATCGCATATAAATTTAAAGAACACCATTGCATAACGAATCAAATCGTCAATGTATAATGTATCATTAAATGTCACACATAATGTAAAGAGTAGTAAGCAAGTAACTAAGAAACCACACATGATCAAATATCAATCCACATAGAGTATCACAGGGTATCCACAATATCAAAGAGTATCAATAGTATCTAATGAATCAACAAACATGGGGGTATTACACCAGTCTTCTCTCCAACCAAACATCTCAACAAATTTCCCAAACTTCTATTTACTACCTATGTTTTTCCATTAGTCTATGGGTGAAATTTAAAACTAAACTTCAAATATGTCTTCAGCTTCTTCCAAAGTGTCCTCCAAAAATAACCGGCAAATTTTGTATCCCTGTCTAAAACTATACTTCTAGGTAATCCATGTAATCTGACCACATCTTTGAAAAAATGTTTGCTACATGCACTGCATATGTTGTCTTCTTACAAGGTATGAAATGTTCCATCTTAGAAAATCGATCAACCACCACAAATATTGAATCATTACCTCTTTCTGTCTTTGACAAACCAAGTATGAAATTCATGTTGATATCGTCTCAAAGTCTCTCTGGAACTGTCAAAGGCTTATACAACCCAAAATTCTGACTACTCCCTTTTGCAACTTGACAAACTTTGCAACTCTGCAAAAATTTCCTAACATCCTTATGAATCTATAGCCAAAAGTAATTCTCACTCACAAATGTTGCTATTTTATCAATTCTAAAGTGTCCTAACAATCCTCCTCTATGCTTTTCTTTCACCAAGTTATCCCTCATTGAACTTCAGGGTATACATAGCTGCTTACCTCTAAACAACATGTCTTCCTAAATGAAATATTCCAACCATTGACTCCTATCCTCTGAAACCGGTTATTTACAAGCTCTCCAAGGTTCTAAAAAATCTAGGTCTTCCTCATACAAGTTCTTCAATTCATCAAAGCATAATACTTCCACTCTCATCTCTGCCAATAAATTCCTTCTCCTACTCAAACCATCAACAACTCTATTTGACTTTCCACTCCTATGCTTCAATACAAAAATATAACTCTGCAAGAACTCTACCCATCTCATGTGTCTCTGATTGAACTTACCTTGATTTTTCAAATATTGCAATGCTTGATGATCCGTATACAAAAAAAAATTCCTTAGGAAACAATTAATGTCTCCACTTCTTCAAGGCTTGAACTATGGCATAAAAATCTTGATCATAAACTAAATATATTCTCCAAGTATCATTCAATTTCTCACTGAAATAAGTTACTGGTCTCCCTTCTTGACTCAACACTGCTCCAATTACATTTTCACTTGCATCACAGTCTACTTGAAAAACCTTAGTGAAATCCAATAAAGCCAGCGTAGGATGCTCAGTCACCTTCTGCTTCAACAACTCAAAACTTTGATCTACTCTAGATGTCCACCTAAAATCCTTCTTATCTCCTCTCATTGTTTCTATCATAGGACTGCAAATAGAGCTAAAATTCCTAATGAACTTCTAGTAGAAACTAGCCAATCCATGAAATGATATTACCTCTCCAATACTATTCGATGTAGGCCACTCAATAACTACTTTCACCTTCTTAGGATCCATCTTCAATCCATCCATAGAGATTACAAATCCCAGATATACCAATTCCCCCTTCATGAAACTACACTTCTTAATATTTATCAGCAACTGTTCTTCTCTCAATTTATGCAAAATATGTCTTATTTGCAACAAATGTTCTTCTCTACTCTTACTGAATATCAAGATGTCATACAAGTAAAAAATCACAAACTTACCCAAGAATTTCTTCAATACCTTATTCATCAACATCACAAAAGTACTTGGTGCATTTTTCAATCCAAAAGGCACCACCAACCATTCATACAATCCTTCATTTGTCTTGAATGTTGTTTTCCACTCATCCCCTTCTCTGATTCTAATCTAATGATATCCACTCTTCAAGTCTATCTTTGTAAAATATTTAGGTCCACTCAAACAATCCATAATGTCATCCATCAAGGCAAAGGAAATCTATACTTCATCATGATCTTTTTTATGGCTCTAGAATTTGTACACATCCTCCATTCTCCATCCTTCTTAGGTGCTAGCACAACAGGTACTACACAAGGACTCAATCTTTCTCTGATCAAACCTTTCCTCAACAGTTCTTGCACTTTTCTATTCAGCTCTCCATTCTCTATCAGTGTCATCTGGTGTGCTTATTTATTAGGAAAGCTAGCTCCAGGAATTAGATCCATGCAATGACTAATACTCCTCACAAGTGGTAATCCATTAGGTACATTATCTGAAATGATCTCTTCATACTCTGTCAACAACTCCTTTATCTCATCTGGGTGTTCTTGTACATGCTTCAAATCTTCAATCTTCTTAGGCACCAAGGCATAACATATGTTCTCATGTCTCAACCCATCTAGGAATCTCCTTCCATCAACCAAAAAAAATCTAGTACTTGTAAAAAACTCAACTGTAGGAACATCATTCAATTGCAACAAAGTTTTCTTCATCCCATTAGCAACAATGGTATATATGTTCTTCTTTCCATCATGAATAGCCTATCTATCATATTGCCAAGGTCTTCCCAACAAAATATGGAATACATCCATAGGCATAATATCGCACAAAACTTCATCATGGTATTTTACTATCTTCAATTTCACCAAACATTTTTCACTTACCAATATCTTATGCTCATCTTGGCTCCATGCTTTCTAATAGGGCTTCGGGTGTGGTGCAGGAGCACCTAGGAAACACTAGGCATGTAGGAAGTCTAGAAGGAAGTTTTGGTTTGATGTGTTATTTTGAAGGTCATGTTGACCATCTAGTTTGAATTAGAGGTTTAAGAATATGTCTTACTCTGTAGTGATCAGTAGGTTAAGGAGTGGAAGGGATGGATGAGTTTAAAAAACTCACCTTGCTTAGCTTTCTAAAGATTGGGAAAAGTTGGAAAACACAGTGCATTTTACAACTCTTGCCATTAGGTCACTAATATGTCCGAACAAGGAAGATAACTGATTGAGGAACCTTATTTAAGGTGTGCCTCAACCTGAGAGTAGGGTTGGAAGTTTTGGTATTGTGGAAACATTTTTTGGATTGAAAGAAAAACAACATTTTGTGTGTTATTTCTATTTTTTGTTCAAAAGTAGAGCTTTAATGGATTGAATTTGCTGTTGTGTCTTGTGTAATATGTAGTGTAGCAATCTCCCAAGCATTGTGTGTCATTTATTTGCTTCCTTTAGTCAATTTCATTCATTGTTTGTAAATAGTTAGCTTGTACCCTGTTGTTGGTCTGAATCAGACAATTTGAAAAGAATGGAGTGCTAGGCCACTATCCCACTGTACAAATTGTACAACCCTTTGGGAATAGTGACTAGACTCCATGTATGTACATATGGTAGGCTATACGGTTTGGGAAAAGACAAGAGATGTTGGAAAGATCTTACCCTAGGCGAGCTAGAATGGTGCCCGACTAGGAAAGCAAGAAGTGCATAGCACATAATTTTGCAAGGGTTACAAGTTCTTGAAAATTTCCTTTTGGAGGTGGTAGGAAAGTGTCTTACCTATTTGTAACATGAAGAAGAAGGCTCCATCAGTTCAATTGATGTGAGAACAAGTAGACAGTTTGAAAGCAGCTAAACAGTGGCTTAAAAACCCTAGAAAATGTCCATTTTCAAGTTCAAGCATTGTACAGACAGTTAAGGCTTAAACCCTCAAAAATCCTTGAGAGGTGTTCATTTGATCCAAGAATCTCAAAGAAGGAGTGAGGTGTTCTTTGGGAAGTTTTGAGAAAAGGCTAGTTTTCTTAGAGTTGGAGACCTAATTGGGGCTCAAGGGCTAGTAGCCTTTTTAACCCTAGATGAGGATTTGGTGAAAGCGATGGAAAGGTGGAATTTGGGTGAACCTTCAAGAACCCTAGTAGGATGGTTTGAAACTATTGGAGACATCTCTACACCCTTGCAAAGATCTAATTGAGTGTTGAGGATAGGTTGGCCTTTAGGGTAAATTAAGGGCTAAGGAAGAGTTGAAGCATTGCACCAAGGTTGACTTGGTTGGTTGAATGGTGATGGTAGTGGGGTTGTCCAAGAGAACTAGGGGTACCTAAACATGAGTAGGGTCCTATAGGTTAAGGTGGTGAAGAAAAACACCAAGGAGGTCTTGCAAGAAAGACCAAGAGTAGGAATCTATGATTGATTCCTCCAACCCCTCCCTATCAAATTCGTATCTGAGTGAGCAAAAGATTTGGGATTGACTTTTTAATGTCTAAGATTGATTCTAGTGGTTCTACCATTATGCTGACAAATGCAGAATTGGCCGAGTTGGTTGAAGGATAGGAGGAAGATAATAGGCTATTGAGGGAACAACTTGAGCAAGCATTGAATGATGTGCAGTTCGAAGGAAGGGTACCAAATAAAGAAGAGGTTGCAGAGGAAGGAAAGATCCCTGAACCTGACCCTATTTTGAAAGAAGAACCTTTCTTGAAGGAATTGAAAGCATACCACTATGTAGTGGAAAAATGGAATCTAATCTAGTCATGGATTGGATAGAGGGAATGGAAAACCATTTTGAGTGTGATGGGGTCATAGAAGCATAGAAGGTAAAGGTGGCCAAATCAAGGTTAAGAGGTTCTGCCTTGACATGGTGGAAGTTCATTCAGACAGAGAGGGTAAAGGAAGGCAAGAAAGCCTATTTCAACTTGGAAAGGTATGGTTGAAAAAGTGAGAGAATCATACATGCCAGATGATTATGAGATTCAGTTACATAAGAAGAGACAAAGCTTGAGGCAAAGAGACCAAGATGTGAAAACTTACACTGAGGAGTTCCAAAAACTTTGTATGAGGTCTAATGTGTCAGAAGATGAAAGTCTCAAGGTGGCTAGATACCTTAACGGTTTGAAGTGGAAAATTCAAGAGGAGATTACTCTTCTAAGTCCCAAGATAGTACACCAATGTTATCAATTAGCTATTAAGATAGAGGAAAGAAGCATGAGGAAACAAAACCAAGCTTCTAAGAGTAGAGGAAAAGGAAGAGATCAAAGAGGACATAGAGGTGGATACCAAGGTAGAGGGAATGAACAAAGAAACCAAGGAGAGCCTAAATTCATAGAACATGGAAGTGAAACATCTTCTAGAGGAGGTTATGGAAGAGGTAGAGGATCTCAAGGAAGATCAAATAGAGCAAGAGGAGCAGGAAGGAGCAATTCTTACTTTGCTAATATGAAGTGTTACCATTGTGGACAAGTAGGACATCCAACTTATAGGTGCCTGAAGAAAGCTTCTTCATCAAGCACTGAGAAGAGAGTGGCATATGCTCAAGAGGACACCATGAGTACTAAATCACCAGAGGTCAGTCACATAGAATCAGAAATGGGGGAGAATATGATGTTTAGGAGAGTTTTGATCAGACAACCGGTCAAGGAAGAGCCAAAACAAAGAAGAGCTTTATTTAGAGTGAGATGAAAAATACTTGGGAAAGTATGTAAGGTTATTGTGGATTCAGGTTCAACAGATAACATCATCTCAGAAGAGGTAGTAAAGAAACTGAAATTGGAGAAGGTACCCAACACTAACCCCTACAAAGTAACATGGTTGAACAAAGGACAAAGTGCTCTTGTCAATGAGCAAGTAACGATAGAGTTCTCCATTGGAGGGTACAAAGATAAGTTTATTTGTGATGTGTTACCCATGGATGCATGCCATCTTCTATTGGGAAGACCATGGCAGTATGACAGAAGTGCCATGTATGATGGGAAAGAGAACACCATTTCTTTCAAGAAAGATGGGAAGACATTTAAGTTGCAGTCACTGTCAGATGAGGAAGAAGGATAGTCAAAGACACCTAGTGTCTTGTTGAGCAGTGGTAAAGAGTTCCTTAACAACCTACATCAATGGGGTGAAGGATATGTGGTTATGTTGTAACCTAAGGAAGAAGACAAGGCTAAAAAAATTTTCATTCCCAGAGTAGTCCAAGAGTTGTTAGAACAGTTCAAAGATATAGTCAGTGATGGTACACCTGCAACTTTACCTCCAAAGAGAGCCATTAGTCATCAGATTGACTTCATAATAGGGGATTCATTACCAAACAAAGCAGCCTACAAGCTTACACCAGATCAGAATCTAGAGGTAGCTAGACAAGTGCAGGAGTTGTTAGACCAAGGCTTGATTAGGAAGAGCATCAACCCATGTGCAGTACCAGTGGTCTTAGCAACCAAGAAAGGAGGAAAGTGGAGATTATGCACTAATTCTAGGGAAATAAATAGAATCACAATCAGGTATAGGTTCCCTATTCCTATAATTGAGGACTTGATGGATTGTCTTGGAGGAGCTCAGTACTTCACCAAGTTGGATCTCAAGAGCAGATACCATCATATCATAATCAAGGATGGAGATGAGTGGAAGACAGCTTTTAAAACAAATGATGGGTTGTATGAGTGGAGAGTTATGCCGTTTGGCCTCTCTAATCCCCCTAGCACATTCATGAAACTCATGAATGAAGTGATCAAAGACTTTACAGGGATATTTGTGGTGGTAAATCTTGATGATAGACTCATCTTCAGCAAGACAACAAAGGAACACCTAAAGCATGTGGAGTTGGTTCTTAGAATATTGCAAGATGAGAATTTGGCCATCAACCTAGAGAAGTGTGAGTTCTTTAAACAAGAGCTTGTATATTTGGGATTTGTAGTATCCCAAGGATCATTGAAGATGGACCTAGGAAAAGTGGAAGCTATCCTAAACTGGCCTACACCAAGCATAGGGAAAGAGGTAAGAAGTTTTCATGGATTGGCTTAGTTTTATAGGAATTTTATAAGAAACTTTAGTGGCATATGTGCACCAGTCCTAGACACAATCAAAGGTGGTTTGAAAACTAAGTTTAAGTGGACTCAGGAAGCTAAGAAAGGTTTTGAGAAACTAAAACAAGAAGTGGCAACTCAACCTGTTCTTTTATTACCTAGTTTTGACAAGTTGTTTATTGTGGAATGTGATGCTAGTGGAGTTGCAGTAGGAGGAGTGTTAAGCCAAGAAGGCAGGCCTATAGCTTTCTTTAGTGAGAAGCTCAATGAAGCTAAGACAAATTATTCTACCTATGACCTAGAACTTTATGCTTTGGTTTAGTCACTTAGGAAGTGGAGGCATTATCTCCTACCCAAAGAGTTTGTGGTGTTTACTGATAATTAGGCACTTAGCTACATCAACACACAAGAAAAGTTGAGCAATAGACATTTGAAATGGATGGAGTATCTTCAAGATTTCACATTTACCATCAAGCATAAGAAGGGATAGTTGAACAAGGTGGCAGATGCACTAAGCAGGAGATTGTTGACAGTGCAAGAGATACAAATCAAGAGCATTGGGATAGAGAGTTTCAAGGATCTCTATGGTGAAAATGAAGACTTCTCGGAGGCTTACAAGGTATGTTCTGACTTTGAGAATCATTTTCATAGCCAATACTCAGAGTATACATTACAAAGTGGATTGTTATTCAAGGGAAATCAGTTATGTGTTCCAAAAGGTTCTATGAGAGAGAATCTTATCCAAGAGAAGCACAATGGTAGTCTTAGTGGTCATTTTGGTATCAACAAAACAATGGAACTGGTGCAAAGATTCTACTTTTGGCCCAAGTTACCAAGGGATGTCAGAAGGTATGTGGAGTAGTGTGTAGTTTGTATGAAAACCAAAGGGGGAGCTAGTAATGTAGGTTTGTATCAACCTCTACCCATTCCCAATAGACCATGGGAGTGTGTTAGCATGGATTTTGCGGTAGGACTCCCTAAGACTAAGACAGGGTTTGATAGTGTCTATGTGGTGATAGATAGATTCAATAAGATGAGTCACTTCAGCCCTTGCAAGACCACACATGATTGTAGCTACATTTCTCACCTTTTCTTCAAGGATATTGTAAGGATCCATGTATTTCCTGTGAGCATTGTCTCAGACAGAGATGTGAAGTTCATGAGTCATTTTTGGAAGACTCTATGGAGCATATTAGGTACCAACTTGTCTTTTGGATCAACTTACCATCCTCAGATAGATGGGAAACTAGAGGTGGTTAATAGGGTGTTAGGTAACCTTCTAAGATGCTTAACCAAAGAGTATTGGCATACATGGTACATGGTTATATCATAGGCTGAGTATGCATACAATGACAGTGTGAACCGAACTACAGGGAAGAGTCCTTTTGAAGTAGTGTATGGGATGCACCCAAGATGAATATGTGAGCTCAAGGAACTTGGAGCTATGGATCATAGGAGTGGACTTGCAGAGGACTTCACTCAGACAATGAAAGAGATTCAGGAGCACGTAAAGAAGACAATCACCGAGGCTACACAAAAGTTGAAGGATAAGGTAGATTTGTCAAGAAAAGATTTACAATTTGTAGTAAGAGACTATGTCATGGTCCATCTCAACAAATCCAGGTTGCAAAATGGTACATCAACCAATTTATAGATGAAAAGAGTGGGACCATGCAAGGTGTTAGCCAAGTATGGGAAAAATGCATACAAGGTGGAACTACCTGCAGATTTAGGCATCTCTCCAGTGTTCAATGTAGCTGATTTGATCAGGTATACGGGATCAGTCCAAGACAAGGATGAGAATAGTAGGGATTTTTCAAGGATGTAAGCAACATACCCTTACCTACTCTAGACAAGCTACAAGTAGAGAGGATCTTGGAGTCAAGAGTGAAGAAATCTACAAGGCATAAGGTGTACATGGAGCATCTTATCAAATGGAAGAATAAACATGAATATGAGGCTACTTGGGTAGAGGAAGCTCAGTTTAAGAGACAGGGAATTGATGTGTCATTGATATATCCTCACATTCCTTATTGTTTGTGAAGAGAGTGGGAGAATGGTGCAGGAGCACCTAGGAAACACTAGGCATGTAGGAAGTCTAGAAGGAAGTTTTGGTTTGATGTGTTATTTTGAAGGTCATGTTGACCATCTAGTTTGAATTAGAGGTTTAAGAATATTTCTTACTCTATAGTGATCAGTAGGTTAAAGAGTGGAAGGGATGGATGAGTTTAAAAAACTCACCTTGCTTAGCTTTCTAAAGATTGGGAAAAGTTGGAAAACACAGTGCATTTTACAACTCTTGCCATTAGGTCACTAATATGTCTAACCAAGGAAGATAACTGATTGAGGAACATTATTCAAGTTGTTCCTTAACCTGAGAGTAGGGTTGGAAGTTTTGGTATTGTGGAAACATTTTGTGGATTGAAAGAAAAATAATGTTTTGTGTGTTATTTCTGATTTTTGTTCAAAAGTAGAGCTTTAATGGATTGAATTTTCTGTTGTGTCTTGTGTAATATGTAGTGTAGCAATATCCCAAGCATTGTGTGTCATTTATTTGCTTCCTTTAGTCAATTTCATTCGTTGTTTGTAAATATTTAGCTTGTATCTTATTGCTGGTCTGAACCAGACAATTTGAAAAGAATGGAGTGCTAGCCACTTTCCCACTGTACAAATTATATGACCCTTTGGGAATAGTGACTAGACTCCATTTATGTACATATGGTAGGCTATAGGGTTTGGGAAAAAATAGGAGTTGTTGGAAAGATGTTGCCCTAGGTGAGCTAGAAAGGTGCCTAGCTAGGAAAGCAAGAAGTGCAGAGCACATAATTTTGCAGGGGTTACAAGCTCTTGAAATTTTCCTTTTGGAGGTGGTAGACAAGTGTCTTACCTAGTTGTAACATGAAGAATAAGGCTCCATTAGTTCAATTGATGTGAGAACAAGTAGACAGTTTGAAAGCAGCCAGACAGTGGCTTAAAAACCCTAGAAAATGTCCATTTTCAAGTTCAAGAATTGTACTGATAGTTAAGGCTTAAAACCTCAAAAATCCTTGAGAGGTGTTCATTTGATCCAATAATCTCAAAGAAAAGTGAGGTGTTCTTTTGGAAGTTTTGAGAAAAGACCAGTTTTCTCGGAGTTGGAGACCTAATTGGGGCTCAAGGGCTAGTAGCCTTTTTAACCCTAGATGAGGGTTTGGTGAAAGCGATGGAAAGGTGGAATTTGGGTGAGCCTTCAAGAACCCTAGTAGAATGGTTTGAAACTATTGGAGACATATCTACACCCTTGCAAAGATCTAATTGAGTGTTGAGGATAGGTTGGCCTTTAGGGTAAATTAAGGGCTAAGGAAGAGTTGAAGCATTGCACCAAGGTTGACTTGGTTAGTTGAATGGTGATGGTAGTGGGGTTGGCCAAGAGAACCAGGGGTACCTAAACATGAGAAGGGTCCTATAGGTTAAGGTGGTGAAGCAAAACACCAAGTAGGTTTTGCAAGCAAGACCTAGAGTAGGAATCTGTGATTGATTCCTCCAACCCCTCCCTATCAGGGTGTTTCAATCTTTCCAACTTCAATTTAGTCACCATCTCTTCAAAAACTATGTTCTCAGAACTTACACTATCAAAAATCACTTTGTAACATTTACTGGCTACCTTGCATCTAGTCTGAAACAAATTCTTTCTCTACAACAGTTCCTTTTCCACCTCTCTTTGATATAATACTCTTTTGTTCACTAGCACTTCTCCATCTTCTAGTTTGTTAGATGATCTGGCATGATCTTCCTCAACCAACAATGTCCTATTGTTCTCTATATTTTTTCTTGTTTCTCCCTAATTACATTCAAATGCTCTATGTCCTTCACCACATTTAAAACAAGTTCCCTTGAACACTCTCTTCTCCTTATCATCCTTTATATAACCTTCATTCTGATAATTACCATATCCTCCTCTTCTGTAAGAGTTCCCATCACCTTTATGATACAAATTATCATTCTTACTAACCTCCTTATCTTTGTTCTGATCTGTAAAAGAGCCTCTTCCTCCTCTAGTAAAATTTCTTCCTCTCTGAAACCTTCCACCTCTTCCTCTTTGTCTCTACTCATGTCTTTTATTCGACTTCTCTTCTTCTTTTAAGGCACACTGATATGCCTCTTCCACACTCTGCAACTTAATCAAACTAATCTCATCCTATATAGATGACCTCAAACCATTCAAATATCTGGCTACTTGCTCAATTTCCTCCTTTGAATTTCCAAATATGATATTCAACTTATAGAACTACTTAGTATACTCTGTCACACTTGAATCTTTCTACTTTAAATTTTGTAGCTTCTTGAAAAAATTAATCTGATAATCTGTAGGCATAAACTTTGTCTTCAACTTATTCACCATCTGATCGCATGATTTTATCTTCTCTTTTCCTCTTCTTTGCCTATCTATCTGTAAATTTTCCCACCAAAGGGATGCATTTCCTATCAACTTTGTACAAGCAAACTTCATCTTCTTATCTTTAGTGGTACCTTCAAATTTAAAATATGTTTCCATCTCTGCTATCTAATCAAGCAATTCTTTTGAATCCAACTTACCATTATAATCCGGTGGATTGAAATGGATTTTTGTATTCGCTCTAGTTAGGGCTCTTATGAATCTCTCTTCTCCCTTATCAAGGCCAGGTTTCTTTTCTCTTCCTCTTTCCTCTTACACTTCTACCTCTTCATCACTCACATCATCAACTGGTTGACCTCTTCTATGGGTCATTTCAACTACATCTAGTCTAGTAGCAATTCCTCTCAACATCTCCATTAAAGTAGGGTCTACATTTCCACTACCATTTCTTCATTTTGACATCTTTACACAAGTCCTCTGCAGTGATAGGTTGAATCCTCAATTTGCCACCCTACAATAAATTTTCAACAGGACTTCATAAACTCTAATGATCACACAAGGAATGAACCTCACTCTGATACCAATTTGGCATAGCCATGGTAGGAGGGTCCTTAGGGAGAACAATCTGGACCATGCAACAAGAGTAACAAAATGAAAGCAACATAGAATATGGTAGAAAATGTAGATACAAGTAATCTCATTAATAGAGAATCTAAGTTACAATTAGTCAGAAACATCCAAGCTTATAGATTCAACTCACAAGCCTAATAAAACATGCTAAGAAATACAACGTTCGAATATGCTCTTATATGCAAGCTAAAATATTACAATTCAGATCAATATTAATCTACTAAATCAACTACTACATCAACTACCCTCTTCTAATGATCGATTACAAGCTTATATCATATCCGTGATTCTGGAAACATCCGCGTCAGCCAAAGATCATCACATTATCCAAGGAAAGAAAGTGCAACATGCGCATGAATAGGTTGGCCTCAAATTTGAATTACCCCATCAACAGGTGCATAGAATGAAGTGTGGAACTATAAGGAAGTTTGGGGACACTCCATGAAACTCTTAGAATCACACCGTCAAGATCCACAAGTCACGACAATAATCCACAATGATCAAAATAGCCATTAGGCTTTAAAACTATTTTGGTGGTCGTTCAAGAAACTTCCATGAAGTCTGGAAGTGATAACTTGCCAGAAAATGATCCAATCACACTCAAATCTTGGAATAGGGAAAATGAACATGCCCACAATGTACACAAAGATCCGTAGGGTCTAGTGAGAAAATATGAAGAATCAACCAACATGAACCGAGCAAGAACAAAAAAATAACAAAAATTGAAAGAAAATATTTTTGGTTGTGTTATCTACTAAAATTACACCCTACCTAAGCTACATGATTTAAAAAATTAAGCTGCAGGACTTAGCATTCCAAAGAAAAACATGGGAAGACCTCTAAAGCTGTGGGTCACTTATAAATAGAGGTAAACCTTTGGAGAAGACCAACTTCCTATGGTGTCACCTAAAACTAACGACTTTTGCAGATTAAAAGGGAAAAGGAATGCATGAAAATGAAAACTTAACCCTATGGTGATGCACCTAACATTACTTGGATATGAAACTAGATTTCATACACTTGCTTGCAATGACTGAAGATAAACTTGCACAACTCATTTCTGTATATTCTTGCAAAAGTACTTCACAAATAGGTCCTAGTGCTCAGACTCCTAGGAGGAAAATTAATTTCACATTCAAAAGTCATTTACACCTTTTGACACAATTTGTAACCTACATAAACATACCTTTTGCATAAATGTTCTAAAACTTGAGACAAAACTACAAGGAAATAAACAATAGCTCACTAATAACTTGATCAATCAATTGACTGAACATAAAAGTGCAAAGAACAAGAAGGAAAAACTTTCAAGTGAATAATATCCAAGTTCTTTAATAAATTTCATCTCTAAAACTGAGTTACAAAACTACAAAATTTGTGAAAGGACTGCAAGAGTCATTGTCTCCAAAAGCTGCATGAATAGAACTAACTTCAAAATGAGTTCCAAAAGCTAATAAGTAAGCAAGCCTCAAATGGTTCCACCAAAAAAGGTTCCAGAAATCACCTTGGGTCGGATACACTCAAAAATCCTACAATATAGCACCTATATCTTCTCCATAATGACTCAAAATGGGTGAAAAATTCAAGCATGACTTGATCAAACCATAACCACTCCTAAAAATGCTCAAATGGAGTTAAAAGACCTATAATCCCTAAACAAGATGATGAATCACTCCTAAATTTTCTCCCCATTTTAGCAAACTAACTCATCAACCTCCCTCAATGTTCTCAAAAGGTATCAATATTACAAATAACCACCTTTCTTGAATCGATCCACCTCCCTCCTAATGCATTTAATAATAACAATATGACTATTAAGGCTTATAATTGTACCTTTAAAGTCATATGTTTTGCATTGTAAACTATGTAATAACATATGTATCGACCATTAAAGTGGTCAACACATAAAAATGAGGTCAAACATTGATTTATAAGCAAGCTCCACATGTAAAGTTTTAAAAAGCCATAAAATGTGCAAGGCTTAATATATGCTAAGGCTTTAAAGATGACAAGGTGTTTAAAATGCACAAGACATAGGAATCACCTTATGAGGTTGTGAGGTACATATTAGTTTCATTTTATTTTTTCATAAAATAATGGAAAAAATGCCATGTTTCTCTTGTCGGCATACTAGGGTAATGAGAAACCCTAATGAAAAAAATAGTGCAAACATTGCAAAGTCATTTCATTTTGTATTCATCGAGCTTTCTAGAATCTTCTATGTGCCGCCATTAGGGGTTTCAATAGGAGCTTCACGAAGGGATTTTTGCATATTTTTGTATACATTTTCCATGAGGGGACACAAGAGGATTCAGGTAAGCCTTTGTTTGTAAGAAAAAATCTTCATTCTTTTTGCATTTCTATAGAAAAATTACTCCTTTCAAGTCTTATGATGCAAAATGATGAGGCCTTTTATTTTTCTCTGTATTATTATCCTCTCTCTATTGCATGATATCATTTTCCTATGCATTCATTTGTCATAGAAGTTTTTATTCACTTCATTCTTCAATGAGATGTTATATGCAAACCCTCTGGTTCCATCATATTCAACCTAACTTGTAGGACGTGGATTTATAGCATTTGATGGTATTTTAGAGAAAAGAAAACAAAAACCTTCCTATGATATGAAGTTACTTCAAGCTCAATATGAAACTTAAAATCTAATATGATTCATGGCCCTACATTCATGAAACAAGATGTGACTTCCACATCATGTATCCTGCCTTTCACTGCATTCTTTTGCTTTGAATTTAACTCATTGTGATTCCATGTAATAATGGCCATCAGTGTTGTAATTACCCTTACTATTATATTATCATGTAAGATTATACCATGAATGATATTTCATGAGAGAGTCGATTGTTTTCACAAGAGAATGCTGTCCCGCAAAGAAAAATGGGTTTACCAAATGATTTAATGCAATTGCATAGCACGGGTATAAATCGAAAGGCTCCACGTATCTTTTCCATTCCTTCATGAAAACTGTCTTTTACTAGCTTTAGGTCATTTCCATTCCAATTTTGTTTTTTTTCAAATGAAGGTATGAATCCTCCTTCATTGGCTCAGTCCATGCATTGAAAAATGGCATTTCTAGTTTTTCCCTCTTTTGCACCTCTGTATTTTATGAGAAAAATAAAACCCAAATGGGTTTCTCATCTATTGGCAAGAAAACAATTTTCTTGAAACTCATAACTTGTAGGATGATGAAAAAATGATGGGATTTATCTGTACTTGTTTATATTCTATGATAAACAGTGGCTTAAAAGCTCAAAACCATGATTTGCTTCCAGAAAATCATAGCTTGAGATTCCATTTTATATTCTGAGTTTAAAGAACAAACTATGTAACCATCTAGACTTGTTTGTGTGAGAAAATGAGGGTATGTATTTTACAAAAAAATTGATCTCTGTCATTTCATGGTTGAGGAAAGAGAAACCTCTTCTTTCATAACATTTCAAGTGTTTCATTTTAACCAACAACCTTTACTAATTTTCCTTGAGGATTGTAGCATTAGTAGAGTTCATACTGTATTCCTCAATCTACTTATTAGATAAATAAATCTTTGCCTCCTTTCATTATTTATAACAGACCCTAAAAACCCCTTCAATCATGCAATGCAACAATGTTTGTTGTCTGCTATGAAATTGTCATGTGAACTCCTGACAGGATGAGCATAGATGTTCTGCTTTTATTTGTCAAGGACCGAACCTTTGAATGAACATGTTTTATGATTTTTTGCAGTATCTAATGTACATTCTTCATGATGACTATTTTCAGCAAGAATGATGTTAAACATGACAACAATAAATAATGTGAAACATGATGAAAATAAAACATTTTATGATTTTTTTTTCTATCATTGCATAATCATGTTGATATGATGACTTTTAAGATTGCATTTCCCTCTTAAATAAGCTCAAATGAGCTCATTATTTGATAACTTAGCATGTTGAGCTCAACCCTTGTGGTAGCCACGTTGTAACCCACATGTTGTAACTTGATAGATTAGCTAAGAAATACAAATGCACTTGTATCTACATAAGAAACAAAAATATTAGTGAAATAAATGCATATTTTGGATGTGTTTAACGACTCCAATGGTTTTGCTGGGACATCCAGGACATACATGCTTATTTAATGCAGATTGAGATTAGTTTATATATGTATAGGTATTTTTTCATGTAAAGTTGGAAACTTTTCATTGCTTAGAGCATTGCTCTAACACCATTGTCATTATCAAATGGAGGAACTAAGATAAAATGAAGCAAGGAGGGACAAAAGCAGCTTGGGATAGCAGTAGGAGAAGATGGCAAAACATAACTAGTCATTCACATGCAATGACTACTTTCCTTCTTTATATGCATATTTCTTTTACTTATTCATGTATATTCTTTTCTTTGTCTGTATTGAATAAGCTAAGTAAATCTCATGGCTTGTGTGAGATAATGTACACTTACACATTCAATAAAGATTACTCTATTGTTTAGAAAATATCTGAATCTATATTTTGGAGTATTTCATTTATGTATTTGAATGTAATGTAGGAATGATTTAAATGTACCATTTCTTGATTTCTAAACACAAAGTTTAGCTTAATTAAGCAAGTAGTGAAATTAGGTAACATTTTTGGTGACATCTGCTATATGTTTTCCTGCTAAACATGAAAAAAAATTGCCTAGGCTTATCCATTGGGTACAAAGTCACTCAGAAAACTCAAAAAAGTTCTTATTCAATGTTGTAACTCAATAGAATAGTTCAGGATACCTTGGAAACTTATTGAAAACAAAACTACAGAAGGGAAAACTACCTAATTGTGCAGAAATAACACTTAGGGAAAGAAACTTGCACCTAGAAACCTATACTATCCTACACTAACCAGCAAAGAAACTGGTCAAACAAACCCATTTATAGGATGACTGAAATAGCGGCCCTTTCTTCTCAAAATATAATGATTGGCATGCTTAAGGATAGTTGAGTAAAGGTGAAACACAGAGAAATGTTCAACAAGATGATGCACTACTTCTTGAAAGAGGTAAACAAGTTCACTTACCTAACTAAATTGATCACATGTATTGTCAAACAAAGGAAGATAAGTGAGTTGAACATACTCTTGTTTGGTTGTAAATGCATTCTTAATGTTATCTTCAGTTGTAGCTTCATGTGTGGGTACCTTATTGGACTCCATCTGGGCTAAGTACCTAATTGGACAACCTCTGTTAAGGGAAAAGCTTGAACTTTTCTTGCTGATCTCTTGCTCATGGACTACCATTTTATCACCTTACTGGCTAGAAAGGTCTAATCCCTATGGCTGACTTGGTGGAAAAGTGGTAACCTCATCAGTATGCTCATACTTTCCCAAATGAACACTCATAACTTCAATGGAGAGCAATGAGGTGGATTCCTCCAACATGCTTTCAATCAATACATCAGTCTCTAGCTCTTTTATACACTAGAAAGGAAGTTGCTCATAGTCCTCATTATCACTCAAAGAAAGACATTCCAAATCATTATTTTCTTCATCAATGAAAGAAGGCAAGTGTTCAACTAGCGATGTAGTTTCAAGATCCTCTAACTAGTTATAACCTTGCAAATCAGGTTCATGAGGCTCCTTCTATTGTTTTAGCACCTCATCAAGCTTGTGAACCTGCTGTTCTGAAATAGCATGATTTCCAACTTCTTCTGATCCTTCGTCATCCAACTTTGAAAATAATAGTTCAACTATATTTGTGCACAACTCTTCATAGAGCTCAACATTAGCTTCCTCTTCCATAACATGCTCAAAAACATCAAAGCTCATATCCTGGAAGAAAGTATCAGGTTCAGTTTTATGTTCCCCCTCATGGTCCAAAATTCCATTTTCTTGCTGACTATCATCAATCGGCAACCCACCACATTGTCTGATGTCCTCTTGCTATTCAATCAGTTACTACTACAATTGATAACACCTTATAGCTAGATGTAAAGGATTTACCTCTTCAATATTTTCCCAAAGGAGTAATCTTTCTAGATCAATGGGATACTCTTCTTCTGCTTTCTTTTCAATAGAAAATTCATTCTTTTCAAAATTTGGGACATTGAACCTCAGAAAGTGAAGCCCTTCCTCAAAGAAAGGATTTGGAAAGATAGCAGCTGATTGGGGTACTTGAGAAAACTATTCTTCAGGAGATTTGGATTGAATTTGTTCAAAAACTACATTTTCTTGTACTGAATAGGACCCTCTTTGTGCCTCCATCTCCTGCTGATGAATATAAGCTTGATAAGCAAGCTCTTCTTGCTTCCTGTTGACCTCCCACTATCTTTCAAACTCTTCAAACTGCTTTTGGAAATATAAAGACATATTCTCCAAACTCATATCAGGATTTTGAGACTCATATGAAAGGTAACTTTGCTGGTTGGAGATAAAACAACCCTCCTGGGGTTGTTGAAGAGCATAAGCATGATGTTACAGAGCTTGAGCAGGGGTGGGTGGGTGAGGAAAATACTGAACACGTTGGTTGTCTATTGTTATTGAATTGCTTGTGCTAAAACCAACATTTAAATTGTTGGTATATGTCTTGTAAGTTGATATAGGCACAAAACTTTCATGAAATGGTGAATGGTAAGACATATTACCATGAAATGGTGAATGGTAAGACATATTACCATGAAATGGCACTTAGGCTGCAAAAACTAGTTACTCTAAGCTTGGAGTCGCCAGGTATGTTAAAAAGTTTCCTCCAAAGGAAGAAAGTACTACTGTACACACCAAACATCAGTCATGCATAGTACAAAAAGGATTGACACTATCAGTTCTCTGTCCCACTAGGCATGCCAAAAATTGTTATCTACTAAAATTGCACCCTAGCTAAGTTGCATGATTTAACAAGCTAAGTTGTAGGACTTAGCATTCCAGAGAAAAACATGGGAAGACCTCTAAAGTTGTGGGTCACTTATCAACAGAGCTCAACCTCCAAAGAAGGATGACTTCCTATGGTGTCACCTAAAACTAATGACTTTTGTAGAGGGAAAGGGAGAAGGAATGCATGACAATGAAAACTAAACCCTATGGTGATGCACCTAAAAGTTACTTGGATTTGAAACCATATTTCATATACTTGCTTGCGATGATTGAAGATAAACTTGCACAACTCATTTTTGTATATTCTTGTAAAAGTGCTTAACAAACAGGTCCTAGAGCTCAAAATCCTAGGAGGAAAATTAATGTCACATCAAAAATTCATTTACACCTTTTGACACAATTTGTAACCTGCATATACATACCTTATGCATAGAGGTTCTAAAATTTGAGACAAAGCTACAAGGAAATAAACATTACCTCACTAATAACTTGATCAATCAGCTGAATGAACACCTAAATTTAAAGAACAAGTAGGAAAATCTTTCAAGTCAATAATATCCAAGGTCTTTACTAAATTTCATCTCTAAAATTGAGCTACAAAACTACAAAAAATTGTGAAAGGACTGCAAGAGTCACTATCTCCAAAAGTTGGACGAATAGAACTAACTCCAAAATGAGTTACAAATGCTAATAAGTAAGCAAGCCCCAAATCGCTCCACTAAAAAAGGTTCTACAAACCACTTTGGGTCGGATACACTCAAAAAACCTACAATATAGCACCTATATCTTCTCCAAAAGACTCAAAATGGGTGAAAAAGTCAAGCATGACTTGATCAAACCATAACCACTCCTAAAAATTCTCAAATGGAGTTTAAAAAACCTATATTCCCTCAACAAGATGATGAATCACTCCTAAATTTCCTCCTCATGTTAGCAAACTAACTCATCAACCTCCCTAAATGTTCTTAAAAGGTATCAATATTACAAATAACCACCTTTCTGGAATCGATCCACCTCCCTCCTAATGCATTTAATAATAACAATATGACTATTAAGGCTTATAATTACACCTTTAAAGTCATATGTTTTACATTGTAAACTATGCAATAACATATGTATTCGCCATTAAATTTGTCAACACATAAAGATGAGGTCAAGGTTTGATTTATAAGCAAGCTCCACATGTAAAGTTTTAAAAATCCATAAAATGTGCAAGGATTAATATATGCCAAGGCTTTAAAGATGACAAGGTGTTTAAAATGCACACGGCATAGGAATCACCTTATGAGGCCATAGGGTAAATTTAGTTACATTTGAGTTTTTGATAAAATAATGGCAAAAATGCCATGTTTCTCTTGTTGGCATACTAGGGTAATGAGAAACCCTAAAGAAAAAAATAGTGCAAACATTTCAAAGTCATTTCATTTTGTATTCATCGAGCTTTCTAGAATATTCTATGCACTGCCATCAGGGGTTTCATCAGGAGCTCGATTGAGGATTTTTGCAGATTTCTATATACATTTTCCATGAGAGGACATAAGAGGATTCAGGTAAGCCTCTGTTTGTAAGAAAAAATCTTCATTCTTTTTGCATTTGTATAGAAAAATTACTCCATTCGAGTTTTATGATGCAAAACGATAAGGCCTTTGTTTTTTCTCTGTATTCCTCTCCTCTCTCTATTCCATGGCATCATTTTCCTATGCATTCATTTGGCATAGAAGTTTTTATACACTGCATTCTTCAATGAGATGTTATATGCAAACCCTCTGGTTCCATCATATTGAACCTGGCTTGTAGGCTATAGATTTACACCATTTGATGGTATTTCTGAGAAAATAAAACAAAACCCTTCCTCTGTTATGGAGTTACTTCGAGCTCAATCTAAAACTTAAAATACTAATATGATTCATGGCAAAAGTTATGACTTCCACATCATGTATCCTCCCTTTCGCTACATTCTTTTCCCTTTAATTTAACTCATTGTGATTCCATCAAAAAATGACCAGCAGTGTCGTAATCACCCTTACTATGATATTATCATGTAAGATTATACCATGAATGATATTTCATGAGAGAGTCGATTGTTTTCACAAGAGAATGCTTCCCTACAAAGAAAAATGGGTTTACCAAATGATTTAATGCCATTGCAGAGCACAGGTATAATTCAAAAGGCTCCATAGATATTTTCCATTCCTTCATGAAAGCTATCTTTTACTAGCTTTAGGTCATGGCCATTCTAATTTTCTTTGTTTTCAAATGAGGGTATGAATCTTCCTTCATTAGATCGGTCCCTGCATTGAAAAATGGCATTTGTAGTTTTTCCCTCTTTTGCACCTCTCTATTTTATGAGAAAAATAAAACCCAAATGGGTTTCTCATTTGTTAGAAAGAAAACAATTTTATTGAAACTCATAACTTGTAGGATGATGAAGAAACAATGGGCTGTACCTATACTTGTTTATATTATGTGATAAAAAGTGGCTTAAAAGCTCAAAACCATGCTTTGCTTCCAGAAAATCATATCTTGAGATTCCATTTTATATTATGAGTTTAAATAACAAACTATCTAGCCATCTAGACTTATTTGTGTGAGAAAATGAGGGTGTGGCTTTTACATACAATTTGATCTCTTTAATTTCATGGTTGTGGAAAGAGAAGCCTCTTCTTTCATAACATTTCAAGTGTTCCCTTTTAACTAGAAAAAATTACTAACTGTCCTTGAGGATTGTAGCATCAGTAGAGGTCATACTGTATTCCTCAATCTACTTATTAGCTAAATACACCTCTTCCTCCTTTCCTTGTTTATAACAGACCCTAAAAAACCCTTCAATCATGCAATGCAGCAATGTTTGTGGTCTGCTATGAAATTTTCATGTGAACTCCTAATAGGATGAGCATAGATGTTCTACTTTTTTTGGTCAAGGACTGAACCTTTGCATGAACATGTTGTTTTATGATTTTTGTAGTATCTATTGTACATTCTTGATGATGATATTTTTTAGCAAGAACGATGTTAAACATGACAACAATAAATAATGTGAATCATGATTAAAATAAAGAATTTTATGATGTTTTTTCACTATCATTACATAATCATGTTGATATGATGACTTTTAAGATTTCATTTCCCTCTTAAATAGGCTCAAATGAGCTCATTATTTGATAACTCGGCATTCCAAGCTCAACCCTTGTGGGAGCCATGTTTTAACCCACATGTTGTAACTTGATAGATTAGCTCAGAAATACAAATGCACCTATATTTGCACATGAAAAAAACATATTAGTGAAATAAATGCATACTTTGGATGTGTTTGATGACTCCAATGGTTTTCTGGGACATCCAGGATATGCATGCTTATTTAATGCATATTGAGATTAGTTTATATATGTATAGGTATTTTTTCATGTAAAGTTGGAAACTTTTCATTGCTTATAGCATTGCTCTAACACAATTGTCATTATCAAATACAAGAACTAAGAGAAACATGAAGCAAGGAGGGAAAAAAGCAGCTTGGGACAGTAGCAAGACAAGGTAACACAACAAAACCATTCATTCATAGGCAATGACTGGTTTCCTTCTTTATATGCGCATTTCTTTTACTTATTCATGCATATTATTTTCTTTATTTGTATTGAATAAGCTAAGTCTATCTGACAGCTTGTGTGAGATAATGCACACTTACACATTCAATAAAGATTACTCTGTTGTTAAGAAAAGATCTGAATCTATCTTCTGTTACTTGCATATGTATGTATACAGTAATTTGCAATCTTTTGGATTATTTCATTTATGCATTTGAATGTAATTTAGGACTGATTTAAATGTACCTTTTCCTGATTTGTAAACAAAAATCTCAGCCTAATTGAGCAAGTAGTGAAATTAGGTAATAGGTTGATGCAAGCTTCCCAAGAGCCAAGGATGCTCCTGCATAACATATCCCTGAAACTTATCCTTGTTCAGTGTGCTAGGACTCATTCACCCTATGGTGAATGATTCCTTGTTAACTTAGAACACCCCTTTTTGAACTTATTCTTGGTGGGCCAATCCTAGATTTGATGATGGCTTGTGTTTTTAGAATTTTGGTATTAAATCTTGAGATAAATATAAATATAAGACTATTTCACATAGTTTCATAACTAGAAGATCTAAGAATTCAAGTATTCAAGCTATATAAAAATTTTATGATCAAGAGAGCACTTCAAGAGTATTTTCAAAGAAATTCAAGGGTTGATTATCAAGGTTTTCTTGCAGCAATCAAAGGTCATATCATCATGTCAAAGGAATAGTACATCATGCATGTTGTTGGGCTAATGTGTTGATGTAGCATTGAAGATCCAAGTCAAGCATTATTTTACATCAAAGTTCATGATCAATATCTACATTCCTTATGGCCACTTCATGCTAGATTGTTGATTTACATTTGAAGACTACATCCAAGGTATCATTGTTTCATGTTTCATGTTCATGTTTCAATATTTTCTCACAAGGTTTAATTACCAAAATAGGGTATGACCAAGGAAAACCCCTATTCCCTAACAATCAACAATTTTTCTTCTCTCTTGATGTGTGATTGCATATTTTAGATTGAAGATCAATTGGAGAAAAAATGTTGTTGAAGTTATAAAGTTGCAAAAGTTGTCATCTTTATGGCAAGATCACGAAAAGTTCTCTACAAAATTTATTTCTAACTTTTGGGAGATGAACACTTAGGAGTTGGGAGTGCAGACATTGAAGAACAAAACACAAAAATCACTTTTCCAGAACCCTAGGAGGGACCGATTTTCCACTAAGCGAATGAGTCCTCAATGAGGCCTGAGACATCACTTTTTCAGAAAGGTACACATCATTTTAGAATCTTAATGCCTTCCTTATTATTGTTATAATAGTTACGATTGATTTCTAATTGTTATTTATGCATTAATATACCCCTCATAATTGAATGAAACACTAAGTGAAATTAGGTTCATCATCTTGTTAATTCATTTTGGTGAACATCTTTTTCTATGTTTCATTATGGTGAACTTGACTTCTTGATCATTGTAATTTTCTAATTTTGGAGTCTATCTTTTCATCATAGGCTAGATCTTGTATTCATTTGCATTCATTTACATTGAATTAGAGCTCATTTAGGGTCTTCAGTTCACATCCAAAATTTCCATTTCATCTAGGGTTTTAGAATTGTATTATTTTCATTATTTTAATCTAAAAAATAGAAAAACATTTAGTCATCTTGCATATCATTTAGATCATAAAAACTTGCATTTGAAAAAAAAAAAAATTGCATATCAAACTAGGTCTTGTAATTCATCATTTTGTCACATTTTCATTTTGCATTTCATATTGCATTTATAGAAAATTGAACATAAAACTTACAATATCATACCTAAATTTGAAAATCATTAAAAAGTTCTTAAAAATCTATAAAAAATCAATTTTAAAACCCTAATATAGGACCCATTCTCCCTAGGGTCAATGAGTCCTTGATTAGACCTACAACTCAATTTCTCGAATTTAAAAAATTATATTTTGTGCTTCTATTTGTTGTTGTTACATCTCTGTTTCAGTTTTTTAATTTTCTATCTCATTAATTTCATTAAATTTAGCTTCATTTGCTTCATTTAGTACATTTTCAAAATTCAAATTTTCATTTACAACATTTCATTTTCATATTTTTGCATAGTGTAATCAACAAATTTCCCAGTTTAGGATCTCAAAATTGCATTTCATTCTAGGTCATTGCATTGTCTCCTTCCATTTGGGTTTACACAGTAAGTTTTTAAAACTTGTATAAGCTTTAAAATTGGTGTCCTATTAGCAATACTATTGTTAGAGGTCGTTCGGGGCTTATTTCATCCCACGATATACCATTCACCATGGATCTTGTGTTTTCTATCTCTCTTCCTAATAGTATTGATAATCAACCCTCTATGGATCATAGTATGCATGCTTCATTTCCCATGACTACCATGCCTACAACCAATTTTCTTAATGTTAACAATACCATCCCTACCATCACTAGTTCTACTCAAGCTTTGGGGTGTACTCAAAGCCAAGATGGAACTTCAATTACTCCTACAATTCTCATTTCCATTCCTACATACACTAGTACTCAAGTTACCAAAACCATCCAACCTACTACCAGTGTGAACACTTCCTTAGGAATTTCCATGGGGAATCCTTCTAACTTTGTGCATTCACATATAATATGTCCTCAACCATCCTCCCTCAAAAAATTACAATTCACTTTCGGTTATGTGCAAGATCATAATGGAAAAAATAAGCGCTTAAGTGGCAAAAAATTTACAAAAATCAGAGTTAGGCAACTTGACGTAAAAATTTAAATAAGTTATTTATATTATTTCAAAAATATGTAAGAATACAATCTGTAGCAAATTGAATGTAGTTTCCAAACTACTAGGTTTTTTTAAATTTATTTGGGGAAATTTTGAAATTTCAATGTAGTACTTAAATTTCGGGGAAAAATAAGAAGTAGGTGTCGTCTGACCACCCTAAGCACAATAAAATGATAATATATTTTTATAATATTTTAGACATAAGTAGAGGACTCATGTCCAAGTGTGATACATATTTTTGTAATTTTTTCCAAGTAAATAATTAATTATGATTTTATTATTACAACTTTTATAAAATATAAAACTCGTATCGACCACCTTAACTTGGTCAAAACTTCATGAAATTCAATTTTTATTTTTTTAATCCTACAGTATACAAAGCATAGAATGTGATGCATGTTTTGGATTCAAAAAATGTGATATCGTTTGAAAGCTATAGATTTTTTTCAATCAGCCTATCAATCAGGACTTTAGAAATTGAATAATAATTATTTATTAAATTCAAAGTAAAGAATAATTTATATTGGTGGAAAGTTGAGAATATCCTCTAAAAACCCTTTTCATTTCATCAATTTTGGGTAAATAAAAAGTCATCAGCCACATACCCTACAAATACTCATAATATCGCCACTTTTTGGCCCATCATGATCCTGCACATACCCTTTCCCTCCACATAAATACAACACTCCACCCTATTCCCCTCCACCTCACAATAAAAATGATGTTATCCTTAACACACTTATGCAAACCATGTCATCCATTCAGCAACAAGTAGTAGTCATACATAAAAAAAAAATGGTCAACCTTTGCAATACATCAAAACCAATCTGTTATCCCTGGAGATATTGAGAGCACAAATGCCACAAGGTATAGAAGTTCCCTGATTTGGGAAATATGGTTGGAAAGGAGATCCTATTATCCATGTTTATTCTTTTACAACCTTATGTAGTGATTTCATATTTGAAAATAAAATCTTGGATAAGCTATTCCCTAGGTCCTTGAAGGATACTACTTTAGAGTGGTTCTCTTCCTTATTGAATAATTCAATTGATTCATTCAATGAACTTGTTTATTCCTCTTACAACCACTTCCGCATTCACATGGGTCCCAAGATGACCCTAGTTGATTTAATAAAATGCAAACAAAAGGATGATGAGAAAGTGATAGATTTCATAGCAATATATGAAACACTTTATTCACAAGTAAACATTAAGATTTTGGATACCTCCCCTTTTTGTGATGAAGTTACTTTACAAAATCTAACCATGGTATGTGATAAACCTCATGTTTTATCCTCTCCTAAAAGCTCTCCCATTAGAGTAGATATTATGGTACAAGAGAATGAGACCTTAGAAAACAAGGATGAAATCATGGACAATCATAACAATCAAATTTGGCCTTCTAATATCTTTACTATTTGTGAAAAAGATATTTCAGTGTTAGAAGATCCAATCAATGAGAGTCATAAGAATCCTATTATAGAACAAGAGAATTCCATAATTGATAAGAAAGAAAATCCAACCATTGATAACTCCATTTGTTATGATGAAGAAATTTTAGAACAACTAGCCATTGAATGTCATGAACATCTACTTTGTTTCTCTCCTAAAAACTCTCCTACTTGGGAATATATCATGGTGCAAGAAAATGAGAACATTGGCACATGCCTTTTGAATGATAGTGATGTGGATTTTATTGATGAAGATGACTAAGTGACATTACACTCCCCTTCACTAAGAGATCATGAAAATAAGGATAATTTTGGTGAGGTGAACATTAGAACTCCCTTGATACATCTTAGAGATTCGTTAATTATTGCACCTCTCAAGGCTAAACTCATCATTTATCCACCCCTACAACAACCACAAGTTAATAATAAACTTGTCCTTATCTTAGAATCACCTAAAATGAAACTCAATAATGATAATGTTTTTCTTCAACCGAGTTACAATACCATTTCTCATATATATAACAAAGTGTATACAATCAAGGCCAACCCTGAACCTAAAAGTTGTTTGCATGTCGAGAAAGAAGAAGAAAATCATATTGAAGAAGTCACAAAGTTATTGGAAGATGCTTGGAGTTCCTTTTATTTCATACCTACATTCATGGGAGAATACAAGATCATAAACAAAGAGACTAAAAAGGGAAAAGAAAAAGTGATAATGTCAACACAAAATTCAAAAGAATCCACATCAACCACTATAGAAGAAATAGAAAATTACATAAAAAACTTTGATGAAGTTGATTATGAACAATCACCAAATCTGAAAGAAATGAAAAAGCTTTATGGAAGAGGTTATGAAGTTATGAAATTATTTGGGTATAGTGGAAAAGGATGTGTGCTAGAGAACAAGGTATATGTGTCCCTATAGATCCTAACACGCAAGAAATGACTAGTGGTCTTGGTTAATTTCCCTCGAAAGAAAAAAACAAGCCTTCACTCAATAGAAACACTATTACAAAACATTCTTCTAAGACAACTTTAACTTTGGTCCATCTTGAACTGATAGATACTGCATGTGGGAATATCTCATTAGATAGGCATCAAGTTGATACTTTATCTAGTTAGTCTAATCAATAATAGTAGATGTTTCTCCTTGCCATGTAATAGTTGTAGGATCATAGCATACTCACAATTGCATGTTTTATATTCATTGCAAATCATTTCCTTTTTGCAAGGAGCGACATATCATCACCTATATCGGCCTGTCCTTCTTTTGCAGTTAGTAGGGGCAAGGGGTTATTTATCCTTGTCCAAGTTTTGGCACGAGTTGTTGTCCCTTTGGCCAGTTGTTCATCTTCTGTTTATACTGATCGAGATGTGGATGCAGACGACCTACTATAGGTTAACTCACATGTTCCTTACTAGTCTTTTACATTGTTTCTTTTCATGTTTCTTTATGTGATTTCATGTGTGTAATGTGATCCCCCATGTTGTTTGATGTATCTCTCTCTTTTGGTGCATTCCTCTATTTGTACCTACATTCTTCTCTATGTCATAAATATTTTGTCCTTTTTCATTTATCTTTTGTTTTCCTTTTGGGGGTGATGCAAGGCATCGAGATATTTAGGTCTCTTCCATGTTGACCAAATTTTTTTATCCTTTATCTTTTCTTTGTCTTGTGTTTTCCTTTTGGGGATGATGCAAGGCTTCGAGACATTTAGGCCTCTTCCATATTGACCTACATGATTTTTCTTTGTTTTCATTCTCTTTTTTTCATTCTTCTAGTTGTATGAGTATTTGGGGAATGATGATAGTTATGTGCTCTATGAAAATATTGTAGCATAAACATACTAATCTTGAATCCATAGATCCCTTATGTATTCATGGTGGCAACCCCTCCTTCCTTTTTCAAGGCATAGCTTTCATTTAGAATCATATGACTTGGCATAGGGTTTTCTGAGGAAAGATCTCATGTCTTAGTTTAGAACATCGAGAAACACATTTTCTATACTTCTCATTCAAGGAAACCCTAGAGAAATTAATCCAAGGATGTGTTATGCCTTGCATAACCACCCCATTTTATTCTGGAACAAAATGGGTCCCCCTTTTCTTTTTGCTTTCTTCGCCTTTCATTGTTTGGTTTGGTCTTAGGAGTTCTTTTGTTTTCCTCCTGAGTCTATCTTTCGTTCTATCTGATCTAGTTCTGCCTCAGCCAAAGTTGGGTTTCTTTTTTGAAAATTGAATAAAATGATGAAAAATGATATATTTTATATTCTTTTGAGGACTAATGGGGACATTGTTATGCAGGATTAAATCATACACACGATGATATCTCTCAATGAAGTCTATTAGAAAGCATACCTCAATTAGATTTGGCATAAAACTCTTGATGAAGAAATTCACTGAGACCCTCCTATTGTCTTGCCAACTAGCAGTGTGGTTCTATTCATTTGAAATATACTAGTTGGCTAGACATTTTAATTGCCATGGGTTTTTATATGTCTCCCCAACATGCTGAAGTCTCGCTGACCATTGTGCACAAGGCTAGCGTCGCCGAAAGAATTTGGGTTATGGGAGAAGTCTTCCCGACTGATAGAAGTCTCGCCAAAATGTTTTCCTTCGGGGTAATATCTCACAGAAAGGGGTGAGGTCTCATGAAAAGGGGTGTCATCGGGGAGAAGGGTTGTGATCAGAGAGAAATCCTGCCAACTGATGGGGGTCTTTCCAAAAGGTTTGAGTTTGCCGTAATGTCTAGCTGAATGGAGGAAGTCTCGGCGAAAAGGGTTGTCATTGGGGAGATGTCTTGCCAATGGTAGTTAGTCTCGCTGAAAGGTTTGAGTTCGGGGTAAAGTCTTCCTGACCAGGTGGAGTCTTGCTGAAAGATGAAGGCCTCGGGGAGAAGTCTCATCGACTACTGAATGCCTCACTGAAGGTTATGCCTTCGGTGTAATCTCTTGCCAATAGTGGTTCACAAGGTTGAGCTAGGGGAGAATTCGAGTGAAATAGTTGCACTTGGTATGATGTCCTGCTGACAAGCTATGGTCTTGGCAATGGAAAGGGATATCGATATGACTCCTGCTGCTCGCCTTGATGTCTTTCTGACAGATGAAAGTATCCCTAATAGTTGTTCACAAGGCTGTCATTGGGGAGAAAGATTTACATTCGCTATGAGGTCCTACCAAGAGAATAAAGTCTCGTCGATAGCTATGTGGCCACAATAGGACTACTGGCTAAAGAGTTTGCATTCAACAAGAAGTCTTGCCAACTGAGAAGGTTTGGCCGATAGCGATGGTCTGGGCGATAATTTTGGATATCAGTATGACTCCTAAGTACTCACTATGATGTCTAGCCGATAACGATTGTCTTGCTGATGGTTTTGTGATATCGATATAACTTTTTCATTCGATATGAGGTCTCACCGATAGTTGTATGCTATGCCGATACTGTTGTAGAGGATAATCGCATGTCGGGGAGACACGAAAAGTGTCTCATCGACATGTGATTCTGTTTGAGTAGCCTTTGACCACCTGGAAAGCCTAAGTAGCATGTGTTCGGCCAATCAGAGAAAACTGAGGGTGAACCATTGACTATTTGACTATTGTAACTACCCCTATGAAGAAGATCAACAGAATGTGTGTGGCATGGATCTGCTCTATGAATAAAGCGATGGATCAGTTCGGTATCTAGGGGTGTCGTTTGTGAAGATATAGGGGGGAAATCTGATGTTTCTTCTAGAGGATGGTCAACTTGTAGAAAGATCTTGAGCACAAGAAAGCTGAAAGGAAGAAAAGACCACGAGTCTCAGTGACAGCTGGGATCTCTACTGGAAAAAGGTAGATCAATATTTATGATAATGTTGCAGAACATTCAAAGAAGATTTGATGAAGCTCTCAAGGGTGGACAGAGAGGCATGAAGTTAATGTTGTGGTTGTAAAAGATTTGAAGGCTTCTCCTAAGGGCGATCCTTCATTGACATGGATAGTGGGGATGCACAGTGAATGCAATATTAACTTCATTCCAAAAAGATCTGAGGGCCGACCCTTCTGAAGTGGGATATTTTTGTAAACCCTAAAATAGGGGCCAGTGCATTCTTTTTGGCATGTTCTATATATATGGAATTTTTTGGCCTCTTTTAAGGGGATCTGATAGGAGTAAAAGAAAAAGAAAAAGGGTAGAGATACATAGAGAGATAGATTTTTAACAGTAGGGATTTTTCTTAAAGGAGAGAAACTTAAGAGTAAAATAGAGTAGGAGCTAGATTTTGTAGAGGCAGGAATGTATCTTTCAAGTTTTCTTAGTGTAGATGGAGATGATTCGAAGTCATGGATTTTCTGTACACTAGTGATTGTGCCAGATTTGTAAATGTTGTTTATCTATTTCACAAACAGTAGAAGCAACCAGATTTAAATCTACTTCATATTATGCTTCAGAATGGTATTTATCTTGGGTTAATCATTTGATTTGAGAAGCTTTCAAGGAATGAAATCTTATTTTATGTTTTGTTTAAATGGTGATTTAAAATCTTTTGTTGAAATTAGAATTGTGAATGAATGAAACTGTGTGTTAATCACAAGTTAATTTTGTTCTGCAGTCGTAGTTAGGAATTCCTTAAAAGGAAACAAGTTCAATTAAGTTGGATGAATTATCATTCTCTTTGGTTCCAAAGCTTTGATCTATCTTTTTCTGTTTCTTTAAAAACCCTTGTTAAAGTAGGTTTAAATTTATGTTTGATCTTAGAACAATCCAGAAGCTCAACACCAGCAGGCCCCTTGAACATTATAGTTCACATCAACCATTCAGTGAAATCAGCATAGTCAAGAACCGATTACCAAGACCTTGGGAGTTAGATATCCATGCATTATTCTTTCTCTTTCAGGAGAGCATAATAGTAATATTTTGTTAACTGTTGTTGTGCTATTCTAATCCATCAACAGAAAATGGCACTAGAAGGATGGCCTAGAAGAGTAGGCTAGATAATACTGGGTTTTTCTCACCAGAAAGGTCCCGTAGAGTCCTTCGATTGAATGAAAACCCACCACCTTTGATAGAACTCAAGACCCAAATAAGACACAAGATTCACAAGATTGGGGAAACCATCACACCACCTTTGTCAGCTCCACTCACTCCACCAGGTTTTTCACCAATACCCCAATGGATACCTATCAATCCACCACTAAATCCATCTCAATTTCCATTATAGCTGGTTCAACCCATCCAATAGCTGGCTCAACCACCACCACCACCACTACCAATGGCATTTTTTTAGAATAATCCCTCTCCATTAGGGACTATTCCTAGAGGATTTCATGATATTCCTAAGAATCTTGAGAAATTTTGTCCCAAATACATTCATGGTGAATCAAGGAGTGCTAAAGAGCATATAAAATCTTTTAAGGACGCTTGCACCAAATCCTAGGTGGCTCACCATGATGTATTTTGTAGGTTGTTCCCTTATTCCTTAGGGGAAATGGTGTACAACTGGTACCTAGATCTCCCACAAGGTTCTATTCTAACCTGGACAGACCTAAAGAATGCTTTCATCAATCAGTTCAGGGTTTATGTGGATCTAGCCCTTTTGTACCATCAATTTACTACCATTAGGAAGGAGCCATGTGAATCCTTGCCCTTGCTTAATACCAGGTTTCAACGAATGTATAGGAGACTATAGGACCCCTATCTAGTTGCTGAGAATAGTGCCATTCAAGCATACTTTAGAGTTATAGACCCTTTGATTGGATTATTCCAACAAAGGACATATCAACCATAGATACCAATTCCATGTCTAAAGTTTATCATCTAGCCATCAAGCTACAACAACAAATCAGCTCTCAACAAGGAAGTTTGGGAGGAGGTTTTCCTTCAACAGGATATCAGATGCCTAGCCCAACCCCTTTATTCAATACTATCCCAGGAATGTCTCCTTCCCATTATGGGCCTATGTCTGAGTTGCAGACCCCACCTCCTATTCCAATCTTTTCCAATGGAGCTCCTAACTTCTTTCAACAATCACAAGCTCATCACAACCCACATGGTCATCATAACCAAGCTGGAACACCAAATCATGTCGATCAACCACCTGTTGCTAAGAGTGTTGAAAGTGAAAAGACAGTCCAACTCACTAGTGAGGTGGAGACCTTAAAAAAACTTTGTCTGAAGTCACAAATGACATGGCTCAGCTTAGATTGAACCCCTCTCAAAACTAGGGTAATTATCAAAATAACAACAATCACACCGAGAAGTCTTATCAAGGCCAAAACTCCCCTAACCAAGGCTATCAAAATCAAAATAGAGGATATAACCAAAGGCCAAATAACAACCGACAATGGAATACAGGGCCAAATAATGGTGGAATTTCCCATAGTTATCAAGCTAATGAGGATAGGTCACATACTGCAAATGTGGCTGACCTCAATTTTTTGACTAACTGGTGTAGGCTGCATGACACTGCAACCCATTCTGAGGTAAACTGCCCTAAAATGGAGAAAATCGTGAAGATAGCATAGGCAGATGCCCAACCCTTCCAAGGGAATTCAAATAAAGAAGGTGGCTCAGTGGATACATCAATGACTTATGACCTTTTTGAGGAAGAACCTTCATTCCCAATGCAGAATGAGAATGAACCAGAGGAAGATGCATATGATTCCCAAGCCTTTCAGACAAAGGGAGGACACTTCCTAAGAAATTAGAATAAAGGTCTGTTCACTACGTCAACACCACCTAATCACATGGTGCCTCCGAATCAAAGTGCTGACAATAATCCTCCTCCACCAAAAGGTCCACCTGAATTCCATAACAAAGGCAATTCACCTGGTGTTGTCAAGTGTAATGAAAGTTACAACAAAAAAATTGATATTGTTTCTGAGATGCAGAAACATAAGACCTCCTTATCATACTTTGACATCCTCAAGTGGTGCCCTGCCTAACGAGAGATAGTGCTGAAAGTGTTGGAAGAAGCTGATAAATCTAAAGGGAAAACCAAGGTGGCACCCATTGTAGACATGAACATAGCTTTGTATAGAAGCAAGGTAGGTACCCCACCATTTATTTTAAGTTTGATCATTTGTGGGAAGAATCTACATAATTGTCTGCTAGATTCAGGGGCTTCCGACAATGTTATGCCATTTTCTGTATGCAAGAAATTGGGATTGAACCCTATCCAAACAAACAAGAAGGTCATCCATCTTGATAAAATAGAGGTTAATGTAGTTGGAGAATTGAGAAATATACATGTGCAAGTAGGGTCTGACCCTAGGATTTTAACCAATATAGATATTCAAGTAGCAGACATTCCCGAGACTTATGGTATGCTGTTGAGTAGAGATTTGATGAAAAGTATAGGGGGATATCTCTCCCTTGACTTTTCACATATGTGGCTACCATGGAGGGGAGTGCCTACATAGATTAGGATTGAAAGCGAACCTCGCCTCAAGCATGTCATCACTGAATATGATTGTCCCAATGAGGTAGCTTATTTTGAAACCGGGATAGGGGTTTACAAAAGAGAGGAAATTTTTACCTTTTTAGTTCTTGATCCTAAAGAATTTTCAATACAAAATTTCCCTGACCCCATGATTAATGAAAATCAACAGGCATTGATCAGGAAGCTGCAATAGGATCAGCTAGTCTTGGGGGAAGATATCAATTTGTAGAGTCTTCTACTCCATAATTAGTGTAGGGTGCATTACCAAAATCATTTGGAATTAACCTACCAACCCTGCATCAACATTTTAAATCATGTTTCCCAAACTGAAGAAACTAGCCTAAGTCACCTTGAGACCGTTTCAGATCACTTCTCATTTGAAGCCAAAAATGCAGTAATGCTAACTAGGGATAATATACCTTCAAAGGGAGTCCCTCCTCAAATTGAACTTGTCTCGGTTACAATACCAGACCAACATAGTTATGATGAACAACCCCAAGGTCTGTTTGATATCCCTACACTCACAAGTATACTAAAACCTAAGCGATTAATCAAAGATACAAGTGACTGTCAGAAGGATAGCCATGGATTACATGGTATATCCAAGCAGGAATTGGGAATTACACCTAAGGAACCTGTTGAACACCCCTTCCCAATATTTGAATACCCGCCTCTTGAAAAAAAGCTTTTATTCTGGTTAGAACTGTCAAGAAGTTCAGGCACTACATTCTACGAAGTCAGATTATTGTTGTAGTTCCTGATGTAGCTGTGAAGTCTCTACTTATGCAGAGTTGGGAGAACGAAGGGGGAAATGGATGGCCATTTTGTAGGCGTTTGATCTAGATATTTTCCCCATGAAACTTGTCCAAGGTCTAGACCTATCTAAATCCATAGCTGATGCTGGTGAGAACATTATATGTCAGCAATACACAACATTGTATTTTTCCAACGACCCTTGGTATGTCGATATCATCTATTTCATGCTCAACAATAAGTGCCCAAAGGGAATGAATACAACTCAGAGGAGAGCATTGAGAATGAAAAGCTCTCATTATATGCTCAAAGGAGGATTGTTGTACAAGAATAATTTTAAGGGAGTGTACCTACGATGCCTTTATTAGCAAGAGGATAAACATGTAATTGCTGAATTTCATGGGAAACATGGCACAGGCCATGGCTCTGTAGATTTGTTAGCATATCATATCCTCAGATATGGTTATTACTAGCCATGTGTGTTTAAATATGCCCACCAACATGTAAGAACATATCACATATGTCAAATTTCTGCATCAAAAGAATGCCATTTAGCCATGCCATTACAACCTGTTTATGAGGTAAGACCATTTGCCCAGTGGGCGCTGGATTTTATTGGGGTAATTGACCCAAATTCTGCTATAGGACACAAATTCATTTTGACTGCCATGGATTACTGTACAAGATGGACAGAGTCCATACCCTGCAAGAATAGCACAACAAAGGTGGTAATCAAGTTCCTCACTGAATGCATCACAACTAGGTTTGGAGTACCCTTCATATTGGTATGTGACAATGGATCTTCCTTTTCTTTTGCTGAGTTCATTTCATGGGATTATGATCACAAAATTGTTTTAAATTATTTTTCAAAATATTACCCACAAGGAAATGGATCAAAAAGTTGCTAGAGAACAATCCTAGGGACTGGCATACACAGCTGAGATTCACGTTATGGGAAGATAGAACTAGGATCAAGGCTGCTTTAAAGACTTTACCATTTAAACTAGTATATGGACAAGAGCTTGTGTTCCCTATTCACTTGCAAATACCTATCCTTGAGTTTATGCAAAAATTTTATTATAATGATGATAGGATAGAAGTAAGATTAGCTACCTTGTTGAAATTAGAAGAGAAGAGGGATGCCACCTTGCAACAATTCTTTAGGCACCAAGTTGTTGTCAAATGTTGGTTTGACAAAAGATCCAAAATCAAGGCTTTCAGAATATCTGACCTTGTGTTGCTATGGGATAAAGCTAGTGAAAAGAAGGGCAGTCACCAAAAATTAGATAGGCTCTAGTTGGGTCCCTATCAAATTGCTGAGATCCTAGGAGAAAATGCCTTCCAACTGAGTAGTTTAATGGAAGAACCTGTTCCATTGCCTGTCAATGGACAATTTCTTAAACATTATTTTGAATTGTGAAGTCTGATATTTTTGTTGGGGAGTGCATTTATGTAAGTAGTTCATGCATTTCTGCTTGTAAACAATCTCTGTATGGAAATAATTTTGTTCTTTATGTGAATAGTTTGTTGTTCTTTATGTAAATAATTTGTTTTTCTATTTGTAAATAGTTTTGTTGTTTTTTTTTGTTCTTTCTTTCTATCCTTTCATTTCCTTTGTTCTGTTGTGTCTGTCTTGTTTTGTTCTTTGGGGTTTCCCTATTCTTTCCATCTTAAAATGATGGGTTGTTATCTAAATTATTCTTTGGTCATTAGGAGAGAAGTGGTTTAGATATTTTAAGGTTTTATGATTGGATGATTTTGTCCTAAATTCGTTGTTTTATGCCCATTGTCAATAAGAGTCGTGGAAAGTCTTGAAAACAAGGTGCAAAGTAAACAATCTTCATTAACTACCTCTGAATCTGTCATAAATCATCAAGATCATCTCCTTTGTAATGGCATATTTGTCCTAGGATGATAGTGTTGTAAGATTTGAGTGAAAAATATGATCCCCCAAGTGCTATTATGAGGTCCATTGTAGTTTTCAACCCAAAACAGATGTCTAACATCTGACATATTGAAAAAAATAAAAATTGAATGAAATATCTAAAACTCCAAGAGAAAAGAAAAGAAAGAGAATTATCTGAAAAAAAAGGAGGACTCAATATGAATGGGTGATTCCAGTATCTCTACCGGGGCTATGGACGCCTGACTGGCAGTAGAGCAATGCTGGGAGAAAATTAGAGGTATCTTCGTCGGGGCTATGGATGCCCAACTAGAAACAAAGCAATGCCCAGGATATCATTGCAAAATAGCTAAAGGGAATCAACTCATGTAGTTAAAATCTTGCACATTGTTGCTCAAAAGATGAGGAAAATTTTATAAAAGGATGATGCACCATCATGCACACACATAGATTCAGGGGTAGCTAGTGTTGATTTACATTTGAGATCCTAGCTCAGCCTTGGTTGTTAAAACTGACCCAACTGGAGTTGTGATGTTCATAAACCAGGAGTTCTAGGTAGCTGAATCCTTCAGTTTCTTGAAAATGGTTAAACCATTTTCCTAGCCGAGTCGCCATTTCTTATGCCTTTCATAACCACCCCATTTTATTCTAGAACAAAATGGGTCCCCCTTTTATTTATGCTTGTGTCGCCTTTCATTGTTTGTTTTGGTATTAGGAGTTCTTTTGTTTTCCTCCTGAGTTTGTCTTTTATTCTGTCTGATCTGGTTCTGCCTCAGCTAGAGTTGGGTTTCTTTTTTGAAAATTGAATCAAATGATGAAAAATGATATATTTTATATGCTTTTGAGGACTAATGGGGACATTGTTGTGCAAGATTAAATCATACACCCGATGATATCTCTCAATGAAGTTTGTTAGAAAGAATACCTCAATCAGATTTGGCATAAAACTCCTGATGAAGAAAGTTGTTGTGACCCTCCTATTGTCTTGCTGACTAGCAATGTGGTTCTATTCATTTGAAATATATCAGTTGGCCAGACATTTTAATCACCGTGGATTTTTATATGTCTCCCCGGCATGTTGAAGTCTCACCGACCGTTGTGCACAAGGCTAGTGTCGCCAAAAGAATTTGGGTTTGGGGAGAAGTCTTCCTGATTGATAGAAGTCTCGCTGAAAGGTTTTCCTTTGAGGTAATGTCTCGCTGAAAGGGGTGTCTTTGTGGAGAAGGGTTGCGCTCAGAGAGAAGTCTTGCCAACTGATGGGGGTCTTTCCGTAATGTCTGGCCAAATGGAGGAAGTCTCGATGAAAAGGGGTGTCATCGAGGAGATGTCTCGCTGATGGTAGTTAGTCTCATTGAAAGGTTTGAGTTTGGGGTAAAGTCTTCCCTACTAGGTGGAGTCTTGCTGAAAGATGAAGGCCTCAAGGAGAAGTCCCGCCGACTGCTGAATGTCTCATCAAAGGTTATTCCTTTGGTGTAATCTCTTGCCGACAATGGTTCACAAGGTTGAGTTCGGGGAGACTCCGTGCAAAAGATTTGTGCTCAGTATGATGTCATGCCAACAAGCTATGGTCTCGGCAATGGAAAGGGATATCGATATGATTCCTGCCACCCGCTGTGATGTCTTGCTGATAGATGAAACTCTCCTCGACAGTTGTTCACAAGGCCATCATTAGGGAGAAAGATTTACATTTTCTATGAGGTCCTGCCATGAGAATAAAGTCTCGTCGATAGATATGTGGCCCCAGTAGGACCTCTGGCTGAACAGTTTGCATTCGACAAGAAGTCTTGCCAATTGAGAAGGTCTGGCTGATAGCAATGGTCTAAGCGATAATTTTGGATATCGATATGACTCCTAAGGAATCACTATGATGTTTGGCTGATAATGATTGTCTTGTCGATGGTTTTGTGATATCGATATAACTTTTTGCATTTGATATGAGGTCTCATCGACAGTTGTATGCTATGTCGATGCTGCTGTAGAGTATAATTGCATGTCGAGGATACACAACAAGTGTCTCACTAACATGTGATTCTGTTTGAGTAGCCTTTTACCACCTAGAAAGCCTAAGTGGCATGTGTTCGGCCAATTAGAGAAAGCCAAGGGTGAACCATTAAATGTTTGACTGTTGTGACTACCCCTATGCAGAAGATCAACAAAATGTGTGTGACATGGATCTGATCTATGAATAAAGTGATGAATCAATTTGGTATCTAGGGGTGTCATCTGTGAAGATCTAGCGGGGAAATTTAATGCTACTTCTAGAGGATGGTCAACTTGCAGAAAGATCTTGAGCACAAGAAAGCCGAAAGGAAGAAAAGGCCACGAGTCTCAGTGACAGCTGGGATCTCTACTAGAAAAATGTAGATCAATATTTATGATAATGTTGCAGAACATTCAAAGCAGCTCTGATGAAGCTCTCAAGGGTAGACACAAAGGCATGAAGTTAATGTTGTGGTTGTAAAAGGTCTGAAGACTTCTCTTGAGGGTGATCCTTCACCGACATGGACAGCGGGGGTGCACTGTGAATGTAGCATTAACTTCATTCCAAAAAGATCTAAGGGCTGACCCTTCTGAAGTGGGATATTTTTGTAAACCCTAAAACAGGGGCCAACATATTCTTTTTGGCACGTTATGTATAAATGGCATTTTTTGGCCCCTTTTAGGCAGATCTGATAGGAGTAAAAAAAAAGACAAAGGGTAGAGATACATAGAGAGATAGATTTTGAATAGTAGGTATTTTTATTAAAGGAGAGAAACTTAAGAGTAGAATAGAGTAGGAGCTAGATTCAGTAGAGGCAGGAATGTATCTTTCAAGTTTTCTTAGTGTAGATGGAGATGATTTGAAGTCATGGATTTTCTGTACAATAGTGATTGTGCCAAATTTGTAAATGTTGTTTATCTATTTTACAAATAGTAGAAGCAACCAGATTTAAATCTACTTCATATTATGCTTCAGAATGGTATTTATCTTGGGTTAATCATTTGATTTGAGAAGCTTTCAAGGAATGAAATCTTATTTTATGTTTTGTTTAAATGGTGATTTAAAATATGTTGTTGAAATTAGCACTATGAATGAATGAAACTGTGTGTTAATCACAAGTTAATTTTGTTCTATAGTCGTAGTTAGGAATTGCTTGAAAGGTAACAAGTCCGGTTAAGTTAGATGAATTATCATTCTCTTCGGTTCCAAAGCTTTGATCTATCTTTTTCTATTTCTTTAAAAACCCTGTTTAAAGTAGGTTTAAATTTATGTTTGATCTTAGAACAATCCAGAAGCTCAACACCAGCAGACCCCTTGAACATTATAGTTCACATCAACCATTGAGTGAAATCAGCACAGTCGAGAACCAATTACCAAGACCTGTAGAGTTAGATATCCATGCATTATTCTTTCTCTTTCAAGAGAGAAGAATAGTAATATTCTATTTACTATTGTTGTGATATTTTGACACAACAATGGGATGCAATGAAGGAAAGAGATCTGCAATAGGATGTCCTAGGGTATGATTAATGATTTTTCAGAAGGTCAATATCTGAATCAGGTCTCCAATCTCTACTCTATATGCCACACTTTGTTTTGGGGTCTAAAACCCTAATTTGCATCATGTAGGAAACTTTATGTAAGGAAGACAACCTTGTGACAACTTGATAAATTTCTTCAACCTTGCAACCTAATCTTCTAAGGATCTTTAAGCTCCAGGACACCTAGGTCTACAATCACACATGTAGAGAGAAAAACTTGTTTATTGTTAGAGAATAGGGGTTTTCCTTGGTCAAACCCCATTTAGGTAATAAACCTTGTGATGAAAAAATGAAATATGAACATGAAACATGAAACATGAAACATGAACAATGATACCTTGAATGGCGTCTTCAAATGTAGGTCTACAATCTAACATGAAGTGGCCATGAATAATGTAGATCTTGATCTTAAACTGGATATGAAACAATGCTTATAAATGGATCTTCAATACTAATCACAACACTAGCTCAACAACATGCTTGATACTTGATGATCTTGACATGATAATGGATCTTGAATTGCTGCAAAAAATGATGAAGAAACCTACCCTTCAATGCTTTAAAAATTCTCTTGTAAACTCTCTTGATGCTCTTGTGAAGGATTGGAATGATTAAATCTTGATGGCTTATGTTGATATCATGAAAGCTTTGTGAAATAATGACTTGAGACCTTGTTTATATAAGGAATCCATCACACTTACCATTTATTAGATCCCAGAGGCTGACATTCCTGAAATTTGAACATAAAACCCTGATTTCCCACTCAAAACCCTAAAAAGGGGCCAAATGGGACTCATATTCCAATTGTGGCATATAGGTCTTGTAAAGCAATTTTTCCCTTAATTTTCTTTTGGTTTTCAGCTCTTATGTTTCGCAGCTTTGGGATGAATCTATGCTTAACGAAAAAGTTTGTTTCAAAGGGTGCACAATGCACCACGTGCTGGCTGAATGGATTTTTTTTATCATCTTCCTTTTGGGAGCAAGCTGGGGCACGTATTAGCTTGGTGGGAATTTTCTCTAAGGCTATTTTCATAAATATGAGATTCACTGCCTGCTCGATATGTCATCTCTTTGCTTTGGGAAGGTTACACTTTTTAAGGAGTGATCTCTTTGGATGGAGTTTTTTAGAGCATGCTGGGTCTTTCTTTCTTTCAAGGTGGAAACTTCAAGTCTACACCATCAATTTATGTGGTTGGTCGATCATATTTTGCTAGGCTATTTTCTAGAATCTAATTATTTTTTTATTGTGATCTTTGCTAAAATATCTAAAAGACATTAATGAGGTAGTTGGGAATTAATCAGAAAGGATTACTGTGATCTAATCAAGATCTATGATCAGATCATGAGCTATCAGGTGTAGGAATTTGGTAGTATTTGCTTTTGGAATGTTGGTGATGGTATTCTCTTTTTCTAGCTATAAATAGGAGTCGACAACATATGCAAAGAAGTTATTTTTCTAGTTTTTCCTTAGTTGAAAGAAATATTTTTAAAATATGATTTTTTATAGAATACTACTATTCTTTGGCATCTTATATTGTTTTAACTCAAACTATCATCGGATTGGCATCCAACCTTTTTTTTTCAGTTCACTTGATATTTAAGTTCGATTTGTTCAGAATAAATCTTTGAAATTGTGCATATTATGGCCTTTGTCAAGTTCCTTCTATATGTTTTTTGTTCATGATAAAAACACCGTGTTAAGCTTATTTTGATAGTTTGAGTAGCTAATTTTCATGTTGTAGGTGTCTATGGTTTAATGATAGCTTTCAAAAATTGTATTATGTGTATTGAACTTCTCCATTTTCTTTAAGGGTTGTTCTTTTTTCACACTATGCTATAAAAAGAGGAAGGGTTTCTACAATTTCTGTATATTTCTGTAAATTTTTGGAGCTTTTTTATGTTTGATCAGACCTTAATGAGTGATTCCCATGGGGAGATTTGAAAGATTGCATTGTGCTTTTACTTAGCCTTTGTTTCTCATTCTCTTCCCAACAATGAAGGGTTGTGGAATTATGTGTCTATTATATCATTCATAAGAAATGAATTAAGGTTTGAAATGTTGTAAAAGCTTTAGCGCATCGCCATTTTTAGGTTTTATATTTACATTTCTTTCTACCTTTTCTCCCAACTGAAAGAAGAGTTGGCTTTCTATAAAATCCTAGAGGTATTCAATGAGGCACAAATTGGTCCCCCACTCACTGAATTTCCCATAAGGGTGTCAGAGAGGCGCAAGCTTTGATGATCAATAATTATTTTTTTGGAATGCTTAATGGGACCAAAGTTTTTTGAACATCTAATTAGAAGTCAAAAATATTTATTCAATTAGACTAGAAAAATAGGTTGGAAATTTCATGCCCAAAATCCAAAAAAGAGCATCCTCAAGGGGTCATTTCTAGTATTCCTAGTTATCTACCTCGATATCAAGGAGACAAATAATTACAAGTTTTGTTTCACCCATAAGAAGTAATCAGGGAAGAAGTTACCACCCAAGATCTAGAGCCTTATCCACTCCACTAGGAGGCCAAAATTTTTAAATCAGAATACCAGTATACCCTGTTCATAGGAATCTGCTTTCCATGGATCATATAGCTACCCCCGCTCCTAGAAATTTTGTAACCTGGGATAGTGGTAGTCCGCTACAACCACCTACTCCCCTAGATGTATGGCTAGCCATACCCACTAATCCCCTCAAGTCTATTCCAATATTTTTTTGGAGAAGGCTTCAAAACCCCCTTTTGAACATCTCTAAGATATAGTGGAGGTATGCAAAGTACATAACATAGCACAAGAAAATATTTCTCTTAGGTTGCTAGCCACATATTTCAAAGGAAAAGCTCAGGATTGGTATTGATCTATGGCTTCTGGTTCTATCTGCTCTTGGGATAATCTTAGGGAGAGATTATTCAAACATTTCTCAGAAAAGGGAGATTTCTCCTCATTACTACATCAATTAATCACCATCAAGAGGGCCCCACAAGAGGTCATGAGCAATTTCAATACCAAGTTTCACAAATCCTGGCAAAGAATCCATGTAACTATCTGACCTCCAGTCATAATGGAATTTATGTTTTACTTGAATGCTTTCACTTCAAACATCATGGACATGATAACCTCTATGGGAGGAGATATGTTACCCAATGCATATGACCTGGCTATGCAAGTGAAAAATAGTCTGATCAACGTTGGGAAGCTCCTATCATGACCATTGATGCCTGTGTTCACAAAAAATTATGGTGCCCCTAGAGAAGAAGTTACTCTGAGCACCTCCACTCAAAATTTGACAACATCAACCACACCACAATCCATGTACGTGTATCCTGTTGTGCAACTGAGCATGTCAGGCTCCTCACTAGCAATAAACATCAGTGATATGAAGAGTCTCATGAGGTATTTTTCCAACGAGTTAGTCCTTATCAAATAGTAGCAAGCGACACCTCTAAAGTAGGCCACTTAGACCTATCAAGGGGGAAGGCCATCCTAACAACAGAACACATACCAAGGACCCTCAAAAGGAGAAGGTCAACAAATGATGTCTTTCAATTAGATAGTCCCAGTGATTATGCCGCTTTAGGCTATCAAGAGTAGTATGAGCAATGATCTAGTACTAGGCCAAAACAACTTAGCAAAAGAATAAAATGCATGGTGCTTCCTGTGCAATGATAGACACATGCAGCAGAAGATAGTGGAACAAATAAACAAGGGTGTTCTCTCGAATACAAAAGAATATCAGTATCCTAAAATGGAAAATGCCCACTTTAGATTGCAAATGTAAGGAATGTCCTTAGAACAAGAGATAGATATTGCACTAGACCAAGCGCTATTCTCATGGATGGAAGAAGAGTACACAATATTTGCAAATGATGCTCTGACAACCAATACCCCACAAGTATTTTTGAACTACAATACAAGGTCTAAGAGAAGACTCATGAGAGAATACATACAACAAGCTCTGTTACATCCACAACTATGACAAGTAAAGCCACGAGAAAAGAAAGCTTTGTGAGCCATTGCCTAACTTACTCAGTAGTCATGAACTCTGCCATTTCCTGAGAAGAGATGGAAAAGATATCGATTCCATTCACATTTGATCAAGTTACCCTAAAGATGAGAGAGATACCACCATTCAAACCCAAGGCCCCACCAGTTAGAATGCTCAATGTGGGGGAACAATTGAAGAAGGCACCTGCTAATGTATCTCTGTGGGACATCATATCCATTCTTGAACAAAAGACATTTCTCTAGGAACCATTAAAAAAGGAAGAACAAGCATTGCAAATGGAGGTGACTCTGTCGCGTGATCAAAATAAGGACAAAGAGTTCACATCAAAACCCCAACCTTCATGGGGCACAACTTATGTGAATGACATAGGAAATAAAAAAGAAAAAGAGGTAAGAAAACCAAATCCCATGCCTTTATTTTTAACACTTATTGTGGGAGATAAGCTTTTGCATAATAACATGATTGATTTGGGAGATAGTTCAATGGTCATGCCTAAATAAGTGGTCGATGCCCTGAAACTTAAGTATGAGCCCCTTGAGAAGGGACTCATGCAATTGGAAAAGAATAAAGCTCTGACCATCGACTACATCAAAGATCTTTCTCTGACCATCTTCTCATGTCCAAGCCAAACAATCACACCAGAAGTAGTCATGATAGACATTCCACCGATGTTTAGGATGTTCCTTTCAAGAGATTTTATAGGAAAGCTTGGCAGATATTTATTGCTTAATTGGTCTCACATGATATTAAGGACTAGGCATGGAGTGAAGATGAAATTTTTTTCTGAATCTTTGCATCCAAAACACATAGAGGATAGTGCAGTCCTATGCTTTGAAGCAACACATACCTCCTTCTCAAAAAGGGAGAAATACTGTGTAGAGATGATAGAGAACATAAGTGATCAAACCCCCAAAGAAGAGGTCCTCCTCAACCAATTTATTGACTCCGACCCTATTAGAAACTTTCATGCAACGAGATTAGGAACCTATGTGATCTTCGATGATGAGCAATTATTTAAAAAATTGGTAAAGGATCGTGAGGAACATAATGATCTAAGTGACGACCATTTATGGACGTTATATTTTGATGGTGCAAAATGCTAAGTCGGTGTTTGGAGAAGGTGTTTTAATAATGTCCTCAACAAGGTTAGAGACCCTCAAAGCTTTTCATTTTTAGTTCCCATGCTTGAAAAATGATGCAGAATATGAAGCCTTGGTTTATGGTTTGATCATTGTAGAATAGATGGGCATAAAGAGAATGCAAGAATTCAAAAATTCAAACATCGGATATGGGATCTGATTGATATATTTGAGGCTTTTAACATTTAGGTTATCCCACGTTCTCAAAATGATGTTGCTAATCAAATGGATTCGATTGGTTCACAATTTAGACCAATTTTTGACTCAACAATGAAACAGAGCGCAGTACAAATCATCATCTCATTGGAAATTCCTGACAATGATCAAAATTGGAAAGTATCTAAGGATGATATATAGGGTATGTGCAGGATCATCATGGAAAAAGTAGGCCCTTAAGTGGCGAAAAATTCAAAAAAATTAGAGTTAGGAAACTTGATGTAAAAATTTGAATAAGTTATCTATATTATTTCAAAAATATGTAAGAATAGAATCTATAGAAATTGAATGTAGTTTCTAAACTACTAGATTTTTTTTTTTAAATCTCTTGGTGAAAATTTGAAATTTCAATGCAGTAGTAAATTTTAAGGAAAAATAAGAATAGGTGTTTGTCTAACCACCTAACCACAATAAAATGATAATTTTTTATAATATTTTAGATATAAGTAGAGGACTCATGTCTCGATGTGATGCATATTTTTTTTAAAAAAATTCCAAGTAAATAACTAATTATGAATTTTTTATTACAACTTTTAAAAAATATAAAAAATCATATGTCAAACCACCTTAACTTGGTCAAAACTTCATGAATTTTTTATTTTTTTTAATCCTATAGTATGCAAAGCATAGAATGTGACGCATGTTTCAAATTCAAAAAATGTGACACCATTTGAAAGCTATAGATGTTTTTCAATCAGCCTATCAATCAATACTTTAGTCGTAATTCAAATAGAAAATGAATAATAATTATTTATTAAATTCAAAGTAAAGTATAATTTATATTGGTGTAAAATTGAGAATCTCCTTTAAAAACCATTTTTCATTTCATCAATTTTGGGTAAAAAAAATTCATTAGCCACATACCCTACACATACGCATCATATCACCACTTTTTGGTCCATCATGATCTTGCACATACCCTATAGATCGCCACCTTTTTACATAAATCAAGAAAAGCTTCCGACCATGCACAACCCAAAATAGAGTCTCCCAAAGGGAAAATGATCCAATTAAAATGCAATAAGCTTCCTTGAGGTTTAATCTCTCTTGAAAATATTTTTGACTGTGAGGATGCAAGAAATTAGAAAAAAAGGTTCACTACGGATGAGAGAGATTATGAAGGTCTTGATGTCAGAATTAGAAGAAAATTAAAAGTTGGAAGGTGTTGGAAAATATGCCTCAACTTGCTGGCTTGGAACATTTGAACTTGGCATTTTATTTTTCCTTTATTACCTTTTATGTCGCGGAGTTCTAGAAATTCATAACTTTCCAATAACATGAAGTCAAGGGGTTTTTTTTTTCACAACCTCCTGACTTAGCGATGTTGAGGCTTTCTTTGCAATCACCTTATTGCGGGTTTTGGGAAATTCCCAACCTCCGATAGAGGTTCTAAAGTTTGGGTTTCTAACAACATTGTACGTAACTAATTAGTGGTAGTTAGTGTGACTTGATAGTCTGGACCACATCGACTGTTAGTACTTCATCAGTATGACATCCTCATATTGGTGGGAGTCATTTTATTGTCTCCCCAATGTGTCGATCGAATGACTAGTCATTGGGAATTTGCACTATTGTTGGGACTTGAAAGCTTGTCTCACCGATATTTTGATACATGGTGAACCTTTTGAATGAGAATGTGGACATCAATAGAACTTGCTTGTATCGATGGGAGGAAATATGGAGTCTCTCCATGTGGTGATGGTCTTGGTCGACAATATACTCTAAGGATCCTATGTCAGTGTGATGATGAGTGATCGGTGAGACACGGTATCTTATCTCACTGATACTTTGATGACTATTTAGCTTGGCGGGTGTTACACTCATCGGGGTGACTTGAATAGATGAGTGGGAGGTTTGATGTTGTCTCATCAATGGCTTGATATGGTAACTGGTGATTGACAGTTTGTCTATTGTAATGAATGGGAAATGAATAGTTATGTTTCCTACATGGGTCTAGTGATGCATATTTTAAGGAATTCTTTTAGAAGGAATATGCTATAATGTATAATGCATTGTAATAGTGTTTAGAGAGTTGTGTTGAGTCTATTGAGAGAGAATGAAATTGATCAAGAATTTTAATGCTTCCTATATTAAGAGTGTGAATAGACATTTGAGAGCAACAAACTATAACTCTGTATGTGGACATTGATCACTATAGTACAAAGTGTTTTTTCTTGGTGCGGTGGGTTTTTCTCCCGAAAGGGTTTTCCCACATTAAATTTGGTGTCCATTTTGTGGTTGTGTTAAATTTTTTCTAATTAATTTTATGCTAATGTGCATCTTTAATAAACTGTAATTCGAAATTGAACCATATGTCTACATTCTCTTCTTATAATTGGCATTAGGAAAGTTTTTACAAACCTCTTCTCTCCTTACAAGTGGTATTAGATCCTACCCAGTTGTTTTATCCTTGTAAGTTGGATGGGTTTTCGTGCCAATTCTGAAGTGGGAGTCTTGTAGAGGAGTCTGGTAATTTCATTATCATATTAAGATGGCAATCACATCAGGGAAGATTGAAATTGAGAAGTTCAATGGTGGCAATTTTGAGTTGTGGAAACTCAAAATGGAAGATTTGATGGTAGATATAGATCTCTAGATTGTTGTGTCTAGAAATAAACCTTTAGGCATGAAGCAAGAAGATTGGGACCTTGTAGACAGAAAAGTAAAAGGGTTGATAAGACTATTTAGCAGACTCTATTCTCCTGAATGTTCATGAAGAGAAGTCTGCATCTTCTTTGTGGAAGAAGCTTGGTGACATTTATCATGGAAATTCCTTACTAAATGAGCTATTCTTAAGGAAGAAGTTGTACTCTTTGAAGATGGAGGAGGGGGCATTTGTGGCTGATTATCTAAATACATTCAATATGTTCATTGCTTAGTTAACATCTATAGGTGTAAAGATAGATGATGAGGATAGTTGTATGCTCTTGTTTTGTTCTTTTCCTGACTCTTGGGATCATTTAGTGATGGATATTGGGAGAATGAAAACCACTTTCAAAATGGAAGATGTGGTTTCTTCATTGCTGCTAGAAGAGATGCGGAGGAAAACTTCTGAGATGGAAAATGAGGCTCTTGTTGTTTGAGGTAGATCAAAGGAGAAAGGAAAGAAGAAGGACAAGAAGTCAAGATAAAAATCTGAAGGGGGTTCAAAGTCTCCTGGAAAGAATTCCAAGGTGAAATGCTGGAATTGTGGGTAGCCTAGTCATGTATATAAGGATTTCAAAGAGGAGAAAAAGAAGAAAAAAAATCTTTGGATAATGATTCTTCTCAAACTGAAGTAGATTCCTTCATTACAACCTTGGGGACTTAGGAATCAGATGATGTCTAGCTGATTGACTCAGGTGCTTATTTTCATAGGACATCTCATAGAGATTGGTTTACAAAATATGAAAAGTATGTTGGTGCAAAGGTGTATTTGGAAAGTGACTCGTCTCTGGAAATTGTTGGTCATAGAAGAGTCAGAATTCAATTTCCTAATGGAAGAATTAAAGGGATTGATGGCATAATACATATACTAGGTCTAACTCAAAATTTACTATTAGTAAGCAAGTTGAATGATGTTGGCATACAAGTTTCATTCTCGAATGGTGGCTGTAAGATAATAAGATGCACGATGGTTCTAGCTAGGGGTGATCTAATTGGTACTCTGTTTAAGTTGGACACACATGTTGTTCAATACAATAGTGTCTCTATAAAGTCAAAGAAGGTTGCTCAAGTAGAGAAGGAGAACGAAGTTCCTTTGGGTGCAAACTCTTTGGAAGTGAAACTCCTAGTAGAAAATACCATTCTCTAGCATAAAAGGCTCTACCACATTGGCGAGAAAGGCTTAAAATCTTTGAAAAATAAAAACCTGGTTGAAGGGTTTGATTATTGTAACCTGGAGTTTGATTTTCGTGAACATTGCATATATGGAAAACAACATCATGTTTCATTTTATTCCAGTCCTCATAAATCTTCTGGTGTGCTAGATTATATTCACTCTGATGTTTTTGGTATAATAAATGTTCCTTCATTATCGAAATCAAGATATTATGTTTGTTTTATTGATGATTATTCGAGAAGGGAATTTTTGAACTTTTAAAAAAGTAAATCAAAAGCGTTCATTCGATTTAAAGAGTAAAAAACTTGGTTGAAAAGAAGATTGGTGCAAAAATTAAATGCCTGAGGATAGATAATGGCTATGAGTTTTGTTCTGTAGATTTTGAAAGGTATTACAAAGACCATGGAATAATAAGGCATAAAATGACACCTTACACTCCATAAAAAAATGGAGTTGTTGAAAGGTTAAATATGACGTTGATGGAAAGGGCAAGAAGTATGCTAAGAAATGCTAGTCTGGAGTGGAAGTTTTGGGTTGAGGATGTGGATACAACATATAATTTAATAAATCAATCTTTGTCTTTGACACTTGTTGATAAAACCCCTATGGAAGCTTGGTCTGGTAAGAATCCCTCTTTAAGACATATAAGAGTCTTTGGCTATGAGGAATATGCTTATGTGTCAAATGAGAAAAGATCTAAATTAGAAAATAAAGTTGTAAAATGTATCTTCATTGGCTACGAAATTGGTGTGAAAGGATACAAGCTTTGGAATCCTTTGATTGAAAAGGTTGTATACAGAAAAATTGTAATCTTTTGTGAGATGAAACCTTCTTTAGTGGATCTGCAGTCAGAGATGAAAGAAGAAAAGAAAGAAAAATTTGTTGAAATTCCTCGAACTCTAGATAAAGAGTAACTATGAAATGTAACTGAAACTGAGGAGTGTTCTAGTAGCTCTGAAAGTTCTGAAGAAGAAGAACCACATCCTCAGCCTCAGCCTTTAAGGAGGTCTACACATGAAAGGTGGAAACCTGAAAGGTACAGTTCTTCCATGTTGGATATAAATTGTGCCTATGCTTTTATTACAAGCACTAATGAGCCTAGGAATGTGAAAGAGGCAATTGGAATGTCTTATTCAAATTCTTGGTTGGAAGCCATGAATGAGGAAATGGCATCATTAAAAAAGAATGAAACTTGGGATTTGGTTCCCTTGCCTAAAGGTTGAAAGCCTATTGGTTGTAAATGGGTATCTAAGAATAAAATCAGTTTGGATGGTAGTGTTGAAAAGTATAAAGCTAGGTTGGTTGCGAAAGGTTATTCCCAGGTAGAGGGAATTGATTATGGTGAAATATTTTCTCCTATAGCTAAGTTGGCATCTATCAAATTTCCTTTTTCACTTGCAACAGCGTATGACTTAGAGATTGAATAGATGGATGTGAAGACATCATTTCTTCATGGAGATCTTGAAGAAGAAATTTATATGTCCCAACCTAGGAACTTTGTGGAAAAAGGTAAAGAAAATATGGTTTGCAAGTTAAAGAAATCTCTGTATGCTTTAAAAAAATCACCTAGAATGTGGTACCAAAAGTTTGACACTTTTTTGTTGTCATTGGTATTTGTAAAATCAAACTATGATCATTGTGTGTACTTTAAAACTGAAAATGATCGAGTTATTATTATTTCCCTAGATGTCGATGACATGTTGTTCATAGGAAATAGTAAGACTATGATTTCTGATCTAAAATATCAATTGTATACAAAGTTCAAAATGAAAGAACTTGGTGTAGCAAGGTATATTTTTGGGATGGAAATAAAAAGGGATAGAGGAAGTAGAAATATTTGGCTCAGCTAGATTAAGTATATTAATATTGTCCTGGAGAGATTTGGTATGACTGATTGTAAGTAGCTAGTTGTTCGAGTGTTGCGGGGAATGAAGCTATCTATTGAGGATTGTCCAAAGTATTCTATTGAGATGGAGGACATGACCAAAGTTCCTTATGCAAGTGAAGTTGGTAGTTTAATGTATGAGATGGTCTTTGCAAGGCCAGACATTTCCCAAGCAGTGGGAGTTCTTAGCCTTTTTATGGAAAATCTAGGTAGACCACATTGGAATGTTGTGAAAATAGTTTTTAGATATTTAAAAGCTACCTTTCAGTATGCTTTGTGCTATTATGTTAACTTGGTTGAGTCACAGAGATCCATCAACATTTGAGGTTATGTGGATTCTAATTGGGAATGGGAAATTGACACCAGGAGATCCACGAGTGGATACATCTTCACATTATTTGGTGTTGCAGTTAGATGGATGAGCAAGGGGTAGCCTATAGTCACTTTATCTACTATGGAGGCAGAGTATATGGTAGCAACACATGCTTCTAAAGAAGCCATTTGGCTTACATGTTTGTGTTCTAATATTAGGTTCAATGCAGGGAAAATTACCATTTGTTGTGACAGTTAGAGTTCTATTTGTTTGGAAAAAAATCTAACTTTCCATGCCAGGATGAAACATATTGATGTGCAGTATCATTCTGTATGGGATATTGTGGAGGATTGAAAGGTTAGTCTTGAAAAGATGGATACTCTAGAAAACGTTGCAGATGCGTTAACAAAACTAGTGAGTAGAGACAAGTTTAGCTGGTGTGTCAGTTCGATGGGCCCTAGGTCCTATGAATTTTAGTAATATTGAGTATTGGAGAAGCCAAAAAGACTTAGTCAAGTGCCCAGGAGCATGTTGGAAAATGTGCCTCAACTTGCTGGCTTCGAACATTTGAACTTGGCATTTTTTTCTTTTATTACCTTGTATGTCAGAGAGTTGTGTAAATTCATAACTTTCCAATAGAACGAATTCATAGGGTTATTCTTTTTCATAACTTCTTGACTTAGTGATGTTGAAGCTTTATTTGTAATCACCTTATTGTGGGTTTTGAGAAATTCCTAACCTCTGATAGAGGTTTTGAAGTTTGGGTTTCTAGCGACATTGTATGAGATTAATCAACGGTAGTTGGTATGACTTGATAGTGGGGACCACATCGATTGTTAGTACTTCATCGGTATGACATCCTCATATCAGTGGGAGTTAGTTTATTGTGTCCTTGATGTGCTGATGGAATGACTCGTCGTTGGGACTTTGCACTATCATCGGGACTTGAAAGCTAGTCTCATCAATATACTGATACATGGTGAGCCTTTTGAGTGACAATGTGGACATCAGTAGAACTTTCTCATATTAGTGGGAGGTGATATGGAGTCTCTTTGATGTGGCAATGGTCTTGGTTGACAGTATACTCTAAGGAGCATGTTTCGGTGTGATGATGAGTAATCGATGAGACATGATCTCTTGTCTCGCTGATACTCTGATGACCATTTGGCTTGGTAGGTGTTACACTTGTCAGGGTGGCTTGGACAGATCGATAGGAGGTTTGATGTTGGCTCACCGATGGACCGATATGGTAACTATAGATTGACGGTTTGTCTTCTATAACGAATGGGAACCCAATTGGTATGTTTCTTGCATGCGTCTAGTGATGCAAATTTTGAGGAATTCTCTCAGAAGGAAAATGCTATAATGTGTAATGCATTGTAATATTTTTTAGAGAGTTGAGTTGATTCTATTGAGAGAGAACGAGATTGATCAAGAATTGTAATACTTCCTATATTGAGAGTGTGAATAGACATTTGAGAGCAACAAACTATAACTCTATATGTGGAATTTGTTCACTATAATAAAAAGTGTTTTTTCTTGGTGTGGTGGGTTTTTATTCTAAAAGGGTTTTCCCACGCTAAATTTGGTGTCCATTCTATGGTTGTGTAAAGAAAAAATTGATTTGTTTTCTACTAATGTGCATCTTTAATGCACTCTAATTTGAAATCAAACCATATGTTTGCATTCTCTTCTTAGAATTAGCATTAGGAAAGTGTTTCCCCACCTTTGATTCCCTTACAGAAGGGACATTCCTTAGAAGGATAAGGAAAGACTAAAAGGTCTATGTTCTAGATATGATTGGGTCATAGCCTAGAACTATGATGATCGTTGAGGGTATGATCCTAGCATAATTTAGCATACTATTGACTTGGCCAAAGGTTAAAATCTCATCCAACAAAAAGAAAGGCTAGTCAATCTAAAGGTTGAAGCATTGATGGCACAAGAGCTCACTAAATTAATCGAATCAAGGACCATATACCCGATTATGCATTCTACATGGGTGTCTAATCTGGTACTAGTTCGGAAAAAGAATGGTGGTATTAGGCTATGTGCGAATTTTAGAGATTTAAATAAAGTCTCACTAATTGATCACTACCCTTTTCCATCAATGGAGAAAATCCTACTGACTGTGGATAGAACTAAAATGTTCTCATTGCTTAATGGTTTCTCAGGTTATAACTAGGTATATGTAAAATAAGGTGACCAACATAAAACAATTTTCACTACTAAGTGGGGAATGTTTGCATATTTTAAAATGCCCTTCAGACTTTCAAATGCTCATGAAAATTTTCAGCGAGCAATGGATATCGATTTCATAGGTTTAGTTAGCCAAATTATTTTAATATATCTAGATGACCTAATGGTATTTTCAAAATAAAAGGATGATCACTTTGATCATCTGGAAAAGGTTTTCCAGAAGTGTCAATAGTTCAAGATTTCCTTAAATCCCAAAAAATGTGTTTTTGGAGTGCCCCAAGGCAAGCTACTCCAGTTTGTTGTATCAAAGGAGGGAATAGTGATAGACCCCAAAAGGGTGAAATCAATAATGGAGTTGTCTCTACCAGTAAATTAGAAAGGGTTGCAGTCTTTTCTAGGAAAGATCAATTTTATGAGCCAGTTCATTTCAGACTTCATAGGCATTGCGATACCTATCACACTTATGCTCAAAGTGAACCTAATATTAAAATGGGCCCCCAATGACAAAGTAACTGTCAAGTGAATAAAGGTAGCCATCTCTGTCACCCCAGTGTTTTCTAACCTAGACTTCTCGAAGGATTTTTTGCTCTATGTATACACTGGCCAACATAGCATAGCTTCAGTGCTTACTTAGAAGGATGAAGGAAATATTGGATAGCATCCCATTGAACTTTATTATAGGACCCAAAAATGATATGAAGCCAACTATAACTTTGTTGAAAAATAGGTCTCTGCTATTATTAAAATCCTAAAGAAGTTCTCACACTCGGTATCGGCCAAAAAACTCACCATTCTCGTCCCAATTTATAGGAGTATATCACTGAGGGAAAAATAACTAAAAAGAGGGCCAACTAGATCACTAAGATCCATGAATACGATGTGGATATTAAACCAACCAAGATATTTTGAGGAAGGGGTCTATGCGAATATCCTGCATAGGAATCAAGTTCCTTAGCAGAGGAGGAAACCAATCAGGTCTACACAAACCAGTTCTAGTCATATGAGTCCTGGGTGATGGATCAAACACAGTATATGTAAAAGTAGTACCCAACCAACCTTCCACCTTAAAAAAGGTGATACTACTAACTACAAGGCACCAGGTGTGTACTAATTGAGGGTATCTTATCCAAAAGGAATTATGAAAGTGTCATACTCCAGTGCTTGGGTAAGCCATAGGTGGAAAGGGTTCTTAATGAATTTCATAGCAGTCCTGAGGGTGGATATTTCTCCACAAACACTACTACTTTGAAGATAATGTGAGTAGGATACTATTGGACCTCCATGTTTTCTGAAGCACACCATTTGGTGCAAAGGTGTACGTCGTGCCAATTTTTTGTTGGATAAAGAAAGAATTCTGCCATGCCCTTGAGCTCAATTGTAATTGAGTAACCCTTAGCTCAACGGGGTTTGGATTTTTTGAGGATGATAAATCCTATTTAAAATGCTAGACATAAGTGGATCCTTACAACAACCAATTACTCCATGATGTGGATGGAGGCTGTCACCCTTAAAAATGCTATGGTAGGTGAAATCATCAACTTTCTTGAAGAGTTGGTAGCAAGATTTTGTTCACCAAAAACCATCGTATCTAACAACACATGATCTTTTGTGGGTTTGGAGATGTTTTAATTTTCTCTCAAACATGTGGTCTACCTTAAAAATTCATCAAATTACTACCCACAAGGAAATGGGTTAGTGGAATCAACTAGCCAAAACCTAATTAGGTTAATCAAGCTCATCGGGTTAGAAAGACAAAGGGATTGGCACAAGCACCTATGAGCCACTTTGTGGGCTAACTAGATTACTCCCAAGTAGATCTTGAAGGTGTCTCCTTATGAATTAGTATACGGGAAAGAGGTAGTGCTACCTTTTTCCATAGAGATCCCTGCCTTGCAACTGTTAAAAGCCCTAGAAGTTGAAGAAAGCAGCGAATTGGAAGGTTGGCAGAACTCCTGAACCTTGAAGATAGGTAAAAAGCTTATGAAGCCATGATCAATCACCAATAGACTGTAAAATGATGGTTTGAAAAAAAGACCTCCAACCTAGATTTTAGGGAAGGAAGCCTGTTGCTAAAGTATGACAAGCACATTGCAAGACTGGGGCAACATGCAAAATTTGAAGCACTATGGAAGGGACCATTCAATATAAACATGTGTAAAGAAAAGAATACATATGAACTAGAAGATATGGATGGAAACATTCTGGATATATTGGTAAATGGTATTCATCTAAAATTGTTTCATTAAAATGTGCAATTTCTTTTAAAAAATCATAATTATGTACCATATGTAATTTTTTTGTAAAATACAATTTAATTTTGAGATTAAAGCCATGAGAATAACACTATAATAAGAAAAAATGAACTATATTATATTCATTGAAATATTTTACATTATAGTATGAGCCCAACACTCTAGGAGAAGGTGAAGCTTCTTTTGAAAACTATATTCTAAGAAATGGGGGTGGATGATGTGAACCAATATCCTATACCTTCAAGAACACAACAAATGGACACATTAATAATATCAAATGCAAGTTAGAATAGAGGTTCCCCATAAAATCCATTAACATGATTCAAAATAGGAAATGAAAGCAAGAAATGCAATGAAAAGCAATAAAAGAGATTAATCATATTCAAATAATGCAAACTCTTGATCCTATGGGGGAGTTGGTGCCAATTTGATGTGAAAATTGGCTCTTCCCCAACTCCTAAGAAAGCTTGATGAAGATTTGATGATTGTGATCCACGTGGTGATTGCTTCAAATGCCTTCCATGGAGAAAACCTACAATAACCTAGCTACAATTGATGGATTTGATGCAAATGCTAAAGCTCTAAGATGAAATTGAAGTATAATAACTTTTATCAAATTGTGGATGATCAAATGAGGAATAAAGCCTCTTATTTATAGAATATCAAGTGGAAAAGAATGTCTAAAAGAGAGAAATGTGGGACTAAGAATGAAAAAATGGCAAGATGCCACTTGTCAACATGTGAATGGATGAAGGATGTGCAAGTTTTGAAGAATGTATCAATAAATGCATATATTTGAAGTTTGAAATTTTTGAAATGACATGTAAGAGGGAAAGAAAATGCATTGAATGCCACTTGGCTTAAGGAAAAAGGACTTATTAGGTGGAGTAAATTCCTTGTTGGAAGGACAAAGTCCACTTGGATTTTGAATTCAAATTTGATGAATATTCCTTTATTATGCCTTTTGAGAGAAAATAGAGATTTAATAAATGAATTAAATCTATTTTCATGTGCAAGTTGCAAAAGCTAGAGGATGGGACATGAGAAGAGATTAAATTAATCAAGGTTAATTAATTTAATGAGAGATTATCTGATGTGACAAAATTGACTTAGATTTATGGATTGATTTAAATCAAATATGAGAAAAATCTGATTTAGAGATAGTTAAATAAATATTTTTTATTTATTTAACTAAAGAAGGTGAAAGTTAGATTAAATCAAACAAATGTTAATTTATTTAATTCAATAAGATGACTTTATGAATTATTTAATTAAACAAAGATAATTAGATCAGGTTGATTGATTTGATTAATGGAATATAATGACTTAATCAAATAAATGATTTAATTAATTAAGGGAGGAAAAATGATGAATTTAATCAAACAAGGAAATTTGATTAAATGGTTAGACTGAGGGATGATTTAGGATGAAATAGTGTTAGTAGTCAGGATCAAATGTGCGACGTTAATCAGTACATTTTATATTTCTACAAATGATATCACCCTTATTTCCACAAATCACTAAAAAATGCCTTAGGAGTCCTAATTGGATTGACTATCAACCTCACAATGTAAGTCAATTCTCAATTAGGAGAACCTAAGAGGGGGATTTTTGAGCTTTTAGGGGTTCACCACCAAGCAAATGCTTGGAAAAGACAAACAAGCATTCAAATCACAAAATCTAACAATTCAAGCTAAATGAAGGATACAAATAATGAAAATATGCAATAGGGAGTTAGGATGTATGTACTTGGGAAGTCTGGAGATGTGAGGATTCTAGAAATGCAAATAAGCTTCCAAAAAGTGTTATGGAGGACTAAGATGCCTTTACTATTGTCTTACTCTCGTTGTTGTTTTTCGGGGCACATGCAAAATCTTCAGGCGTCAGAACCAAATCTGGAAGAATTTACAGAAAATGACCTCAGGAGGACTAATACACCTCTATTGTTTTCTTAGTCCTATTTGGAATTTCTGAAATCTTTGAATATTCTCTTAGGGCTAGGTGTCTACACTTTATTCTCCTCTGATCCTAGGTTCTCAAACCTTCGGATTTGGCTTGTAGGTGAGTTTCTGTGAAGACGAAAACTTTGCAATGCAAATTTGCAAAATTGTAACTTTTCACTTTAAAGGATCTTCAAGCCTTCAACCTAGATCTACAAATACAAACACAGAAGAGGAGAAAAACTTGTTTATTGTTAGTAAATAGGGGTTTTCCTTGGTCAAACCACTTGTTGGTAATTAAACCTTGAAATGAAATGAAGCATGAAACATGAAATATGTAAATGACATCACCTTGTATGATGTCTTATGAAGAAAATATGCAATCTATCATGTAGTGGCCTTGAAGAATGTAGATCTTGGATCCTTGATTATGATGTGAACAATGGTTGTAAATATATCTTCAGTGCTACATCCACAATCTTGGCTCAACAACATGAATGGTTGCACCAAACCCTTGATATGATGCTTGAATCTTGTCGATGGCTCCAAATGCTTGATAATCAACTTTTGAATCCATAAAATTTCCTTAGGAATGAATACTTGAATGCTTGTTGTGAAAATGAGTGGAGGAACCTTGTATTTATACTTATTCATGCTTAACATCCTAAAATTACATAACACCAAGATGACATAGGAAATCATTAATTAAAGGAGGCTAAATCCTGCCAAAATTTGAAATTAAATCCCAAAAATAAGCCAAGGAGGACTAAGATACCCTAGGTGGCGTCTTAGTCCCAAGGCTCAAATCTTGGGGCACAGATTCCAAAAAGGGATTTTTTCAAGTACACTCAAAATCAGGGTCCCAAGACCCATGGAGGACAAATATGCCCTAGGTTGCATTTTAGTCCCACTCCAGAAATTAGTGACACATAGATAGAATCATTAAATGATCATTTATCTTTTGGTGTTTGTCAGGATTTTTCATAAAAATATATAGTTTATTAGGCTTGTGGATGCAAAATAAGAAAAATTAAGCTATAAAGAAGCATAAATAAAGCAAGGTGGGACCAAACAAGAGTGAAAATGAAATGGTATGCATTTTGATATGCTACATTTATCCCCCACTTTAGTGAGAGATGAACTTGCTTAAAAATTCCACTAATGTAGCCAACCATGCAATCAAGAGGGGTTCAAATGTACAAATGGTAGTGAGATAGGATGACATTAATCAAGAGGGATGATCAAGCCCTGAGGGATCAAGATCCTATAGAAAACCAACATAAGAAAAAAGAAACTTGCATGTGAATGATATATGAAGCCATAACCAGATTGAAAGCATACACCATCAAAGAAAAGAAAAGGAAAAAAAAAGGAAAAAGAAATAATGCAACAAATCAAGCTTCGACTCGCTATCCAATGCGGTGGACTCAGTCTAAGATATTTGTCCAAGAAGGTTTACAAGTGGAATGCACTGTCCACTATGCAAACAAAACACACACTCTAAAGGGCTAGTGGGAGCTAGGTGTCCACTAGGTGAGCCCCAAGAGGTCCATATCAAAGTCATACCCCAAAGACTATGATGAGGAAAAAATAAAAATGCATGCTCATGAATGATAGTGAAGCTAGGTGTTCACTAGGTGATCCCCAAGGGACTATATTAAAGTCATACCTCCATGACTTTAATAAGGAACAAAAATAAAAATGCAACAAGAAAGAGGGATGCTCTAAGGGATTTTTCTTAATTCATGTGAAGTCTTAATCTTAGGGGACATCATGCTTAACATCTCCAAGAGAAGATAAATACAAGGTCTCATCTTGGGGAACATCATACCCAATGCTTCCAAGAGAGGACAAGCACAAAAGGTCTCATCTTGGTGAACATTGTACCTAATGCTTCCAAGAGAGGACAAGGAAATATCATGCTCTCAAAGGAAGTCAAACCTAATGACACCAACAAGAGGAAAAACGCATCACATAAGGAAAGAAAATCAAATCAAGGAACATGAAATAAATGTAAATGAAATCATGCCAAAAATGATGCCATTCCCCCACTTTAAAGAAATTTCTAAGACCATGTTGTGAGAAATTGCTTTAAAGTAGCCAAAAATGAAAAAATGAAAAGATAGAAAAGAAGGGTTTCCCCCAAAATTCATAACTCAGTACGTCACATGCGAGCCAACTTAAGGTATGTCATCCACATTCCAAGCTTGCTCTTACATATACATGGAATGAAGTCAACTAGCCAAGAGAGGCAACGATAGATAACATACGAGGAAAAGGCTACTGAACCACTTGCCCCCACTTAGTGCAAGACAAGGATGAGCCTAAATGAAAAGAGGGACTAGGTGCTTCAACCAAAGGGAGAGCACCACAGTACTTAAGATGTTAAATTTTGTTACTCAAAGATTTACAGTCATTAGTAGGATGACCATGAAATCTATGATATGCACAAAATGAATTCTTGTAATAAAATTTATTTTGTGTTCTTAGGGAAAGAGAGATCAGACAATCTTGGAGGAGTCTCGATAAGATACCCTCTTGATCAATGGTAGAAGGTGTTCCTAAAGTTTTTGGCAAAGATATTTTTTACTTAGTACAAGATGTCATACTTACACAAGACTATTTAGATTGTGATATTTTGTCCATTCCTTTATAGGAGGGTGTAAAATCTAAAAAATTCAAATCATTAGTGCTTTGTGTGATGACATTCACATTAAGAAAATATTTCTTTGTTTGTTTTGTTTCTTGCAAAGGATAAAGACAACTAGTGTCTATCAACTCAAGATGCACTAATATTAAAGTAGACTTAGAAGGATGTTTTGTGATGGTGTTGATATTAAGTGAATGCTTGTTTGTTTCTTTCAAGGGACAATAACCAAGACCACTAGTGTTTTCTTGCGTGTACAGCTCTATGGGGACATCGATACCTTGTTCTCTGGCACAACATCCTTTTCAAATGTAACCAAGTTGTTTCACAAGTTTGTAACCTTTTCCATAAATCTTTTTCATTTCTTTTGTAATTGATGGTTTCTCATGATTAAGTTCATCAAAGTTTTTTGTGTAATTTGTTGTCTTCTATTCTAAAGTGGTTGAGGTGGATGCTTTCGAAGGGTCATTTGAATTTTGTGTTGACATTACCACTTTATCTTTTCCCTTGTTTGAATATTTGTTTATGATCTTGTATTCTCCCATGAATGTATGTTTGAAATCTAAGGAATCCCAAACATCTTCTAATAGCTTCATGACTTCTTCAATGTGTTTTTCTTTGTCTTTTTGTTGCATGGGTTCCACTTGTGTAGATGGTGTTAATGTTTTCAAGGGGTTTTCTTTGTTTTTCTCATATTGTAAGAAACTATAAGGCTCACTATCAACATCCAATGTGTACACTTTGTTGTTGTAGGTATACTTCATTTTATGATAGAGGGTAGAAGGCACCGCATGCATCTCATGAATCCACAACCTTCCCAAAAGAAGATTATATGAAAGATCGTGAGGCATAACATGAATAGGGGTTTGTAAGGTAGCCTTTCCAACTGTAATAGGTAAAGTTATCACTCCAAGTAATTTATTTCCCACATTATCAAATCCCTTAATAGATAAAGAGTCAAGTTGAATTTTTTATTTATCAACACCAAGTTTATCCCAAAGGCTTGCACTACACACATTTAAGGCTGAGGCATTATCAACAAGGGTTTTCTTTATCCCTATGGCATTGTAATGAACTATGATCATGAAAGCATCATATTGCTTTTGCACTTCCAAAGCAGGGAGCTCACTTTGGTGGAAAACAATGCCAACATTCATTCCTTGAATCATGGCTGCTATGTCATGCATGTTTGCACTAGAGGGAACCACAACTTGTTGTAAGGTTGTTTGAAGCATAGTGTGATAGCTAGGTGAATTCTGGATTAAGTCCCATAAGGATCTCTTTGCAAGAGTATTCTTAAGTTTTTCAACAATATCATACTCCTTTCCACTATTCAAAGGAAAATGAGGGGCAATAGGTAAGATATGATTAGGATATGGTAAGGATTTTGAAGGTGTTTTTCTTGGTTGTGGATTGTTCCTAGTGTTGTATGTATGAGCAATGGTATTGTAACTCAATTGCTATGAAACATTGTTCTTAGGTGGTTCAAGGATAATGATAGGTTTGTTTTGAACTTGTGGTTTATGAGAAGGTGGATAAATGATAAGTTTAGGTTCAAGAGAGTACTCCAAGGGATATCTAATGTGCATAACCTCATAAGTCTTATTTTTATGATTGAATGTCACATCATCATCTTCATCTAAGGAATTACTATTGTCAATGTTCTTATTTTCTTCCACCGATATATCATCCCTAGTGGGAGAGTTTTTAGGAGAACTACAAACCAAATATTCTTGATATTCAAGGTTTGGTTCTTCTAAAATGACTTCATCACATGTAAGGGGGTTATCAATGGTTTAATTATCTTTTTTTCCAATTGTGGGGATATTGGAAGAAGGCTCTATTTGATTGTTATGAATGTTCATGACTTTATCCTTTTTCTCTAAGGTCTCATTCTCTTGTGACATAGTTTCTACCCTAGTAGGAGAGCTTTTAGGAAAGTGACAAACAATAGGTTCACCACATTCCATGGTTAGATGTTGTGAAGAAGCTTTATTATAAATAGGGGATACATCAAGGGAAGGCCAACTATGATTTTCATGTGTGCCAATGATTAGATCCTCTTGTTCAAATATACCCTTCCAAATGTTAGAAACATTAGGAAGGAGAGAAATAACAATATAACTCTCAATCATTGGATCTCTTGATACAAACATATCCTTCTCATAAATGTGTTTTTCATGATCATTCACAATTGTATCCTTATTCACTAAAGCATTTTCACAAATATGGGAGGTTTTGGGAGATGAATGGAGACTAAGTAAAGTGGTAGCAATGAATTCATCTTCTATTGTTATACTATCTTCCCAACAGGGATGTGGAGAAGGGAAAACAAGACCTTCATGATTCTCAATGATTGTACCTTTTGTCACAAAGATACCTTTGTCACTAAAAGGAGAGGTATCAGGAGAAGTACAATTATGATAATCATGGTTATCTATGTTTGTATTTTCTTCTATCACATCATCCTCACAAAATAGGAGAGATAGAAGGGGTAGTAAGTTTAAGGAAAATGTTGAAATTTTCACCCTCTTGCACTAAGAGACTCTCATAATTTGGGAATGCATTGAATCAATAACTAACATGCTTATTGACTAAATTTTTCTTTGTAAAATTGGAGAAGACCGAAACTAAAATTTTTGAAAAGTAATTTATGCAAACTTAAATGCAATGTAAAGACTTAAAAGGAAATGCAATTTTTAGTTTTTGAGCAAGATAATTTTTTTATTATACTATGTAATGATTTGAAAATGAAATGTTGTAAATACAAATTTGGAATTGAGAAATCCATTAAATTAAGCTATTTAAGCTAGATTGAGTAAAATTCATGAAACATAAAGTCAACCCACTGCAACACATAACCAATGGCAGCAAACAAAAGCACATAAAAGTATATTTAAACCTTGAAAAAATGGAGCTTTAAACTCAATAGGGACTAAGATGCCAGTAAGGGCGTCTTGGTACCACTGAAGGAATTTTTAGGTTTCAAAAAGTGGAATAGAAATCACACAACTCAGATAGGGTTCTGAGCCAGAAACCCTGAGAGGGACTAAGATGCCAAGAAGGGAAGTTTTGTCCTAGTGGAGGTTTTTGTCATAACAACAAATTATGAGTAGTTAACAATGTTCCTAGGTTTCCTACCTAGGGACCCGATGTTTGGAAACATAAAATTGTGCAAATGAATGCAAGAAATAGTGATTATTGACAAGCAATTGGATGCAAAAGTGAATGCAATTTTTTTCAATTTTGAATGCAATAACGATGTGTCTAAAATCAATTAGAATGATTGAGAATGAAATTTTAAGTTTTTCAATAAGATAAAATGATGTAAGAAAGCAACAATGCAACGTATATGCCCTTTCACTAATGCAAATATGAGAAAACCTAGATGCAATTTCTCTAATGCAAGATACAATGCAAGAATGAATGGAACCTAAATCTAGGACTTTAATTAACTCCAAATCAGAAAAATGAATGCTCAAGAAGTTGGGTTCACCAAATGTTTTCTAAGAAATGGGGGTGGATGATATCACCCTTCCTTCCACAAATCACTCAAAAATGTCCTAGGAGTCCTAATTGGATTAACTATCAACCTCACAAGGTGATTCAATTCTCAATTAGGAGGACCTAGGAGGGGGACTTTTCAGATTTTATGGATTCACCACCAAGAAAATGCTTGGAAAAGACAAACAAGCATTCAACTCACAAAATCTATTAATGGAAGCTAAATGAAGGATACAAATAATGAAAATATGCAACAGGGAGTTAGGATTTATGTACCTAGGAAGTATAGAGATGTCAGGATTCCATAGATGTAAAGAAGCTTCCAAAAAGTACTATGAAGGAGTAAGATGCCTTTACTATTGTTTTAGTCCTGCTGCTATTTTTTGGGGCAGATGTAGAATCTTCAAATGTCAGAATCGGATCTAGAAGAATTTTTGGAAATGACCTTAGGAGGAATAAGATGCCTTTACTATTGTCTTAGTCCCATTTGGAAATATCTGAATATGGTCATGAGGCTAGGTATCTGCGCTTTCTTCTTCTCCGATCTTAGTTTCTAAAACCTTCAGATTTGGCTTGTAGGTGAGTTTCTGTGAAGATGACAACTTTGCAATGCAACTTTGCAACTTTTCACTTTAAAGGATCTTCAAGTCTTCAATGTAGATCTTCAAATACAAACACACAAGAGTAGAAAAACTTGTTGATTTTTAGTAAATGGGGGTTTGTGTTGGTCAAACCCCTTGTTGGTAATTAAACCTTGAAATGAAATGAATGAAATGAAGCATGAAACATGAAATATGTAAATGGAATCACCTTGTATGATGTCTTATGAAGAAAATATACAATCTACTATGTAGTGTCCATGAAGAATGTGGATCTTGGATCCATGGATATGATGCAAACAATGGTTCCAAATAGATCTTCAATGCTACATCAAAAATCTTGGCTCAACAAGATGAATGATTGCACCAAATGCTTGATAATTAGCTCTTGAATGCATAAACTTTCCTTATGAATCAATACTTGAATGCGTGTTATGAAAATGAGTGGAGGAACCTTGTATTTCTACTTATTCATGCTTAATATCTTGAAATTACTTCACACCAAGATGAGATTGGAAATCATTAATTGAAGGAGGATAAATCCTGCCAAGATTTGAAATTAAATCCTAGAAATAAGCCAAGGAGGACTAAGATACCCTAGGTGGCATCTTAGTCCCAAGGCTCAAATCTCGAGGCATAGACTCCAAAGAGGGACCTTTTCAGGTACATTCAAAATTAGGGTCCCAAGACCCATGGAGGACAAAGATTCCCTAGGTGGCATTTTAGTCCCACTCCACAAGTTAGGGACACATAGACATAATCATTAAATGATCATTTATCTTTTGGTGTTTGTTAGGATTTTCCATAAAAATATATAGCTTATTAGGCTTGTGGATGCAAAAGAGGACCAATTAAGCCATAAAGAAGCATAAATAAAGCAAGGTGGGACAAAACAAGTGTGAAAATACAAGGGTATGCATTTTACTACACTACAAAACCCAAAAAGAGCTATACTACAAAAAAGGAAAAAAAAGGAGAGGCAACGAGCAAAAAATAGTAAAATTCATAAGCCTCTAGCTGTCACTAAGTAATCAAAAGCGGCTCTTCATCAGTTTCTTCTTCTTCTTCTTCTTTGACTGGGTGAAAATAGGTCAACTCAACACAAATAGGCTTCATACACCAGGGACCTTAGTCCTCATTCCCGTGGCTATACACTAGGAATTTGGAGTTCTTTTTCCAATCAAGCCCACAGAAACACTTTGGAACAAAATCCCTCAGAAGGAAAGAGGGTGCAGGATGAGACAATGAGTGTTGCCTCTTGTGGTCCATGGTTCAAGAATCTATAAGGAAGGATATCCAGACCATGTCCTCCCCATAATCGATGTGTCTGTGAAGGTCCATGGCATTTAGAATACCGACACCAGGTATGGCCACTTGAACAATCTTTCCAAGTGTGTCCAAATATAGTGAATCATACATGGCATGACATAGATCAATTATCTAGGGCTTATGGATGTCCAGGTCAAGTAGAGAAGCCACAATGTTGGAGGTAACATTGGAGTTGCACCGTGGATGGTTTTCATCCTTGACATAGTCCTTGTCGAGGACCCACTTAAATGGAACAATAGTAAGGAAATCACTCTTCCTTGCTAGGCACTTGATTCTATCACTAGTAATTTCACTAGCAAAGGAGTATTGTGGCCTTTGTGAAAGGAGAAAAATTGGAGTTCCTAGACTAGAAGACATGATGGAAATAAAAGCTAAGGCTAGAGGAATGGGATATAGCAAGAAAATCTTGCTAAAATAAAAAGCTATTTTTCAATGAATATTGCAATGAGGTGGCATAGATATTTATAGAAAAGATGTGTCGGCAAACCCAACCAATGGAAAATCCATTTCTCGTTAGACAATAATGGAGAAAATATCAAAACAGTTGGAAGGTAAGAGGTGGATCATATGGGAAACATGGAAAGATGCCTTGAGAAATAAATTTGGGCATTGGGAGTAAATGCGCGTATAGGCCAATTACTTCCATGTGTCCTTTGCCATCATCAGCACCAACTTGCTTGTTTATACAAAAAGATGTTGAATAACATGTTAAATTTTGACAAATTAAAAAGGCACGCCTTTTAAGAGTACTTTATATCACTTAAAGCACACTTCTCATAGCCAAAAGCACACTTTCCAATGCATTGGGCTTACTTTTGAAAGTGGTAGGAGGAAGAATGTATTGATTACATTCTCATGATGTATTTTGCATTCTCGAGGGATACAAATATCTAATCCACATGTATTGCCTCAGTGGTAGGATTTAGTGGACAAGCAGTAACGATAGTGCCTTAATTGTATGTATGTGCAAAAGAATTAACTACACCCAAAATCATATTTTACTAAGTAGCAAAATAACAAGTAGTTGTTTCACTCAGAAAACTCTTTGCAACTTCTCAGCACAACAATGGTGGAAGCCTCAACATCTAGTAGAAAGGTTGGAGCCTCATCCAAGAATCTAGGTTACGCCAATATTTTTGGGAGATATTCATTCCCCAATGTCCCAATACTAGAAGAATGACATTTTGATTGTACCAAATCAGTGCAAGCAGATAATCATGTTAAGAAAGAGGCGGTACAAGATTTCACAGACAACATTTTTTACGCAAAATTGGCAACTAACCCTAAAAGCCTTAGGGAAGGGACATTACAAAGAATGATTAAACATGGGTCAGCTAAAGGTTTCACATCACGACTCTAGAATTGTGGTTTTCCATAGTTCATGTTGCCCATCATACACCCATGTATGGAGTTGGTGGATGCATGGGTTATTATCGATAATAGGATAAAGGTTATAGTTACTATAGTTTCCATACGAGATATGTTATGTATCCCTACAACCTAGGGTGTCGAGTGCTTTGATGAGGAAGAAATGGAAGGATTCTAGGAAACCAAAACTAAGTAGCAACAATTTTATGGTGCATGAGCACCTTAGGTTCAGTAGGTTAGGTGAAAGTTGTAAATTTGGTTTTCTTATATTGGTATTATGTAATAAGGTTATTTAAGACCATGTTGGGTGTGTTAGAGTTCATATTAGGTCATTAGGAGTGTTGGTGGGTGAAGTTGCTTAAAGTTGTCAATTTTGCAAAACATTGTCAATGTTGCAAAACATGGAATATGAAAAGACACAAGTGTAAATGAAGGAATTAGAATAGTTGTAGTTTGAAAATAAGTTGTAAATGGTTGGTACATGTCTAAATTGTATTGGTAATGTCAAATACATGTTGGTAGAGGTGGTAGTTATTAAAAACCTTGAAGTTGGAATAATAAAACATCTTTATTTTCTGCATTTTTGAAATATTTTTCTCTGTTCTGATGATTGGTATAGATTTGTATGGATTCACCATGGCATGAAACCTACTAGAATTAGTGGTTCTGTGAATCTTCTTTATTCTCCTTTTTTTAGCACTGAAATTTATTACATTTCAAGCAAGTTAGAGCCATTTTACTAAAAACTGTCAAAAACCCTAGTTAAGGTAAACGTGAGAAAACAAACCAATTTTTGATGGATTACATACAAAGTGACCACACATAATTTTTAGGTATGTTGTATAAGTCCCAAATGGGTATCTGAAAATATGTTTATATTCTTGATAAAATGTCTTCACTAAAAATTATTATAAAAAAACCATAAATTGTTGCTAACGAGTTTCTTCAAGCAATTAAGCTTAAAGACTAAGACAGTCAACTTTAAGCCCTTTCCTTCCAAAACAACCATACCTAATTTCTTGATATGTTAAAATGGGACCAAATGGGTATCTAAATCTATGCTTACCATTTTGGTAGCAAGTCTTCCTTGGAAGTTGTGCCCAGATTTGTCTTTTTGGAGTATTATAAGGATTTAGGTCTGTTTGTGAAGGGATGATGGGTAGAATGAAGAATCTAAGTTTTTGTGATTCATCGTTGATCTGAACATGTTGACCCAACTATTTCTAGAGTTTTCCAAGTGTTGGGTGAAATGTCTAAGGCATTGATTCCTTATTTGTGCTTTGTAACCCTTAAGGAGTATGTGTCAATTGAGAAGAGTTTGAGTTTGTGGATCATGGAGACTAAGTTCATTACCCTATGTTATTAAAAACATTGTGTTTGCACCTACTCTGCATCATTTTATGACAATGAAACAAAGGAAATTCCAGAGAGAGATCATTTTTCCTTTCCTATGGCATGCAAAAAAATCAAAGAGGATACACAATCTGTTTTCTCAATGCTAGCCTAGATTTACAGTTTTGATGATGATGAGGTCCATCCTTTCCATATGGGCTCATCTTTCATGCTTAAGAAAGAGAAAAGTTAGAAGTATTTTTATTTTTTTGTGCAATAGTTGAAGGGATGCTAGAGCAATTGAGGACCTACGATACTAAATGTAAATTTAGGTACTCTTCTATCCTCATTCACTTGATCTTGCATCAAAATTCTGAATTTTTGGAAAGAAGTTTGTCATTATTTGGGTTTGATGTAAAGGGTTTCTACTAGAAAATTTTAGTCTAGACTCATGTGCTTTCAAAGACATGTGATCACTATTGGTTTGTGGATCATTTTATGAAGCCAGTACTTCTATAATTTTTCCCACACCCTCCGAGTCGTTTTTCCCCTGAGGTTATGCAATGGATAAAAAGCTCGCAAACACCAATGGATTATTTCTTAGGTGAGGATTTCACTTTTATAAGATTCCATGATTTCATCAAGGAGCCTTTCAAGCTCCCTAAATTTGTAATAGATTTGGTTTTCTCATTAGAGGCATGTTGTCGGGAAACCATTGCTTACAATTTCTATGGTGCCGGAAGGCATAAGACAAGGCTTTATCTGTCTCCCCTTAATATTTCCAATAGTCAAGTAACACTGGTAAAGCAAAAAGTAGAGGAGTTACTTACTAAGAAAATAGCACACTTAGGCTTAGTTTTTATTTGTGACAGATGGGATTACAACTCGACAAGGTACCTCCCAAATTTAAAATAGGAGAGTCGGGAGTATTTTGAGTCGACGAAGAATCTAGCCCAAGAAAGGCCAAAACTATACATTGACTTGGACAACATACCAGATAACTAGCCACCATGGCTAGACTTCTACATGTAGACTATAGAGTATTAGAAGAACCTCTGAATGGGTAAATCCCTCAATACACAATTGAAATTCTTGGGGTGGTTGGATAGAGAAATGAGGTGCCTCAATCACATGTTCGGGGATCTACGGCCACATGATGCAAGGTTTGATGAGATTTACAAAAAAGAGGATGATACTGAGAATAGTAACCTTGAGACCAGCCATGAGATTGAACAAGAAGAGCTTCCACGCCATGCTTCTTGACCTCAAGAACCAGAAAAAAGAAAAGGATTGAAACAAAAGGAATCACAAGTCATGTCCTCCATTAGTGCTTGAAGAAAAAGAAAAAGAGCCCGATGGTCCCCAAAGACATCTGTTGTGGTTACCGAAGATCAAGTTTCGGTGGGGTCGACTACCAAAGGATCAAAATCTTCTAGTTCCAATCATACAAATATGAGACAAGTCCAAGATCTGGGCAGACCCAGTGCATCAATCAAAGGAGAAGAAGAAGTGTAGTTTGCTCTGAGGGATTTTTGGCTGCAATGGCCTAGGTAAGTTTCGCTCCTCTCTTCTTTCTACCACTGCATCTCTAGTTACTCCTACACCCCCATCTATGAGGAAGGGTTCTCCATCTGTGGACTCTGATCTTTTGGTCCTAAATGAACCCTCGACCATTTGCAACAATGAACCTTGTGAAGTAACCCCATGCACTGATCGAGCATCGTCCACTTTAGCCACTATTGATTCTTTAATCGCCCTGTCAAGGTGCCCATTGAATGAGCTAAAACATCCATGTTTCCCATTGCTCCAGGTCCATCTGATCTTGGGAAAATGTCCCTTCTTCTGCCCGCTTCCCTTTTCACTCCGATTAGTTTTCCCCTTAGTCAATCTCCATATGGTATCCCACCGTTTTCTATGATAACACTCCCATTTTCCTCTCTACTATCCCATACAGTCAAGGTTTCTCCTTCCGTCACCCTATTCAACCTCCCTCTAGGGGCTTCCATTGCCACACAAAGCATTGACACCCCCTAGAGTCTCCAAGGTCATTTCAATGCAACAAAGGAGGCCTGATAGGCTAGAAAATAGAAATTGTAGATAAAAGTTGCCATACAACTAGCTACTAAGAAGATTGAGGATTGATTAAATGAGGAGTATAATTCTTTGTTGATCACTACCATGAATCCGCACATGTCCAAGCCCAAGGGAGAAATGTAGATGGGAGATTACAACATCAGAGCCATGGGTCTAGACTTAAATGAAACTCGCCTATGTGACAAGGTGGTTCTAGCTAAAGCCACATAGAAAAGTTGTATACACTGATTATGAGAGGCTGGACAAGAAATTGAAGAAGTGTGAGGTAGAGTTGATAAATGTAAGAGATATGGTGAACATGTTTTAGACGAAAATCAAGGCCATAGATCTCGAGATAGATCGCATAAGACAAATACAGGATCAACACGGAGAAGCAACTAAGTTGCTCAAGGAAGCCAAAAATGAACAGATTCAACTATATGCTAAGATTGAAAGGTTAAGAGTAGTGCTTACTGTTGAGTGCTAGACAAACATAGAGTATCGACATATCCATGGAGGCATGCAAAAGGAGTTAGAAGTGTTTGATCTTAGGCTTTTGACAATCTACAAAAGGTCCAAGAAGAAATGGAAAGGGAAAAGAAAAAGAAATAGGAGATCAAGTCCTCTCTACAGGCTCGCGACCAAGAGGTCAAAAGGTTGAACTCCGAACTAACAAATTCCCTCTAAAATAAGAATCAGGTGGAGGAGAATATAAGTGTAAGAGAAGCTTAGTTCCATCAGGAGTTAGTTGTTTTACAAGGATCTAGGACTCACCTGATATTGAAAAGGTTGATATCTATGCACTGGGAAAGCATCATAGCTGTGGTTGCCATCTCAAACTAGTCCTATAGTTTTTAAGGGATGCTCGGGAATTGAACAAAAAATATTTGCCCAGTGGTTGACCAAATTCTGTAGATTTATACTCCCCGAGCCTTGGAATCATAAAATTTGATTTCTAGATTGTGCAAGGCCACTAATGAGGCTAAAAGAGGTGCAAGGATTTTGGATCGAAGGGCTACATCAAGAAAAGAAAGTGAATTCTTCAATTTCCACAAAGTTTGAGCAAAAAGCAAGGAATGATAGGCAGTCTTGAATAAAAGGGTCAATGAAATCAAAAGGGATTTCAATGCTCTGCCTAATTTTAGTTTGCCTACCCTTTTCTCACTAGATGGAGAAGTGCTATTGGTTGAGCAGATCATGGATGCAATCAGACAAAAGGTCTAGAATTCTACATAACTCCTAGGTACAAGCTCATTGCCCACTATTGATGAAATCGAGGAGATTTTTCCCCTTTCTTGGCTCTATTACCACCTTAGGGTTGTTTCACCAAGATGGGGAGTTGTTTCTTTTAAAGAAGATTATGAGTTAAATCAGGCATACAAGATCCTTATCACTCTCATCTAGCTCACTAATTTGGATTGAGAGCTACAACATTCCACCTTCCTAAAACTCCAAGAATTTACAGAGCTCTAGGTTCGTTCCTCCACAAGTGAAGGCCCCTTGTGAGTCGCCAGAACTGTAAAGAAAATTTTCCCTTAATCTTCTTTTTCTTTTCGACTCTTATATTTTTTAGCTTTGGGATGAATCTGTGCTTAAAGAAAAACGGTGTTCGCAAAGGTGCACAATGTGCCAAATTGTGGCTACACAACTTTTTTTTATCATCTTCCTTTCGGGAGAAAGTCGGGGCACATGTCAGCTTGGCAAAAATTTACTCTAAGGCCATTTTCATAAATTTGAGATTCCCCACCCACTCAACATGTCATCTCTTCACTTTGGATAGGTTATGCTTTTTAAGAAGTGATCTCTTTGGATGGAGTTTTTTGGAGCATGTTGGGTCTTTCTTGCTTTTAGGGTGGAACCTTCGATTTAGCGCCATCAATTTCTGTGGTTGGTCGATCAAAATTTTCCAGGCTATTTTCTAGGATCTGATTGTTTTTTGATTGTGATCTTTGCTAAAATATCTAAAAGAAATTAATGAGGTAGTTGGGAATTAATGAGCAAGTATTTCCATGATCTAATAAATATCTACGATTGAATTGTGAGCTATTAGATGCATGCATCTGGCAGTATATTTTTTTGGAATGTTGGTGGTGGTGTTCTCTTTTTCTAGCTATAAATAGGAGTTAGAAACATATGCAAAGTTCTTTTTCAAGTTTTCCCTTAGTTGAAAGAAATATTTTTAAAATAGGAAGTTTTACATAATACTGCTATTCTCTAGCATGTTATATTGTTTGAACTCAAAGTATCATCGGATTGGCATCTGACCTTTTTTTTTTAGTTCACTTGATATTTAAGTTTGATCTATTCAAAAAAAATCTTTGAAAATGTGCATATTATTTCCTTTGTCAAGTTCTTTATGTTTTACTTCATGATATAAACACTATGTTAATATTATTTTGATAGTTCAAGTAGTTGATTTTCATATTGTAGGATTCTATGCTTTAATGATAGATTTCGGAAATGGGATTATGTCTATTGAACTTCTCCATTTTCTTTAAGGGTTATTGTTTTTTCATACTATGTTGTAAAAAGAGGAAGGGTTGTTATTGTTTTTTCATACTATGTTGTAAAAAGAGGAAGGGTTTCTGTAATTTTTGTATATTTCTATTAACTTTTAGAGCTTTTTTATGCTTGATCTTACCTTAATTAGTGCATCCCATAGGGAGATTTGAAATATTGCACTGTTCTTTTACTTATCTTCTATTGCTCGTTCTCTTCCCAAAAATGAAGGGTTGTGGCATTTTGTGTCTATTATATCATTCATAAGAAATGAATTAAGGCTTGAAATGTTATAAAATATTTGGCGCGCACATCATCATTTTTATGTTTTATATTTACATTTCTTTCTACCTTTTCTCCGACCTCAAAGAAGAGACAACTTTCTATAAAAATATTAGAGGTATTCAGTGAGCTGCAAATTGGTCCCCCACTCACCGAATTTCCCATAAGGCTATTGGAGAGGCATAAGATTTGATGATCAATAGGTCCCATCTGGGTGGGACTCATAGGCCAAAGGTGGTGTATGTGTCCCACTAGGCCTTTTTGGATAGAGGAAATCTAAGGGAGTTAAGAAATTGAGTGTATTTGATGTCTATGTCTAGATTTTAGTTGAAATAAGCCTTAAGATGCATCATATAGGTCCTTAGGGCCTATTAATGATGATATGAAAATAATAAATATAAGAGGGCCCAAAACTCAATGTGAAGGTGTAAATAAATACAATTTACATTAAATTAAGGATTTTTTTTGTCAATTTAGCTTAAAAGGATCCTAAATCCAATGTGAATGTGTAAAAAAAATTACAACACTAGATCAAGATGAAATTAGGTCTATTTTAATGTTAACCATTCCGAAATCAAATTCGAAAATGTAATCGATGAAATTTTTTGACACTACATTTAGCCCCCACTTTAGTGAAAGGATGAACCTACTTCAAAATCACACTAAAGTAGATGGAATCACATCAAGAGGGGTTCAAATGTACCAATTATAGTAGGATAGGACAACAACGATCAAGAGGGTTGCACAAGCCCCCAGGATCAAGGTCCTCTAGCAAACCAACATAGGCACAAGATAACACACATGAAAAAGGATATAGGGAGCAATAAAAGGCACAAGCATGCACTGCCAAAGACATAAGGAAAAAAAAGGGGTGGATCAATCTTCAACCGTTCTGTCCTGCATGTTGTGGATCAGATCGAGGTTATTTCTCCAAGAAACACACACTCACTCTGAGGTAACATAAGTTTAGGCTATCCATTGGGTGAGTATCCAAAAAGGTGAGACACATACGTATGTGACCACTATGTACTCACATAGGAAAGCAAGTGGCTATAGGAAATTCATGCCTAAGTTTGGCTTCTCGTTCAACCAGACCAAAGCTATACCTCCTGATAACTTTGATAAGGTGCCACATAATAATGAACTTCGAGCTTCATGAGGAAAGAAAAGCTTCGTATGCTTGATACTCTTGAACAAACTAGATGGCTCCACAGGCATGCAAGGTGTGTTATGCAAGGTAGCCATATAACCAAAATTGTAAATGCAAAATAGTGTAAGGTATGTTTAAAAAGATTTCACTTAGTTCATGTAAGGTCTCTTCTTAGGGAACATCATTCCTAATGTCTCCAAGGGAGGACAAGTCAAAGAAATATCATGCTCTCAAAGGATATCAAGCATAATGAAACCTCCAAGAAAAGGATGCATCACAAGAGAAAAGAAAATCACATGTTGAAACATAAGTGTTGATGTATGCCCCCACTTTAAAGTGGTTTCTAACACTATTTCTGTGAATTTTTTTTTTAAGTAGAAGAAGACATGAGATCTTATTTAGAAAGCCCTATGCCAAGTCATATATTTCCAATAAGCTACGTCACGAAAAGGGGTTCTCCCTAAAATGTATAAACAAAAACCTATAGACATAACATTAAAAAATAATATAGCATTTTGGTTCCTTATCAAAGTTGTTAGGATGATAACTTCAGTATGGTTGGGAGGATAATATAATTTTCTCATTTTCCACCTTTCTAGGAAGCTCACCTAGTGGATAGCCTAAGGTTCCACTACACCAGAGTGACTGTCTGTGTGTTGTTTGCATAGTGGACATCATGTTTTGCTTGTAAATATTTTTTTGGACAAACAACCCAGACCTAGTCCACATCATGTTGGATTGACTACTGAAGCTTGATCCTTTTTCTTGGACAAACATCCATGTTACACATTGTGTTAGAATGGTTGAAGCTTGATCCTTTATTTTCCTTTATTTTTCTTGGTCTTTGATAGCGTATGATTGTGAATCTTTGTCATTGTTACATACATAAGTTTCTTGAATGTCTACTTTGGTGTGAGTTTATCCTAGGGGAAAGCTCTCACTAAAGTGGGGGAAAAATGTAGTAATAGAAAAAGTATCCCTTTTCCTTAATTTGGGAATAATTAACAATAAATGAGCCTAATTTTGTCTTGATTTAGTGTTGTAATGTGTTTTACACATCCACATTAAGTCTAGGACCCTTTTTAATAAAATGGACTTAATGATGCCTTATTTAGGGTGTTGTAAAGTATATCTTTGCACATTCACACTAATATAGGGCTTTATTAAATAATTGAGGTTAATTAAAGCATAATTGTCCCCTTAAATTAAAATCCAAACCTAATTTATTGAATTTTTTGAGGGATAAAGCTTGACACACATTAATAATGTTTCACAACACTTAATTTGGCTAGGTTTGAGTCCTAGGCTAGTGACCTACGACCCATTCACCACCTGGTGAATGGGTCCTTCCTAGATCCTAAGACACCCTTTTTACATGTCATTTCATATCCCTGAAACTTGTCCTAGTTGAGTGTGCTAGGACCCATTCGCCGTATGGAAAATGGGTCCTCCTTAACCCCTTTTTGAACTTATTCTTGGTAGGATTTTAGTGATTTCAAATCATGGATCTAATGTCAGCTTGTTTTATTTGAATTTCAAGATTAAATCTTAAGTTAAGTATAAATATAAGGTTATTTTACATAGTTTCATCTAAGCTTTCAAGTATTCATGCATTGTAGAAAAGTTATGATCAAGAGAACATTCAAGAGCATTCAAGGGTAGATTATTGAAGTTTTATTGCAGCAATCAAAGGTCATATGATAATGTCAAAATCATGGTGAATCATGCATGTTTTTGATCTAATGTGGTGATGTAGCATTGAAGATCCAATTCAAGCATTCTTTCACATCCAAATTCAATATCAAGATCTACGTTCCTTATGGAAACTTCATGCTAGATAAGTAATTTTCATTCCAAGACTTCCTCCAAGGTATCATTGTTTTTTGTTTCATGTTTCATGTTGATGTTTCATTATTTCATCACATGGTTTAATTACCAAAATAGGGTTTGACCAAGGAAAAATCCTTTTCCATAATAATCAATAATTTTTCTTCTCTCTTGATATGTGATTGCAATTTTTATATTCAAGATCAAGTTGAGAACAAAATTTGCAAAAGTTGTCATCTTTATTGCAAGATCAGGGAAACTGGTCAACATAATTTATTTCTAACTTTCAAGATTTGAACACTTGGGAGCTAGAAATGTAGACATTAAACAATAGAATGTAGAAATCACTTTTCTAGAACCCTAGCAGAGACCCATTCACCATTGGGCGAGTGAGTCCCTATTGAGGCCTGAAACAACACTTTTTCAGAATGGTACACATGATTTCAACATCTTAAAACCTTCCTTATTACTATTATAATAGTTAGGCTTGATTTTTTATTGTTATGTGTGCATTTTTCCTCTCATAATTAAATGAATCATATATCACAAAAATTGGGTTCCTCCATTTGATAAATCCCATTTGGGGTGAACCCTCTTTTTCTATGTTTCAAAAATAAATTACATTTTTTGAAAGATGTAACTATTTTAATGATGAGAATTCATTGCACACACCTCACTTTTATGATATTCAAAATATTTTCTTCCATGGTATTTCTTATACTTATACTCTCTATGTTGTTGACCTAGCATATGATCCACCTAGCATAATGTAGCTTTCTAGCCCATGGCTCCTCATATGGGCTACCTCTTTATAGTTATTTTCATGTTCATTCTACAACATAGATGTTAATGCATGTGGCTAATCAAAAGTATTGTATGGACTCTAGGATAACACAACTTGGTAGCCATACTTGGTATTTCTTCTAGCAATATATCACTATAAAATGCCCCTTTTATACATCTTAATGTGTCTCTTATTTTCTCTCTTTTCTTGAGTGTTTATTGTTGTATGTTTGTTGTGTATGATTATTTGCAATATTTTTTTATTTTGTAAATTATATGTTTCAAATTTAGTATATAAATTAGCTAACATTTTTCTTCATAGATTCCTCAATAATGTTTTTTTTTCTAAGACATTTTGGAATTTGCATAGGTCTTCACTCTAAGGACATATCCAACTCATTTTAAGAATCTACATCCTCTACACTATCCTTAGGTATATTTCATAATTTTTTTGTTTACTTTCACATGCATATTTAGTATAGATCATATGCTTGTTAAATTGGGGGAAAATCATAATGTCAAAAATTTCATATCCTTGCACTTTCACAGTACATCATGTCCTTTGTTTAGCATCCTTAAATGAATTATCTTAAATGTAAAATTTTATCACTTTTATTTTGCATTTCTCATATATTGTGATAATTTTAGAATTCTAAATATGATTTTCAATAGATATTAGTACAATGCATAGAAGTCTACATGACATGATAGCATACCACAAAAAATTTTGAATCCAAAGGTCATTTTAGTGTAACTATCTCTTAGTCTCACTAACAATTGAGAAATTAATGAATCAAATTGCAAATTCTTATGGTCACCTAACTTTTATATTTTTTATTTGGTTTCAAATTTTTATTTTGGATAATTTATTCTATCACAATAATTTTTATTTTAAGCTTTATAATAATAAGGAAAATTAGAAAAATCAATAGCTTTATAATATTACAGAAAATTAAAAAATCCATAACCTTACTAGTCATTTTCTTTGTGAAATTTTTACTCTATTATTAAGAAAAAAATATTTTTACGACTATGGTAATTATTGAAGAAAAGAAAAAAAATCCTATTGGGGTTTTTGAAAAGCTTTTGGGTGATGCAAGAGCATCTAGGTGAACACACAATCATGCATCAACCAAAAAATGGATAGTTTTGAAGTTCGGTAAGATTTCATGAGAAACATTTTTACAGGTAGAATATTGATTTGATTATAGATTTGTTGCCAAAAGTTTCATGCTCAAATTCTTCTTTATTTAAAAGATGCACTTGTTTTGTGACTTTTTTCGGTGATTTGGAGAAACATTTAAATTTCAAATTTTGAGAGGTTTGATGCTGAATGAATCAGTGGAGGTCTTTGTGATATTAAGATTTATGTCTCTACCATTTTTTGTAAAATTCCAAGCCATGGGTGTAGAGTTATCGTAGAAGTTGGTTTTCAGTTCTAGTAGTTGAAAGATGATACTTGTTGTTTAGTGAGCCCACATATTTATTTCTTTTGTATATGACTTTTAATGTGGAGAGTGTACTCTTGACACCAATCTAGTTTTGATTCCATAGTGCAAAGGGTGTAAATACATTTCTTTGTAAATTATCGTTTAATGGTTTTAATTAATTGTTTGGAATTCAAAAAGGAGCACACATAATTGGTGAGAGGGTTGATTAAATGCCCAACTAGAGAGGGAAACACCTCATCTTCCATTATCTCTAAATTTTTATTTTAAAAGGGAAACAAGAAAATGTTAAGGTGTGCGATAGAAGGAATAACTCTGTGTAGCCAATGAAGTAAAATGGATAAAATAAATTCTTATGCATAACTTAGCCCACACCATAAGAGGAATAATTGGTTTCCTAGCATGAAGGGTGAAAGATACAATAGAGAGTGTGATGATCAGATTTTATTTGAGAAAACATAGAGTGAAAGGCTAAGAAAACCCATGTTACCATAAGAGACGATAGGTGCTAGATGAAATTGTAGATAGAAGTTAAAAAGGTGAAAGATTATAGGAGAATGCACGGGTCATGGAAAAAGAGAATTTAGAACCTAGCAGAATGAATACTTGATTCATTGGATTGGACGGTGATTGAAGCATACATTAGTCTAAAGTATTTCAATGGGATGCTAGATCAAGGAAGCCACATGGAGGCTACACGAGTATGAGAGATAACTTAACATAAAACTTATCATTGAATATTATAAGATATTCTTGTAGATTGGAGAACAAGTGTAATGAAATAGTGATAAGTAGCACTGATGGATAGTAAGCATGAGGCAGTATGAAATAGCCATGATGTGGAAGATGTGGATAATGGTTAGCCAAAGAAAGAGTGAGTCGAGTAGAGGAAAGTAAGAAAGATAAAAAATGGAATGTGGAAGATGACATGCAGAGATTTGATTTGAGAGAGAAGAGTGGGATGAAGGAAGAGAAATGGGCACTAAGGGAAAAAGTTGGCAGTAGCTAGCATGTAAGGAGGAAGCTACAAATTGTAGGCAAGTCAAACCATTTGGGAATAGATGTGGAGAAATAGAGAGGTAGGAAGTTTCATGTCAACTATCATGTATTTTTTTATGAAATTGGAATAATGAATGTATTTGACTTGTTTTAAAATTTGAGTGTTTTATTACACAATTGTGAATTGATTTAAATCAACACAAGTAATTGTTGATTTAGAATTATAGATTTAATAGAGCCTTTTGTAATTTGGTATTTTGTAAATTTGAATGAAATTTTGGAGAATGTTTTCCTCTCTTCATCAAATGGTATCATAGCTAGAGGTTTTGAGCATGCGGATAGAGCATCAACTATGAGGAAATTCACACTAGGACATGTGGGTGGAGAGGGAAGTGAGAAGAGGTTTTGGGGGCATAAGTAGATCGTCAACCATTAGGTAGCTTATGAAGAAACATTTGTATTGAGAAAGCACGTTTGAGGATCTCAAAAGTATCGTTGCACGTGTGTGAAGTACTTAGTGGTTGATGGCTTAAAATTTGTTGTGGACATGGCATATTATAGTAGATGAAGTGGAATATTAGTGAGGATCAAGGTATAATTGTAGCATGGAGGTTGTGTGGAGCAATGTTTCTCTAAGTGTTTCACCTTTGTTTTCGGTCCCTGTAGTCTTCGTTTTCAGCTCTTCTTTTTGTATTTAGATGGCACTATGCCCCAAAGGATAAGGTTACTCTCACAAAAAAGGCATGCAATGTGTCACATAGTAGCTATGTGGCCTTGTCCTTTATCACTTTCCTTTCAGGCCCGAAATGAGTCAAATGGCTATATGATGGGGTTTTCCCCAAGTTGCTCTCACAGACTCAAGAATAACCCACCAGCGTCCCATGTCACTTAATTTTTTTGGGAAGATTGTTTCACTTGCGGGTGTATTTTTTCTTTGGAAAATTTTGTTGGGAGGCATAACAGGTCTTTTATCTTCAAGATTAGTCTTTTGTGGCGACGCCATTATTCCTTGCAGCTACTCAGATCAATTTTTTCTAGGCTATATAATATCTAATCTTTCACTGAGAGCATATCTTCACAAATATTCTGACATCAAGAGCCATTAATGAACCCACTCAACTTTCATTGAAAAATATTATCGTGATCTAATTGAATATTTGATCAGATTGCAGAGTATCAAATGAGGGCATTTGTTAGGAGTTTATCTCTATCGGCTGCAGTATTGGATTTTCTCTTCGACTCTATAAAAGAGTCTTATAGTGACTGAAAAAGGATATTATTTTATCACCAAGATATATTTTTTCATTTTGTTAGAATAGGGAGGAATAGGAAGGATTTTATAGAGCTTTGTTTCGCTCTATGGGATGTTAAAATTATTAGGACTATTATTTGTATTGGCATTCGACCTTTGCATTTATGTTTTTGATTAAGTAAGCAACATTTACAAGGTGTTATACCCTTCATATAGAGCCATGAGGGTCAATAGAGTTCAAGAACAAAAAAGCATCAAAAAACACTAAGCCAAAAAAAGACACAACGGACCATTAGCAGATGGACAAACATCGGACCAGCAACATACTACTTGGCATCTTCCCAATTCTTAGACAAGAGATGGAAAACATCATCTTTGACCCATTCCTGACAGTCTTCAATCTTTTTTGTGTCCACCTCATCCTTCATAACTGTCGATAGGGTACTTGTGACATAACGAATTAGCTTAACTCTGAAGCGGGTCAAACCACAAATTTTTTAGTCTGATTTCTCCAATCTTTCCTTCAGCATAGAGAGCTCCTCCCCATCCATCATAGAGTTGTTGGGATAAGCCTGCTCAACATCCAAAGGTTCCAAAGAATGAGAGGTTGAACCCTCCTTCTGAACTTTTCCCTTATCAGGGATGGAGCGAGGTCCTCTAGCATGCTCCTCCTCCTCACCTTCTGAAACCTCCTCAACCTTGCTATCTTTTCTTTCTAACAGCTCCTCTTTCATATCCAAATCTTTAACCTGCAATTTTTTCCTATTCTTTGCAAGCCTTCTAGAGCGTTGAATGATCCTATAGAGTTCTTGCCCACCACATTTTTTCCTTTTTTTGGAGGATCCTTCAAGCTTTTACCTTCCTCCTTTCCTTTCTTTTTTAGGTCGGGCTTGCTGGTAGACTTGGCGGGGTTTGATTTAATTTCACGTAGACTAGCCGCCACACTAGTCTAGGCCACTCTCTCATTCCCTTTAAGCTTTTTAGCAATGGGTTTGGGTTTCTACAAGTCAGTAGTGACCAGCTGATTTTTCTTGACAAGGCCTTTGGATTCTGTTGGAGATAAGTTGGTCACAGGGGGAGGCTCAATCTCTTAAATGAGAATAGTTGAGATGGGTTTAGGTGGACACAAAGCAAGATGGAAGTGGTAGATCAGAAGGGGAGGAGGTTCATTAGGATTCATAGTAGTGGGCTCAACACATTTTTCAACATAATTTTCAAGGTCCATAAGTAGGAAAAAAGGAAAGCTTAAAAAAACTTTATGCTTGAGGTGATTCAATAGAGGGAAATGGTTGAAGTAATAGGTCTTGTACCTACCTTTTAGTGTCACATACTTCATCAAGGTAAGGAACACCTAGTTCTATGGCTTAGGGAGAGCCTCCTATTCAAAACCTGACTGGTTGCACACTGACACTTCATTCCCCAAAAAAAACTTGTTCATACTTTCATTATCCTAGGTTTTAATGTGCTTCAAATGCTTCATACAAGTGCACTAGAGACCCGTCACCTACCATATCACTTCCTCATCCATAGTGAAGAAAATTCCACCAATAGACACCTGAGGATCTTTCCACGAGTTGAAAAACTAAGCAAACAAATTAGGGCCATGGCCCACAAGTCTCTTGATAAGAGGAGCAAGACCACCCTCGATACAAATGTGCCAAACAAGCTGATCCTTGTGAAATTCATTGTAGTTATCTGGATTTGTCCGCACTCTATCACCTCCCATAATGTCACACTACACAGAGGAGAAGTGAGAACCCTGAGAAAAAACAAGGTTAGAGATAAAAGAAAGGTGAAAAATCACCCACACCTTAAAGATTTTAAGCCAGAACTAGTCGTTTTTGACAATCAAGGCTAAGGACAGGTCGCATGCATGGGCCAGTAATCCCCAAGAAGAAATCTTAGTGGAATCATAAATGAGGATCTCCACACAAAAATGACTAAGTAAGTTGGACGTGAAAGGAAAGGAAGGTTTTCCTTCCACATAGAAGCTGCACATAAATCTAGGCAAGATGGCCACGGGGCTAGAATTATAAACACCTAAAGAAATAGATTTTAGGGATAGGATAAAATTAGTTAACCCAAAAAGGATTGCTAAAAGAAGTGGAGCCAAAAAAGGAGACAAAAATGGGCCAATAAGGAGCTTTATCTCATAATTATTAGTCACATCAAAATAAAAATCAAAGAACTTGGAAATACGATAGCTTAACAAGATCCCCAAAAGGAGATTATGTAAGGTACGGTCCATATTTGAGTTAATCATTAAGTACTTATCACAACATTTCATGATTTCATTTTTCAAATTAGGCTCCATCCCATAATTAGAATTATGCCACTTGTTATCCATCTCATTAGTAAAATTTTCCCACATAGCCCAATAGATAAGCATGTGGACCCCTAAGAAAATCCAGCTAGGTGCATGTTGAGTTATCATCATGGGTTAGGTAAGGGATTTGTTCTTTCAATACTAAACCATTAATGTCAGGAGGTAGGTTCCCTAAAGCATGCCAACATTTGGCCAATTTCTAGTGTGATCCAAGATTGGCTAAGGCATCAGCCACTTGGTTCCCCTCCTGGTAAATATGGTTGGCAATTTTTAATTTTAACTTTGACACTAAGAGTCTAATGTCAAGAAGAATGTATTTTGTACTCCACCCTAGTAATCTGTCAAAGTTAACAACATCAATAATCAACTTAGAGTCTCCCTTAATATGCAAGTTCTCAATCCCCATAGACACAACAAACTGTAAGCCCTTCAAAAATGCTCTAGCTTCTACAATCATTGAAGAATGAACACCAATCCCCCCAACATAACCAACCACTAGATTTCCTTTGTAATCCCTGATCACAACTCCTATACCCGCTCTATCTAGGTTGCCCTTTGCAGCCCCATCAAAATTTAGTTTATAGTAGACCCTCTCAAGGGGTTTCTAAATAGTGGCACTCTGAGCCAGGGACGTAGAGTTCTCATAAGAGTTTGCATCTAGGTTCTGGTGCTAAGATTTTACCATTCTTATTTCCCGCTCAATCGGACCTTTGTCTGGGGTTTTTCCTTTGAAAAGAAAGATATTTTCAGCAATGAGTCGAGACCCAATACCAAACACCTCTTTCGGATTCATCTCAATGTTTCTGAAGATCCTATTGTTCCTCTCTTTCCATAAACACCAACATATAATGGGAGGAACCTAGTTCCAAATTTCACCAGGTAAAGGGTGGGAAAAGGGTCTAGACTAGCTCAAGATAAAGGAAGTGATATCCTTACTCATAATCCATTGAATCCCCAATCTTCCTAGAGCTATCTCCCACACCTCCACAACAAACAAGAAGTGTAACAATAGGTGATCCACCAATTCTTCATTGTATTTACATAAAAAGCATTTGTTGGGGATCTAGAGTCCCCTTTTTCTTAAATTGTCTTGGGTAAGAATTATGTTATGGCAAGTAGTCCACCAAAAGAAGTAAACTTTCAGAATCATGTGATGATTCCAGAGCTTCCTCCATAGATCAATGACAACACCCTGGTCAAACAACAGATTGTAAGCCAATTTAACTGAAAGATCACTCTGATTATCATGAATCCAGAAAAAATCATCCCCCTACAAGAACTAGGAAGCCTAGTGAGGGAGACTGTTTCCTGTAGGGTTTTGGAAAGGAGACAAAGATTAGGGAAAAAATGGAAACATAAGTCTAAATCATTCCATTTTCTACCACCCAGAGGCCCAAGGAGGTAATCACTAATATAAATACCAAACAATTGTTGAGCCAATCCCATGAGATTTCTAAATTCAAAATTAGCCAAGGGAGTGTCAATTAACCAAGTTTCCTCCTAGAATCTAATTCTATTACCATTTCCAATTGATATTCCATTTGATCCAATTTCTTAGAAGATCATGTAGACTACATATACACTTCCAAACTAGGGACCACAAAGGGCGAGTTTCTAATAGGTAGTCAATTAAAGGTTAGTTCTTTAGGTACTAAGCATTCATGAACTTGCACCAATCCTTCCTATTCCCCAGATGGTCCCAACCCACTTTGGCCATAAGAGCTTTATTGGTATTAGAAATAGTCCTAATCCAAAGCCCACCACAACTTTTAGGTTGGAAAACCTTGTCCCATTTAACTAGGGGGAATTTCTTTGTTTCCTAAGTCCTCGACCAGAGGAAAGTCCTTTGAATTTTCTCAAATTTCTTAGCAATATATCTAGGAATCTTGAAAATGGATAAAAAATAAATAGGGATACCTTGAAGAATAGCAAAAAGAAGTTGCAATTTACCAGTATGGCTAAGTAAGGAGCCTTTCCATCCAACCAACTTTCTTTGGATCCTTTCCAATATAGAATTCCAAAAATCAAGAGTAACTTCTTTGACAGTAAGGGGTAACCTAAGATAAACCAAATGAAGCGTACCACTCAAACAACCCAGAACAACAGATACCTGAGTTTGTAGGTTAGGAATTTTGTTAAAGAAGTAAATCATGCTTTTATTGCAATTAATGCATTATCTAGAGCAAGCAACATAGTTGTTGAGGCAGTTTTTCCATTTCTTGGGTTCAGTCATCAAGGCTTTCCCAAAGAGAAAGGTATCATCAACAAATTGTTGGATCACAATAAACTCTAGGGAAGAAGAAAGCCTTAATCCCCTTAATGGACCCTTCTGATAGCATATTAGAGAAACTCCTACTCAGGACATCTGCCACCATGATCAACAGATAAGGTGAAAGGGAGTCTCCTTGTCTGATACCTATCCAAGCTAGAAAAAACCCAAAGGGAGACCAATTAACCAAAACAAAGTACTTGACCATCGTAACACATTCCATTATTATATTGATCACCATTTGGTTAAACCCAAACTTAGCAAGGACTTTGGGGACAAAATTCTAGATCACCTTATCATAGGCCTTAGAGATGTCAAGCTTAAGGGCCATACTAGCATAGTTGCATCTATCCATGGAGTGGAGTAATTAATGAGTGTTTATGGTAGCATCAAGGATTTGTCGACCAAGCACAAACCCTTTTTGAGTTGGGCTGATAATTTTATCAAGGAGCAGTTTGATGCGGTTAACCAAGATTTAAGAGAATTTTATAGAAAGTATTGCACAAAATGATGGGGAAAAAGTCAACCATATGTTGAGGATCAACAACCTTGGGAATTAAATCTATGAAGGTTTGATTTAGTTGCTTAAGAATCTTACCAAATTTGAAGAAATCACTAGAAGCTTGAACAATGTCCTCACCAACAATCTCCTAGAAAGTCTAAAAGAAGGCCATAGGGAAACCATTAGGGCCTAGAGCTTTGAATGCCCCCATGCTGAAAGTGGCTAACTTAACCTCCTCAAGAGTGACAACACCGAGGATCCCTAGATTATCACTCTAATAAATTAAAGACGCGAGCGGGTCAAGCAGTAGCCTGTGAAGAGTCGGGTTAGGAACCTCATTAGGAGACACATAAGCCTTCTAGAAGTAATATGTAGCCACTAAACCAATTAGGGAAGGTGAATTTACAACCTCACCTTAAAAATTTTGCAACTTGGTTATCTAATTCCCTTTTCCTATGTTTCATAGTAGAAATATGAAAGAAACAGGTGTTCCTATCACCTTCTTTTAGCCATTGAACCCTAGATTTTTGCTTCCAGAAAATCTCCTCTTTCTTAAGAATTTGTTTCCACTCCCTTCAGTTCTCCTTCTCTTGGTTGCAAGTGGGAAGAATGATGTCACCCTCCTCCATTTTATTCTAAACTGATTTCAATTTCTCCCCAATAATTTTTTTCTCCTGGAAAATATCCCAAAAAACCCTTCTGTTCCAGCCTTTCACCATACATTTAATGTGTTTGAGTTTAAAAAATATCCTAAACATGGGAGAACCACGTACATGAATATTCCACCATTCCACAACTTTATTTTTGAAATAAGGGTGGGAATTCCACATTATTTCAAATTGGAAGGGAAATGGTCCAACAAAAGAATGATTACACAAGGTCAACAACACCGGATTGTGATCATAAACAATCTTGGGAAGAGCCCACAGAGTGGCGTTGAGCAAGCTAGTCTAGTTACTAGAACAAAGGAATCTATCCAATCTAACTTGAATCAAGTCTTTCCCCAAATGTTTGTTGGTCTAGGAAAAATCTTGGCCTGATAATTCTATTTCAATCAAGCCAGTAGAACTCATAAAGTTTTCCAGTTCTGCCATGCTATTAGAATAATCAATCAGACCATCACTTTTCTCTAAGGGAAATAAAGGGGAGTTGAAATCCCCAGCCACAAGCCACTGATATCCACTATTGTTTTTAATCCAATCAAAAAGAGCCTTCCATAGAGCATATCTAGCATTCCTCTAGTTGGGTTCATAAACATTGATAAGTGACCAGGAGCCACCCAGGAAGGTAAAAGAAATGCAAACACTATTCCAGCAGTAGAATAGTTCAATACCATTAAATATAGAAGGGTTCCAATGTAGAGCTAGACCCCCTAAATCCCTTTCAACATCACTGTAGGAGTAAGTGGCCCCTGGCCATAAGTACTTAGCTATATTATCAAAGTTATCTTTTTCATCTTTGTTTCTTGTAACAGTAAAACATCAATCTTGTGTTCTAAAACATAATTTTCTAGAGTATGTTGCTTATGGGAGTTGTTCAGCCCACACACATTCCATGACATGACCTTCATTTTTTAACTTTCTTGTAGGACACTTCCAATGTCCTTTGTTTACCCATGGCAATCCCATTTGTGGTTTCTCTTAATCTTGTAGATCTCTGGCTTTACCTACCAGGCTTGGACTCACCACCCACATCTGCCTTTTTCTTCCTCCTTTTTTCCTTTGGGATTATCTAGTTATCCTCCCCAACAACACACTCCATTTTCATGTCCTTAGGGTTGAAATTTGTCACATATCCATTACCCATATCCTCCCATATTTCACCCTCTTCCCCTATATTCTCACTAGCCCCCACTGAATCCACCTCCAACTAGGCACCACTAGCAAGCTTATCACTACCAAAGGCTGGGTTAGAGGATGTATTTTCTATCTCCATAACCTTATCACAAACCATATTCTTAGCTAATGAAAGATTAGCAAGACCCGATGTTGGATCCACACTGGTCACTAACTCAAGAATAGGAAAACCAAAGTTAGGAAGATATACACTAGTCACTAACTTAGGAGAAGGAACCCCAGAGTTAGGAAGATCTGATAATTCTGGAAGGGTTTGTAGAGCACCACTAATCAGGTCATCGATTTTAGGAGGAGAGATAGTAGTAGTAGTAGAGTCTCCTAGGTTAGGCCCCTTATTAAAGGAGGACTTATAATCAGAAATAAGGTTCCCAGGTTTGGCGCACTTCTAACAATAGACCGCAACATTTTCATAGCACACAAGCTGAACCCATGTCCCAAAATTTGAGCAGAGCTTAATAGAGTTAGGGAGATCCTTATTCACACTAATGTTCACAAAAAGCAGGAAAACACAAACCTAGACTTTGATCTGGTGATGGAGTCAGAAGTAATGAAGTGTCCCAAGGAATCACCAATGCTTTTGAAGATTGATTCATCCCAATAGTCCAAAGATAAACCAGGCAAGTGAATCCAAACCAGAGCCAACTTATTAAGATCCACTATAGGGTCAAACCCTGACTTCCAATGGCATAAAGCCAAACTGTGCTTTTCATAAACCCAAGGTCCAAAAGAAAGGACAAAAACCAGGCCTTCTAATGTAGTGAACTTGAAAAGGAAGAGACCACCCAACATGACACAGATTTCCACACTTCCCTTGAGGTGCCATTTAGAAGTAGCCAATCTTTAGATCATATCAACAGTGGGTCGGAAAGAGAGAAAATGAACCACAACTGCATTCTCCATGGAGGAGAGAATCCTATCATTGACCGTATCAGAGCTAGCGAAATCCATTCCAGATGCAATAACTTCAACCTTATGAGAAGGAGGAGGTGAAGAGATATATTTACTATTGTTCAAAATATCCTTCCACCCTATTGATTCCAAAAGAATATCCACTGCTAGCACTTCAGCCGAAGACACGAGAGGCATTGAAAGATCTGCAACGAAAGGACCAAACCGTCCAAGAGTGTTTCCTGAGGAACACAAGTCCACAAGAGACAAGGTAAGACTTGAGTCAGGGGGCAGAGGGGGACCGTGGGGTATCCCCAGGGTAGATTCCACCATGTGCACAGGCTGTTCAAATGCGGACAATGGAGGGGAGAGTGGGAAAAAAAATACCCTTTCATTTATGTTATTTATTGCAAGTACCAATAATATTAAGAAGAAATATATGAAATTATGCATCTATATGGCCTCTGTCACATGTTTCTTTTCTCTATTTTGTATATGTTGAATGCTCTGTGTCAATTTATGTTGTTATAGTCTTAGTGATTATTTTATATGCCAATAGCTTTTATGTTTGCTCAATGCTACCTTTCAAAAATTGAATCATTTTTGTTGTACTCTTTCATTTTCTGTGGATATTGTGTAAAATTTCATATTATGATGTAAGAGGTAAAGGTTTCTATAAAGATTTGAAATATTACTTTAGTATTAGGTTTATTTATTTTTTCAAATCTAATGAGCGCTTCCCGTGCGAAATTTTGAATGATTGTGCTATGCTCTTAGACCTTAGTTGTTTGTTCTCTTCCCAACAATGAAGGGTCTATACCACTGTGTCTCCATTTCATTATAAGTAAGAATCTAATAGGATTTAAAATATTGTACAAACTTTGGTGCATCGCCATATATTGTTTTCCCTACATTTATCTTTACCCTTTTCTCACAATACAAAGAAGATTCATCCTATATAACAATCCTGGAGGTCATTCAGCAAGGTGAAAACTAGTCCCTCACTCACTGAATTTCGAGAGAAGCTCAAGATTTCATGATAAATAGTTCTTTTTCTAGCATTCGAAGAAGATTTTAAATCAGATAGTCCAGAAGCTGGTAACCTTATCCCCAGAGTCAAAACTAAAGCATCCTCAAAAGGAAATTTCTAGTATTCTCAATTACTTGCTTCGTCCCCTAGGAGAAGATGAGTCACGGGTTCCATATCACTTATCAAAATTAATAGAGTGAGAAGTCCTATCCAAAAGTCTAGAGTCTTATATACCCCTCTAGGTGGCCAAAATTTTCAAATATGGATACTTTTCTACCCCATCCATTGGAATTTTTTTATTAATGGCTCAACTAGGTGCTCCTACTCCTAGAAACTTCATAACCTGGGATAGTGGCAACTTGCTTGTTCCACCTACACCTCCAGATGTGTGGCACACCATAGATGCTAATGACCTCAAAGTAATTCCAAAGTTTATTAGGGAGGATTTGAAAACTCCTTCCAAGAACCTCCAATACATAGCAAAGGTTTGTAGGTTCCATAACATCGCAGAGCAAAATATGGCCCTCAGATTGCTAGTTGCATCTTTTAAAGCAAAGGCTCGGGACTAGTATAGATCCCTGGTTTCTAGTTTCATCCGCTCTTGGGATGAACTTGGAGAAATGATTTCTAACCACTTCTTAGAGTAAGGAGAATGCTCGTATTTGTTATAATAATTGATCACAATCAAGAGAGCCCTACAAGAGGCCATGATTGACTTCAGCACTAGGTTCCATAAAACTTGGTAGAAGATCCCTATGATAGCCAAGCCCCCACCAGCTATAGCATTCATCTTCTATTTGAAGGAATTATATTCGAACATCACAGTCATGGTACAGTCACTAGGACGTGATACTCTACATGATGCATATGATCTAGTTGTATGAGTAGAGAATAGTCTAATAGACATAGGGAAGCTTCCACCTTGACTGGTAATGCCCATGTTTGGGGAAATATATGAAAGAAGCAAGGAGGAGGTAACTCCCAACACTTCCACTCCACTCCTAAGCACATTGGCTAGATCACAACCCTAAATGTATGTGTAACCCAATGCACAAACAAGCATGTTGGGCTTCTCTTCATAGGTAGCAGATGTCAATTGCATGAATAATCTCATGAGAACCTTCATAAATGAGCTAGTTATTATTCAGTGACAAGAAGCAACACCTCTGAAACCCCCATCAAAAAATTATCAAGGAGGGAGGCCACCTTATCAACAAAACACATATCAATGAGCTCCGAGAGGAGGCAATAAACAATAGAAATCTATAGGCTAGATAGTCCTAGTCACCACACCACTTTAGATCATCAAGAATAGCCTAAAAAAATATTGATCCTAGGTTAGAACAATCAGGTAGAAGATGAGAATGCATGGGGCTTCCCATGCAATGATAATCATATTCCCCAAAACTGTCTGAGGGGAAATCTTCAACAAAGAGTAGTAGAACAGAGAATCCAAGGAATATTTAAAATGTGGAAGATTATCAGTCTCCTAAGATGGAGAGTGCTTGATTTAGTGCATAGACACAAGGCATGTCCTTGGAATGAGAGTTTGACATCTCCCATGACCAAGCACTTTTCTCCTAGATGGAGGAAGGAGATTCAGTATTTGTGCATGATAATCTAACAACTAGCACCCCACGGGTACAATTAGATTACAATATGTGATCCAAAAGGAGACTTACTAGGGAATATGTGCTACAAATTCCCCAATGACTGTAGCCACAATGATCACAACCACATATATATAAAGCTTCAAGATACAATCTACTCAGTAGTCACAAGCTCAACCATCCCCACCAATGATGGACTAGCCTTTCCCTAAAGCTAGAGAAGCACCCCCATTTAAATCAAAGGCCTTGTCAACCAAAACACTTGTCAACCAAAATGCTCAATGTGGTGGAGCAATGAAAGAAGGCTCCTACCAATGTATACATGTGGGATGTCCTATCTATATTAGAGAAAAATACTTTTCTCCAAGGGGCTTTAAAGATGAAGAGAAGATTTTGCAAGCGGATACAATCCCACTGTAAAATCAAGATAAAGGAAAGAGGCATGTGTTAGACCCCCAACCCTCAGTTGCTATGGCATACATGAACACAATGGACAAAGAAAATGTAAGAGAGGTAAGTAATCCAAATCCCACCCCTTTCTTCTTAATGCTTATATAGGAGAAAAGCTATTGCATAATAATATGATTGATTCAGGGGCCAACACTATGGTCATGCCCAAGATAGCGTCTGATGCTCTAAATCTGAAGAATGAGCCTCTTGATAGTGGGATTATGTAGTTAGATGGAAAGAAGGTCTTGAATATCGACCGCATTAAGGATATCTCTCTGACCCTATTTTCCTACCAAAGCCAAATCATCACATAGGAACTAGTCATAATTGATATTCCTCCCATCTTCACAATGTTCCTATCAAGGGAGTTCACAAAAAAGCTTAGTAGATATCAAGAACTTGGTTGGTCTCACTTGATACTATAGAAAAAGCACAAGGTGAATATGAATATTTTACAGAGCATTTGGATCTCCAACACATTGTAGAAGGTGTGGTTCTGATTTTTGAAGCAACATATACCTCTTTTTCCAAACAAGAGATGTATTGCATATAAATGTTAGAAGAAGATTCCAAAAGCGATTGGACCCATGAAGAGGAGGTCTTGCTCAATCAATTCATTGATTCTGACCATTTCAATAATTTCATGCTATGGGGTTAGGCACTTATGTGATCTTCAATGAGGACCAAGCCCTCCCAATATTGGTAAAAGAGTGAGAGGAACCTAGTGGTTAAGGTGACAACAACTTATGGACACTACATTTTGACTATACTAAATGGAAGAATGGTTTTGGAGCTAGTGTTTGACTAGTATCTCTAACTAGGTTGGAGACCCTCATAACTTTCCACTTCCTTTCCCATGCTCAAATATCAATGCAAAATATAAGGCACTGGTTCACTGCTTGATTCTAGTAGACTAGATGGGTGTAAATAGAATATAGGTGTTCGGAGTTTCAGATCTAGTGGTAAGCCAGATCCAAGGATAGGAAGCTGCAAAAAATGTAAGGATGAGGTCCCACCGACACAAGATATGGGGCCTAATTGAAGGGTTCCAAGATTTTAACATACATGTTATCCCCTGATCTAAGAATTTTGTTGCAAACTAGATGGCCTCTACTGGCTCTCATTTTGAGCCACCTCTCGGATCAGTTGAAGACCAACATGTGGTGTGTACCATCATCTTCCCATCTATCCTAGATAATGACCAGAATTGGTAGGTCTTTGACGATGATGCTCAGATTGCTACCTTCCTATGACATTTGGGAAATCCTTCTAATCAACCAAAGCTTAGATCTGGAGAAGTTGTTGAAGAGAAAGTGATCCAACTAAAAAGAAATAAGCTCCCAAGATGCTTGATCTCTCTCAAGAATCTTTTTGACTACAAATACACAAAAATCAGTAGGTAGAGATTCATGACTCATGAAGAGGACTATGAAGACCTCAAAATTGGAGGTAGCAGGAAGCTAAAATTTGGGAGGAACGTACCCCAAGTAGATTAGGAAAGGTTGAAAGGTTTGTGTGCCAAGTACAATGAAGTTGTGGCCTATAACTACGATGACCTCAAAAGACATGATCCTATCATTATTTAGCATACTATTGACTTGGTTGAGGGCTCTAAACCCATTTGATAAAAGAAAAGACCATTTAACCCAAAGGTGGAAGCAATAATGGCACAAGATCTTACTAAGCTAATCAAATCAAAGATCATATATATGATTAAGCATTCCACCTGGGTATCCAATCTGGTCTCAATATAAAAAAAGAATGGTGGCATGTGGCTCTAGTGGACTTTCAAGGCTTGAATAAAGCCTCATTAAAAGACCACTATTATTTTCCATCAATGGAGAAAATATTATAGGCCTTGGCTTGATAAGAGATTTTCTCTCTACTCGATTGTTTTTTGGGCTATAAACAAGTCTATGTAAAGAAGGAGGATCAACTCAAAATGATGTTTACCACTAAGTGGGGGATGTTCACATACGTAAATATGCCCTTTAGCCTCTCCAATGTAGGTACTAATTTCCAATGTGTGATGGATATCACTTTCTAAGGACTGATCAACAAGATCATCCTAATCTATCTAGACAACCTGACAATATTTTCAAAATCAGAAAATGCTCATTTCAATCATCTAGAAATGGTCTTCTAGAAGTGCCAATAGTTTGGGATTTTTCTAAATCCCAAAAATGGAGTATTCAAAGCCTCATAAGGCAAATTGTTGGGCTTCATGGTATGAAAAGAAGGAATAGCAATAAACCTCAAAAGGGTGAAGGCTATAATGGAACTACCATTACTTGTTAACCAAAAAGGATTATAGACCTTCCTATGGAAGATCAAATTCATCAGTTGATTCATTTCAGATTTTGCAGGTATTGTGAGACCTATCACATTGATGTTAAACAAGGACTTAGCATTAAAATGGACCCTAAAAGGAAAGCTTTCCTTCGAGAATATTAAGGAAACCCTCTCTACAGCTCCAATGTTAGCTAACCCGAACTTCTCCAAAGACTTCCTACTGTATGTTTATAGTTCCCAACACAACATAGCCTCTATACTCATGAAAAAAGATGAAGAAGGAGGTAGAGAGAACCCCATCACTTTCTACTCCAAGAATCTTAAAGGGTATGAAACTAGATATAATTTTATTGAAAAATAGGCATTTTCCATCGCTAAAAGCCTCAAAAAGTTCTGACATCTCGTTTCAACCAACAAAATTACAGTCCTTGCTACCCATCCCAACATAAGGGAATATAGCGTAGAGAGTGAGAGAATAGAAAAGAGGGCCAACTAGATCACAATGATCTAAGAATACAATATGGACATCCAACTGACAAAGTTGGTTTGAGGAAGAGGTCTTTGTGAGTATCTCACACAACAATTGTATCCTCAAGTGGAAGGAGAGACTGACTAGGTCTACACAAATTAGTTCAAGTTTGATGAGTTGTGGGTGGTTGATTAGACGAGATTCATGTAGACTGGTTGATATCCACTTGATGTCCCACCACATAAAAGAAGATATTATAGGCTACAAGGCGTTAGATACATACTGGTCAAGGGGGTTTTATTTAAAAAAAATTATGATGGAGTCCTCCTCTACTACACATGGATAATCCATAGACTAAAAGGATTTTGAATGAGTTTGATAGCACCCCAAAGGGGAACACTTCTCTACCAAGACCACCACCTTAAAAATCATGTAAGCTAGCTACTACTAATCCACAATGTTCTCTATAGCCCACCATCTAGTATGAAAATGCACTCAATGCCATTTTTTATCAACAACTAGAAGAACTCAACCACGCTATTGAGCCTAATCATGACAGAAGAGCCCTTTGTGTAGTGGGGGTTAGATTTTATTAGGATGATTAATCCCATATCCAACGCATGACACAAATGGATACTCATGGCCATTGATTACTTCATAAGATGGATGGAGGTGATTCCCCTAAAGAAATCTACAAAATCCAATATCATCAATTTCCTAGAGGAATTGGTGGCAAGGTTTGGTTCGCCAAAGACCATCATCTTGGATAATGCATGAGACTTTTTAGGCTTTGGGATGTCTGTCTTCTCCCTTAAGCATGAGGTCTACCTCAAAACTTGATTGAACTACTACATGCAATGGAATGGGATGGCTAAATCTACCAACAAGAACTTAATCAGATTTATAAATCACATCAGGTCAGAGCACTAAAGAGAATGGTACAAGAATCTATGAGCGGTCTTATGGGTAGACCGCATCATGCCTAAGAAAATTCTAAAAACCTACGCCTATGATTTGGTGTACTTTAAATTGGTATTCTTATGTATTTCCATGGAGATCCTAGCACTACAATTACTAATGTCCTTGGAAGTCGAGGAAGACAACGGGATGAAAGTGATACTGGCCGGGCTATTAAGTCTCAAAGAAAAGAAAGAAAGGGAATTTGATGACATGATTAAACGATAGCAAGTGGTTAAACATTGGTTCAACAAGGAGGCCTCCATCCCAGGTTTTAGGGAGTGGAGTATTGTGTTAAAATTCGATGAGCAAGCTGCAAAACTAAGGCAACATGCAAAATATAACTTATTGTGGAAGGGTCCCTTCTGCATTCAAAAGTGTAAGGAGAGTAATGTGTATGATCTTGAAGATATGAATGCTAAAATTTTGGATAACAGGTTAATGGTATCCATCTAAATTAATACTCATAGTTCATTAATATTTAATTTATGTACCATAGGTAAATTTTGTAGTTAGGGTTTTGTGAATAAAAGCCATGAGCGTAAACAAAAATAACAGGAAATACTATATTATATTCATGAGAAATCATTTACATATGCTACAAGTTTTGAGTGTTAAGCTTAGTGAAAATCTTGAAAATCTACCCCTTCTAAATCCAAAATGAGATACATCATTTCAAAGAAGAAAAAGAGGTAGTATAGAAACTGCAAAGAAATTCAGCCTCCAAACAATAATGGCCAAAAATTTGTATTTTTTGGGGTTCTGAGCAAACAATAGCAAGGTTTTCTCATCACACAGGGCACACGGACATTGCACAGGCATCAATCCTTCATGCCATGGCTAAAGACCAGGCTCTCAAAGGAGGTAATCCATTCAACACCATAGATGGGCTCCACATGTTGCATTTATAGGAGGAAGGTGGCCACAAGTCAAGACTGCTAGTGATGATGTTCACAGTCCACAGTCTAGAAATCACTAAGGGAAGCTCGGGAACCACCAACCCATCCATGTATGTCAGGTTGAACAATCCATGGTTTATTCACATTCAAATCTAGCAATGAGGCCACAAATCAGGAGATTATGTTGGTGTTGCAACTAGACTGGTTCGAATCCTTCACATAGTCCCTCCCCAAGACCCATTTAAATACCATGATGACTAGATGGTTTTTCATGTTGGTCATTACTAATCTCCCCGTTAAAGAAAACTTGTAGTTTACGGCTCCAGAATCAAATTTGAGTACCCAAACCACCCATAATGTAGCAAAAAATCTATCAGACTTAATAAGGAAAAAGCACGAAGGGAGAAAAATTGCCAACTTAATGAAAAATTAATGCTACTCTTGCAAGATGGACACATTATTTATAGAAAAAATTTCATCAAGAAAGCTCGTGAACAAAAAAAATTGCTTGTCGAATGGTGATGAAAAATGTAAGTTGGTGGTAAGAGTTAAAGGTAAATCATACGAAAGAGATTTAGCAAAGCTTTGTGGAGTTAATTCAAGTGTTGGAAATTAATGCTTGCATATGCTACCTACCATGATGTTTTTGTCACCTTCATTAATGCCAACCAGCTCACTTGTGTGAAAAGAATTTTTTTCAAGCCAACTCTTGCTTAATTAATACAAATGTCTTATCTAAACACACTTCCTGCTACTCAAGTTTATCTTTCTCCAAGGTTGGAAAAAGGAATGTACTATTTCCATTCCTATAGTGAGGGAGGAGTTTTCTAGAAGTAGAGGCCCCCATTCCACACATTTCCTTGTTGGTAGTGCTTAACAAGCTATCAATAAAAATACATTTACTGCATGTGCATTTGAGAATTGAATGCACCAAAATTTTTTTTTGAAGTTTTGAACCTTTGAGTAAAGGCTTCTCTAAGAGTTGACTTTGTAAAAAAATTTTGTGAACATGAAAATGGTTGAAGCATCATCTTCTGGTCAAAATTATAGAATCTCATTGAACAGAAAGCCAAGCTATGTCAATGTCTTTGGAAATATCTCTTATGTTAATGCTCCATCACCATAGGAATAAAGCTTTCTGCATACCAAGATCAAACAGCCTAGAAACCACACCAAAAATGAGGTGGTCAAATATTTTGTAGATAACATCTTTGACCCCAAGCTACACATAATCCTTAAAGGCCTTAGAGAAGGGGCATTGCAGAGAATGGTTCTTAGAGGGTCGGTTGAAGGCCTCGCAATGAGACTCTAGTATTGTGGTTTGCCACAATTCATGCTACCCTCCACAAATCTATGCCTAGAATTGGTAGACATATGCATAGAAAATCTAGACAAAGACACCAGGGTTATTAATAGAGACAAGCTAAAGATAACCATGAATATGAAAACCATATGAGATATGCTATTTATCCCCTTAAATTGGGATGTTGAAAGATTCATGTGCTAACAAATGGAAGAGTTCTTAGTTGCAAGGATAAACTGGTTGAAATTGTACAAGGATGAAATGGGAAAGGAACCCAATAACAATAAAATTTTCTTTCCTCTATCACATTGACAATTCCATTCATATTTTTAGGTCATCTTTTCAATGCTACCTTTTGTATATGTCCATGGAAGGGGCGACAAGGTTTTTGAGTTCTAGATGGGCCTAGATTTCACGCTAAATAAGGAAAAGAGCTAAAATCATTTTGACTTCACTAAAGAAATTTCAAAAAGAATGCTTAAGAAATTAAGCAACTATAATCGTTCTTTCAAGTTCAGGTATTCCTCTTTTCCAATGCATTATAATTGTATATTCCTCTTTTCATCGTAGAATAGTCTGCTTTCAAGAACATTGGATTATTATTCATTTGTTGACTATTTCCTACAACTTGTGCTTCTATATTTATCTGAACATCCTCTAGGTAGGTTTTGAATTAAGGGTTTAGATAGGATGAAAAATCACCAAAACCTCGTATATTACTTTGTGGGGGTTGATTTTAATTTTTATTAGATACCATGGTTTTTAAAAGGAGCCCTTCAGATTGCCAAAGTTTGCTATGGACAAGAAACTCATCCTAGAGGCATTCCATCAGGAAACAATTCCATATAATGCTTATGGTGCCAAGAAGCAGAAGAAAACACTCTACACAATTCCCTGCACCATTACCAAAATCCAAGTAACACTCATGAGGAGGGAATAGTAGGATGCATTAACCAGAAAATTGGCCTACCTCGGCCTAGTTCTCATTTGTGATAGATGGAAATACAATCCTGTTAGGTATTTTTATTTCGAACATGATAAGTGGTCATATTGGGAAGAAAGAAAAAGATTTTCTAAGGAGAGGGTGGAGGTATATATCAACCTAGATTTTATACCATTTGTGTAACCCTTATGGCTTACTTTCTACACAAGAGTAGTAGAGTACTGACAAAGTGTCTAGATGGAAAAATCCCTCAAAACATAGTTGAATAATCAGGGTTGGTAAGAAAGAAAAACTATTGATATTTGGAGGTATCAATAGGAGATCAAGTAGCCAGGTATCAATAGGAGATCATGTAGCTAGGTACCCTATATGAAACTATTAAACCAATAGACGAGCGCTTTGATGAGATTTATGATGCGGAGACTGGATCTGAATCTAACCTAGGGTCCTATTGATGGCCTAAAAAGGAATATGCACTAGTTTATAATCCCCCACCTTAGGAACTCAAACCATGGAGGGGGAAGGACAAGGAATCATACAACAAGGAGCTGTAAATCTCATCTTCTCCCAACATCGCGCTAAGTGGTAAGTAGACTCAATAGACTTAAAGAATATCTTCCACAACTCAAAACACTCAAGGTTCATCTAGGCCAATCAATGGAGAATCTGAAGCAACTAGTGCACCCTCTTTAAATAAAAGGAGAATACAAGACCTGGGTAGGCCAAACTCCTTAGATAAGAGAGAAGAGGAAGTGTAATTCATTCCACCGATATCTTTGGCTCCAAAAATTTAGGTAAGTTTCACACCCACCATTCTCTCTCCTACTGCATATTTAATTATTGTTGTTCCCCCATATGTAGAATATAATCCTCAATCCACCAGTTTCGATCTATTCATCCTCCATTCATCCTCAACTATATTTGACAATGAGCCTCATATTAAGACTTTTCATGTTGAATGTGTGTCTTCCATCATAGTCATGATTGATTCTTTGATCACCCTATCTGAGGCACAAGTTGTAAACACAAAGCCACTCATGTTGTAGGTTTCATCACCTTTACCCACTTCCAGGAATATGCCTCTTTTTCCACCCACTGACCCTTTTACCCCAATGAACATCCCTTTTCCTTCTCAGGTCATATGTGGCATCTTGATCTTTTCTCCAATAGCAATTGATTTTGCTTCCCCACAAACTCAATATGCCAAAGATGTCCCTACTGTTACCCTCTATGGCCTCCCTATAGGTTTTTGTTGCTGCACAAAGTATTGATTCTTAGCAGAATTGTTAGACCCAAGTGGAATTAACCAGGAGAGCCCAACATGAAATAAAACAAAAGTTGTAGGAAAAAGATGTTGAAAATCTATCCACTCCGAAGCTAGAAACCTGCTTCAATGAGGAATGAAATGCTTTGATGATCTCAACGATGAGGCCATAGGTATCCAAGATGTGGGTCTCAACTTGAGCCAAGCTCTCCCACACAACAAAATAGGAATTTCCAAGGCAACATAGAAGGTTGTTTACACTAATTATGAGAAATTGACCAAGAAATTGAAAAAGTGTGAGGTAGAGTTAGAGAATGTGAAGGTTATAGTGGACAAATTACAAGCATAGGTTGGGGGAAAGGATATGGATATGGCTTGTGTAAGGCAGGCACAAGATCAACAAGGAGAAGTAGCTAGGATGCTTGAAGAAACCCACAATGAAAGAGATCAACTTTATGTTGAGCTGCAAAGGTTGGAGTGCAAGGTCAAAACTGAGTGCAAAGAAATAAAAAATATGAAAACCCAAATGCAAGAGGCCACTGAAGAACATGAATGGAGGAAAAAGAAGTTTGATGACAAAACAAGCTGAAAAAACAATATCTATGTAGGTTGCAAAGAAAGTTGTAGGAGATGGGTGAGCAGAAGGCTGGTATGTAGGAAGAGTTGGCTAACACCCTATCTCAAGCAGTCAAAAATCATCAAAAGGTAAAAGTAGAAATAGAGAGCAAGAGACAGGAGAAGTAAGACATTGAGTCTATTCTATAGACTCGTAATGGAGAGGTAGAGAAGTTGTGCCCAAAACTTTCAAGTGATATCCAAGAGATGGATCAATTAAAAGAAAGCATGAAGACTAAAGAGGCCCAATTCTAGCAAGATTTGGCTACAACACAAGGGACCAAGCTCCTCCTGATACTTTGGGGATTGCTATCCTCCCATTGGGAAAGGATCATGATTGTGGTAGCAGCCTTGAAGCCAATATTGAAATTCCCAATGGATGCATAGGAATTAAATACAAAGGTTGGCCCAATAGTTGAGCAGATTCTACACATGATCACCCCCTCATTCTAAGGAGTCAGGGAGGTTAATCATCAAGATATATAAAGTGATTGATGTCGCTTTGAAGAACGCTAGAATTCTAGACTAGAGGGAAGCAACTAGAAAGGAAAATGAATTTATCACTTGCTATCAAGTCACCCAAGAAAGCAAGGCTTGCCATTCAACATTGACTAAGAAGATTTGGGATATCAAGGAGGACTTATAGGCTTTAATCTAGATTGGGTTACCCTTTTTTTTCTTAGTAGATAGAGGGGTGTTGGTAGAAGAGAAAATTAGAGAGGCCATTAGGCTCAAGCAATAGGACTTCTCATCACTCCAAGGTATGAGCTCATCTCCTTCGATCGTGGAAATTGAAAAGGTGCTCCTCCATTTATCCTAACTCTACTATCACATCAGAGCTATTGCATCAGGGAGGAGTTTCTTTCAAGGAGGTTCTCAATCTCGATCAAGCCTATGAGACATTGCACACACTTGTTCCACTGTCTAATGATTTCTAGAAGTTCCAACATATTGCTTTCCTCAAACTCTGAGGATCTTTTTATATCTGGGTTCATGCCTCCACAAGTAGAGCCCCCCTGCGAGTCACCTAAACTATGGAGGAATTTTTATCAAAGTGTTTCACCTTTGTTTTTGGCCCTTGCATTCTTCCTTTTTGGATTTTACTTGTTTTTTACATTTTGATGGCACCATGCCTCGAAGGATAAGGTTACTCTCACAAAAAGGCACATAATGTGCCACATAGTGGTGACATGGCCTTTTCCTTTAACGTTTTCCTTTTGGGCTTGAAATGAGACACGTGGCTATATGACTGGGATTTTCCCCAAGCTACTCTCATGGACTCAGAAATTGCTTGCCAACATACCACATCACTTACTTTTTTTGGGTGGGTTGTTTCACCTACATGTGTATCTTTTCTTTGGTAAAGTTTATTGGGAGCTTCAGCCAGTCTTATATCTTTAAGATTAGTCTTTTAGGGTGGCGTCATTATTCCTCACAGCTAATCAAATCAAATTTTTTCTATGCTATATAATATATGATCTTTCTTTGATAATATATATTCATAAATCTTCTATGACATTCAAAGCCATGAATGAAGTATCTCAAATTTCACTAACTATTATAGTGATCTAATCATATCTTTAATTAGATTGTAGATTATTAGATGAGGACACCTGTTTGGAGTTCATCTCTATCACCTGCAGCATTAGCTTTTCTCTCTGGCTCTATAAAAGGGTCTTGTAGTGATTGAAAAGAGGATCTTCTTTTATCACCAAGATATAATTTTTTGTTAGATATTAGAATAGGGAGGAATATGAAGGATTTTATAGAGCTTTGTTTCGCTCTATGGCATGTTAAAATTGTTAAGACTATTATTTGGATTGGCATCCAACCTTTGCATTTATTCTATTTATTACAAAAACAAGTAATATTAGGAAAAAATATATGAAATTGTGCATCTATATGGCCTCTATCACATGTTTCCTCTCTCTATTCTGTATATGTTGAATTCTCTAAGTCAATTTATGTTGATATAGTCTTGGTGATTATTTTATATGCTATTAGATTTTATGCTTGCTTAATGCTATCTTTCAAAAATTAAATCATGTTTGTTGAACTCTTTCATTTTATATGGAGATTGTGTTAACTTTCATATTATGCTATAAGAGCTAAAGGTTTTTGTAAATATTTTAAATATTCCTTTAGTATTGGGTTTCTTGCTTCTATCAGACTTTAATGTGGTCTTCTCGCGGGGATATTTGAATGACTACTCTATGTTCTTAGGCATTAGTTGTTTGTTCTCTTCCTAAAAATGAAGGGTCCATAGCATTTTGTGCCTATTTCATTAGAAGTAAGAAGTTGATAGGATTTAAAATGTTGTAAAATATTTGGTGGATCACCATCTTTTGTTTTTCTCGCATTTCTCTTTCCTATTTTCCCACAACACAAGGAAGAGCTAGCTTTTATAACAATCCTGGATGTCATTTAGTGAATTTCCCCCACTCACTAAATTTCCCATAAGGCTTTTTAGGAGAATCACAAGCTTTCATAATCAACAGGTTGCAAGGGCAAGTTGTAGCGAAGACATGCTATAGGAGGGCATAAAGAGAAGAGGAAGTGTTTGGAAAAGGAGGTCAAGTTATTTTGTAGAGGAGGTCAGGCTATCAATGATAGAGTTCACTGGAGATTGTTTTCAATCTCAAAAGGCGATTCTATCACTTAAATCCACCTTTCTGAGAGCATGCTCACAAATTTTTTACTTAGTCTGTTTGATGCAAGGGCATCTGGGCAAATGGTCAATCCAAATTTTGAGAGGTTTGATGACAAACGACTTGGTGGAGGTCTTTGGGATATTGAGATTTATGTCTCTACCATTTTTCATGAAATTTTGAGCAACAGGTACAGAGTTATCATAGAATTTGGTTTTCAATTCCAATAGTTGAAAGATGAATCTTGTTGTTTAGTGAGACCATGTATTTATTTATTTTGTATATGCCATTTAATTTGGAGAGTGTACTTTTCACACCCATCCAATTTGACTCCACGATACAAAAGCGTGTAAATCTATTTCTTTGCAAATTATGGTTTTAATCATTTTTTTACAATTCCAAAAGGAACACAAAGAATTGGTAAGAGGGTTGATTAAATTCCAAATTAGAGAGGGTGATACCTCATCTTCCATTACCTTTTCATTTTTATTTTAAAAGGGCAATAGGGAAATGTGAGGTTCATGGTAGAGGGAATAGCTCTATATAGCCAATGGATTAAAATGGATAAACTAAATTCTTATGCATGACTTAACCCATGCCATCAGAGGAACAATTGGTTTCTCAGCATGAAGGGTGGTAGATATAGTAGAGGGCATGATGGAGATATTTTATTTGAACAAGTGCAGAGTGAAATGATATGACAACTTGTGCTACGATAAGAGAGGATAGGTACCATATGACATTACAGATAAAAGTTTAAAAGGTGTGGTATTATAGGAGAATACATGGGCCATGGAAAAATAGAATTTGGAACCTAGCAGAATGAAGACTTGAGTCACTAGCTTGGATAGTCATGGAAGCATACAAGATTCTAAAGTACTTCAATTGGACACCAGATCAAGGAAGTAGTGTGGAGGCTACGTGAGTATGGGAGACAACTTAACAAAAAACTTCTCGTCGAATATGAAAAGATATTCTTTTGGATTGGATAAAAAGTGTAATAAAATTTTGATAAGCAACACTGATGTATAATAAGAATGAGGCAGTATCAAATGGCCATTCTGTGGAAGATAAGGATAGTGGTTGGCCAAGGAAAGAGTGGTTCGATCAAAGAAAAGTCATAAATATGGAAAATAGAATATGGAATATGACAAGTGGATATTTGATATGAGAGAGGATAGTGGGACAAAGGAAGAAAAATGGGCACAAAGGGTAGAAGTTGGAAGTAGCCATCATGCGATGAGGAAGTTGCAAATTAGAGGTGATTCAAACCATTTAGAAACAAAGGTAGAGAAAAAGAGAGGCTATCAAGTTTCCTATGATTTTTCATGTAAATTTTGGAAAAGGGATCACTAAAATTGTAGGCTAAATACATATGTAGCGCCACTTTGAGGCCAATTTACCAAAAAAATAAAATTATTTTAAAATCTTGATGTTTCAACAAATCTTACTCATGCAAATAACTCTTTTTTAATGTAAAAATACCCTTTTGTAGATCCATAAGTGTAGTTTTAAAAATATAGATTTTAATAATTTAATTATTATTTTTTATTTTTACTCAAATTAGGTTATCAACACAAAAATATTAGGTTCATTAGCATTTCAAGAAAAATAGTAATAACTTATTAAAAATAGAAAAATATATGATACACTAGATAAAAAAATTTATAACAATATGGTATTTTTTTTTTCTATTTTAGATAAACAATTAATATGAAAGTTGACATCAAATGGAAAAAGTGTTTTAATACAGACACGTTTTAATATTTATTAAAAAATATATATTTATCAAAATTGAAAAAAAATATAACCATTCACTAAAGTTTCAAGTTATAAATACAAAAAAAAATTAAAGGAAAATGATGCAGAGTAGGGAGAAAAAATGAAAAATCCAACCAAAACTAACCCAAAAAAAAATAAAATTCAAACTTAGTAACTCAACCTCATAGGTTTCCTTCACAAACCCACCATTCTCCTTATAGGTCAGCAAACTCGGTTTTCCTTTCACAACTTTCAATTTAGTCCTTCAACCCATAAAATAAAAGGTGTTTCAGACACCCATTATCCTCCTACATAAAATATCCAAATACTTCAATAGGTCACTTTGGACCATCACCTTGAAAAGCTTACTGGTACGTTGTCCCCTTAAGCCAAATATGCCACATTTCCAAAGCAACTAGCATATAATCTTTTCTCTAATCATAAAACTTTGTTCTCAGACCTTAACCAGGCCTCAAATACACTGAATCCATAACTTTTAGTCACTGAAACCTTCACTAATGCATCAAAGCACTAAACCCTTGTTTAAGCCATTCTAGGCTAGGTTTCATAGGGGTTTATTGGAAACCAACACTCCCCACCTTGGATCACCTTTCCAAAACCTCAAACACCTTCTAATATGTCTTCCTAAGCTATTACAACCTTCACAAACCTTTTTCCAAGGGTTTTACAACCAACCCTAACCTCTAACCATCTAATTCAACCCCAAAACCTCATGAAATACAACTAGGGCATCACACAAAACTCTACAAATCGCCTTTCCTACTCCAAAAAACTACTTAAAAATTGAAATATACCTACAAGTACCCATTCCACCAATTTACAACTTGTTCTACTAGTAGAATGGGTCAATTTTGCATTTTGAATACTTTCAAACCCTCAAATAGGGTGTTACGGACCCTCTTCCAGCAGAATGCTTGTAAAAACTTCAAAACTTGATGAAATTCAGTCACTCAAAATCCAAAACAATCTTAAGAAATGTCTCTATCCAATTTACATCACCTCTAATAAAAAATATTTAGTACAAATCCGTGCAAAGATCTAAATAGTAAGTTTACCAGAAAAAATGCAAGGAAACTATCTTATTATTTATTCAAACTTTTAATACAATGCTTCCAACCCCTACCTCAAATTGTGTGAGGCCATTTTAAACATCAAAACACCAAAATAACTGAAAAAACTGACCAACCATGTTTGAACTCAAAATGACTATTGGTATTCCAATTTTGCTCATTTTTGCAACTTCTACAATATTGGATATGACAACTTTTGACCATATTTGTATAAATTGCAACATTTACAAAAATTAACCCCTAAATGACTTAATACATTAAGACTAGTCTATTATGACCTTATTTGACTCAAAAGACTCAAAATACCTAAACTCTATCAAATGACCTTGTTTGACCAAGTTTGCAAGAATGAACTTGGTGCCCTTGCACCATACACCTGGCCTAAAAAAGTGTTCAAGTCCCTTTGAAGACTAAGTTGCATCAAAACATACTTCCTCACATCATCTCCTTGATCCTCAAATTCTCCTTCATTAGGAAATCCTTTCCACTGGATCAGGTATTGCAGATTTGAATAATCCTTTTTGCCCTTGAACTATTTACCACCTAAGCATTGCTCCACTATACAAATTGACTTGACCAATGTTCCCTAACTTTTCCCTCACCTGAAACTAATGTTAATCTTTCTTGAACATTTGCAAACTTACCTCTACCAACTTTTTATTGGATTATCCTCTTCTTTACTCTTGAAGCATACTCAAACTCATCCATTCGTCTTTTCCATTCACTTTGTTGCATTCCATCTTTTTCCTTCATCACTGTCCCCAAGTTCTCTACCCCTAGTACCACTATCTTATCAGACTTATAAACCACTATTTTATCAAGTTTAGAAACCTTTTTCTTGATATAATATGACTTCCCTCTAACTTTTTTTTCACTCAATGGACAAAACACTATCCCTATCAGAATCTTATCATTCCAATCTTGCATTCCCACAACTAATTCAACCTTGACCTTCTCTATATCAGGGTTTGACACCAGCACATCATATTTTCCTTATAATCTTCGATCATTCTCCAAACTCACTGTCCGAGCATCTTCTTTTGTAATAGTTGCACACTCTTTGTTTTTTTCTCCCTCAAGTTTCACAAACTCCTTCTTTCCTAACATAATCACCTTTGCTACCATACTCTATCATTTATCATCCTCCTGCAATGGTGTTAATGTAAAAGTGCTTCCATCTTTCTCAATTTGATAAGTGTTGTCTCTTCCATCATAAATGGCATGTCTATCAAACTAGCATGGTCTTCCAAACAACAAATGACAACAATCCATGGGAAATACATCAAAAAGAATCTTATCCTTATATCCACGAATACTAAACTCAACTAAAGCTTGTTCATTCACCAAAATAGACTGATTATCATTCAACCAAGATACTCTATAAGGTGTTTCATGAGGAATTTTCTCTAACTTTAGTTTATCAACCATTTCATTTGACACCATATTATTAGTACTTCTTGAATCTATCACTACCTTACATACCTTTCCTTTGTATTTGTGGGTGGTCTTGAATAATGTTCTCCTTTGTGTTGATTCTTTCTCCTTAGATTCTTTAAGTAGTGTTCTTCTCACCATCAATGATTCCCCAACTTCTAGAGCAACATATTGCATTGGGGAGTTTACACTTTTGTCCTCATCTTCTTGCACCAATTGAACTCTCTTTTCACCTCTCTTTTCACAACCATATGAACCAGAAGCTTGTTCTTCCTTGCATTGCCATTCTTGGTCACCAAATTTATTGCAATGATAACACCTTCCTATGAATCCACTAGAGCCTCTTCCTTGACTTCCAAATCTTCCTCTAAAGCCACCTCTTTGATCATCAAATCGCTCTTGGCCTTTGTTTGCATCTTCTTAGATTTCATTTGATTGTATTGAAGTAGAAAAGGTGCCTCTTCCTCTTGAAGTGCTTCCTCTGCCTCTTGTTTGTTTTTTTTTCCTTCTCTTGACCTTTTCTTCATCCCTTATTTCCATTTAATAGCACTCCTCAACTATTCTTGGATTTTCCAAGGTTAACTCATTTTCAATGTTGAATCTTAATCCACTGAAATATCTAGCAACCTTCACCACTTCATCCTCCATGTGACCTTCCCTTGTTCTCAACTTGTAAAATTCTTCAGTTTATGATTTAACATCCATTTTTTTTTGTTTCAAACCTAGAAGTTTCTTAAACATTTGAATATCATAATCAGAAGGAAAAAAATTACCTTTCATTTTAGCCACCATTCTGTCCCAAGAAAAAATCTTTTACTTATCTTTATTTCTTCTCTCAGATTTCTCATAATCCCACCACAATAGTGTATGACCCTTCAACTTTGTTCTTGTAATCTCCACCCTTTGCTCTTCAAGAACATCTTCACATTCAAAGTAATTGAATAGTGTTGCAATCCAATCCAACAATTCCTCATCATTCAGATTACCTCTATACTTAGGAACATCAATCTTCACCTTGTGTCTATCATCCTTGACTGCTCTTAGCAACTTAGCCATCCTCTGGTCATCAAGATCCAACTCCTCTTCCTCTTCTTCATCCTTGGAGTCACTCTCATCACCCATGTCTATACCTCTTTTTTTCCATGTTTCCAAATCAACAATCCTTTCCTTAAACTCTCTAATCTCCCTAGCATGCTTGTTCTTCAATTCACTCATTTCTCTACCAACGGTTTTCCCTTTTGGAGGCATCTTGTCTCTTCAACTTCCCATTTTTCCTTCTTCAATCTACAAATTTTCAGCTTCAAAAGATCTAATACCTATGCTCTAATACCAATTAATGTATATTAGGGAGAAAAAATGAAAATCTAACCAAAACTAACCCAAACAAAACAAGTTTTCAAACTTAGTAACTCAACCTCATAGGTTTCCTTCACAAACCCACCATTCTCCTTCTAGGTCAGCAAACCCAGTCTTCCTTTGACAACTTTCAATTTATGGATTCAACTTAGAAAACAAATTTTTTTTCAGACACCCATTATCCTTCTACATAACATATCCAAAAACTTCAATAGGTCACTTTGTACCATCACCTTCAAAATCTGACTAGTATGTTATCCCCTTAAGCTAAATAGGCCACATTTCCAAAGCAACTAACATGCAATATTTTCTCCAATCACAAAACTATGTTCTCACACCTTAACTAGGCCTCAAATACCCTGAATCAACAACTTTTAGTCACTCAAACTTTCACTAATGCATCAAAGCACTAAGCCCTTGTTTAAGCCATTCTAGGCTAGGTTTCATAGGGGTTTATTGGAAATAAAAACTCCACACATTAGATCACCTTTCCAACACCTCAAACACCTTGTAATATTTCTTCCTAAGCTATTCCAACCTTCACAAATCTTTGTCCAAGGGTTTTACAACTAACCCTAACCTGTAACCTTCTAATTCAACCCCAAAACCTCATGAAATACAACTAGGGGATCACACAAAACTCTACAAATCACCTTCCCTACTCCAAAAACCTACTTCAACATTGAAATCTACCTAAAATTACCCATTACACCAATTTACAACTTATTCTACTAGTGGAATGGGTCAATTTTGCATTTTGAATAGTTTCAAACCCTCAAACTGGGTGTTACAGACCCCCTTCTAGAAGAATGCTTGTAAAAACTTCAAAACTTGATGAATTTCAGTCACTCAAAATCCAACACGGTCTTAAGACATGTCTCTATCCAATTTACATCACCTTTAATCAAAATTCTCAGTACGAAGCAGTATAGAGGTTTGAACAACAAGTTTACCAAAAAAAATGCAACGAAACTGTCTTATTACTAATTCAAAATTTTAATACAATGCTTCCAACCCCTGCCTCGAATTGTGTGAGGCAATTTTAAACATAAAAACACCAAAGCTAATTGAAACAACCAACCAACCACCTTTTAAACTCCAAATGACCATTGGTATTCCAATTTTGTGCATTTTTACAACTTTTAGAATATTGGATATGACAAATTTTGACCATATTTTTATAAATTGCAACATTTACAAAAATGAATCCCTAAATGACTTAAGACATCAAGACTAGTCTATTATGACCTTAGGGACTCAAAATACTCAAAATACCCAAACTCTATCAAATGACCTTGTTTGACCAAATTTGCAAGAATGAACTTGGTGCCCCTACACCAGAAAAAGATAAATTTTACTATATAAAGATTGACGTCTCAAGTAACTTCATTTTTTAGTATTTTATCAACTAAATTATTGTATTGTCAATTTATAAAAAAAATATATTCAAATACTTTTATTTTTTATTTTTCAAAAAAACACAAACATAAAATATACTAAAAAAGATACATTTTATTAGTTTACATCATTTCAATATTCAAAACATATATGTCATTTTTTAGTGATTCTATTTTAAAATTTGTAGTAGTGTTGGTTATTTCCTTTATAAAAGTGTGAAACAACTTTGTACTTTTACTCGTTTATATAATGTTTTGTACATGTAGGTGTCATTTATATACCTAGTTAGTCTTTAAGTTTTGTGCCTAGAATAGATGATAGCATGCCATGTGGAAATCCTCACACTATTTTAGTTTCCAAGGAAAGGCCTTAGAATCTCAATCCTAGTTTCATTAGTATCTATATTTTTCATTTTATATATAGTCAAAAAGTGCTATATATTTCTCTACTTCTAAATATTTTCTCAATTCCTATTCTTTTAATAATTTTAATTTTATTATTTATTAGTCTTAATTTTTTTTTTTATTCAAACATCTAAAAAAAAGTTAATTAGTTCAAAATCTAATCATTAGTTTTAGAAAGCTACATCTAGTTAACTCTAGTGTAAAGTGTGAGGTTAACTCTCAAGGAAGACTCCTTTTATAGAAGTTAATTTTTATCCTTTACACATTGTAATCTCTATATTGAATTCTTCTTAAAAGAATATCTTAAGTATATCATAGAATAATAAATAAATAAATAATTCCTCCACTTTTAAGCATGAAAATTAACTCAATATAAATAATTTAAGAATAGAACCTTAAACGTTAAATTATATTATATACTCACCTCTAGTAAAGAGGAAAGATGAATTCCATATAAATATGAACTAGAAAATATAATACAACACCTTTTTCAAGTTGACGTTCTTTGTAAATGATAATTTTTTGTTTCTCAATTTGATAGCATATACTTGCTCAAAATCAAGATGAGGAAATCATGGATTTTATTTTATAATTTTTTGTTTGGTTAGGATTTGATCTTGGATAATTATTTTATCCCCATTATTTAAAATTGTAGTGGATGTAGAGAGGTGGCAACTATTTTTAGCTAGTTAACTCATTTGTTTATTTAATACAATTATTTAATTAATATGATTAATGAGTGAAGTTATTTTTTCTGATTGATTTGTTAGCTGAGTGAAGTGATCCCTATCAAAATATTCTTAGAGTATTTTATGGTAGGTACATGTTGGGAATCTACAAAGAGATTTTTGTCTTCCACTATTTTTTTTCATAGATGTTATGCATCATGATATAATGGACCATGATGATTGTATGCTATATACATAAATGATTGACTTGAAATAATAAATAAAAGAAATAAAGGAAATAAACTATGCATGCAAATGTATGAAAATCAATAGTAAAGATAAAAGAAAATATGAGACTCATGCCCCAACAATCATAAAATTATAGGATGCAAAATCATATAAATAATTATGGCCCCCTTAAAAAAGTGTGGCATGGGAGATAAACAAAGAATTTTGTGTATTTTTCATTTATTTTCAATTTTTACTATAAACATAAAAAAATAGTAAATAAAAAAACAAAAAATAGGACAAAAAAATAATTTCCCTTAATAAAGCTAAAATCCAACTATTAATTGATTTTATAGTGATGATAATATTATTGATGTGGGAATGATATGTCTTGATGGTAATGTCAGGTTTCTTTAACAATGTTTAGATTCTAGTAGGATTAAGGATGCTTCATATGGAATTATTAGATACACACTGGGATACATAGATAGATTTAGAAAGATAGTTTAATGATTTCATTTTTGTGGTGTTTGGATAAATATGATCTTTTGCTTGATGGATTTTGATACAAGGATAGAGTTTGGATTTAAATGGTCATGTGGATTGGATACTAGATACAAGATCCCAATATGTAAGGTTTGATCTAGAATAGAGGATCATCAATATTTTTTTTGGCTTCTATGTACTATGTTGTATGATTAGGATTGGTTAATTCCCAAATTACTATGGAGAAAACCCATTCTAGCACTAATATTGAAGGTGTTGGGTGGATAGAATAGTATTATTATAAATGGTGAAAATAGATGGAAGGATACGATTGAATATGGAAAGGGATAGGGAATGTAGGATGGAATTTCCAATGGCTACATCACATGGGAATGTTATTCTCAAACTCTATGTGTGTCACTCATGTATGTCACTATGCTTGGACATATCAAAGGATTTCCAAGGTCTATTCTAAGAATTTTTCCCACATTTTTACTAACATGAAAAGAGGAAAATTTGGATAGATACAAATGGATGGATATGAATATTTGATTGGATGATATGATACTATGGTATGGATGACTAGCTAATGATTTAAAATGATTAATAGGATGAGTGGGTGTAAGAATCTTGTCCCAAAATATAGTACACATAGGTAGATGATCTATAAATGATGCTCATAAATGGTTTTACCATTGGAAAAATTTTATCTTTAATTTTTTATTAATTATTTTAATTTTTCTTTACAATTCATATTTTTTTCTATTTTGATTCAAGAATATACTTTAATCATACTATCTCATTTTACCTATTTATTTTAGGTGGATCATGCTGCCACTATTATACTCAATAGATACAGTTGTGAGTTTTGAATATTGGTAGATTAGCTTCTCTTAGTGCACTACCAAGGAAAATATAGTATAAGACATGTTAGATGAAGGATATATATTAATAAAAAAATTAGATAAAAGAGATATGTGGCATATGTAAGAGAGGTCAATAGAAGCATGGGAATATGAAGGAATGCATGACTATCCCAAGACTAATAGGAGGTTTGATGAAAAAGTTTTCATAGTATGTTGCCTATTTGAAGATGGATTTGTATGTTGGATGTGATTGTGCATTTTATATTTTGGAAGTTTGGGTTTTTTGGGATTATGAGATTATTTTTATGCTCTTGGATGGGTTGGTTTTATATTTTTGAGTGACTATCTACATTACTAGATTTTGTGACCCAAGTGAGTTTTATTGTTTTCCTTTTTGAATATTTTCTTGAATACATATATTTATTAAGTTAAAAGTTTCTAGATTTATGGGTCTAAATAGGTTACAAATTTTTGGTCTTTGGGGATTAGAAACAAATATATTTTGGGTTTAAATTCATGGAATTTATCTTGAATTCCTTATATTTTCATGACCAGATTTTGGATCCCATGTGAACTTTAGATTTTTGTATTTTAGCTATTAGGTTTTTTATAATATTTAGATTTATAATGGTAGGCTTAGGACCATTCACATTTTTGATCCATGTAATCTTTTTGGTACATTTTCCTGATGTTGAAGTCCCATGAAGGTAGTAATATATTCATCATTATGGAATGTGTTGAATAGTGTCTAATTTAATTGATACAAGGAAATATATGAAGGATATAGAAGGGTATTGTTATTTATGACATTTATGAAGGATCAACGATGGGGGTGATAGGGTCAATCAAAGAATTGGTTGTAGAAAGTTAAAGGAATAATTTGAGTGACCCATTTTTATGGTTGGATAATTTACCCTAGAACTCATGGGATTAATATTGACATTAATTATTCTAATCATTATCATAAATATATATGATTACTTGAAATCCTTGATTTTCATAAACATGAATGTCCTCTAATATTCCTTTCTAGTGAAAACCAAATCCTTTCCCTTGATAGTTCATGAGTCTACACATTATATTTTTTATTGGATACTTGTTCCATTGAGACAAATATTAATTTCCATCATTAGGTATCTTATAGATATAAAGATCTTCAAATATATTTTCTATAAGGAAAATAAACCAAACAAAGATAGTTTCTCCAATTGGATAGCATTTTAGCTCCTAGATGGAGTTTACAAGAGTTTGATAGAATGATTGTGTTTAATTAGGACTAATAGGGTAAATGGAGGTGCCTTTTACTTGATTTGGTTATCAATAAGTTTTATCATACATTTTATAGTTATCTTGATGTTTATTTTGCAATAAGAGTGAATTTCATTTAAACTTAATGTGTTCTTGATTAATTATCTCTTAAAGTAGGTTGTCAACTTCAAGAGTTAATAATTATGATGTTTATGGATTTTTTTTTTTTTTTTTTTTTAGACTGCATGAATCGGTTGAGTATCCGTCCCCCTATAAACTACAGTGAGCCTAGTTAAAAAAAGTCACATGACTAGTGGCACTGGCATGAAACGCCCTTTGGTACCAAGGGGAAGATGGGGAGACTAGACCTTGTGACCTATTTCTTGTAACAAGATGCTTTAGCCATTCAAGCTAGGCCCACCACCCTAATGTTTATTGATTTTAAGAGGCTTGTTTATTTTAAATTTTATATTTATCATGAAAGGGTGGCATTTCCTTAGGTTTTTTTTTGTGGATTGACTTGCATAGATGGAAATTCTAAGGGAATTTTGAATGATATTGACATGTTCATTATTGGAAGAAGTATGGAATAACCATTCATGTTCATATTTTTATCATATGATTCCTTGATAATATACCTTGGAAAATATCATCTGTAAGTAAGTTTTGTTTCTTGGATTGATTAGTTTGTTTGTTTGATTGGGTTGGTAAATTTTGTAGTGCCCCTCAGTTTTCCTTTTTGGTTTTGGACAGTTACATGGACTGTACTTGGATATTTTGACACTTGTTTGATGATATTTATACATTATGATATTGGATGCTCAGTTATGATGATATATGATGACAATGTTATATCTAATGTTTTATGCTTATATCATATTTAGTAGATTAGTTTAATTGTTATGCGAGTTATCACTGATATGAGTACTATGCGTTTATTGGAGGTATGATTTATCATGATTTGAGATCAGTTTATTGTGTGTCGATGTATTGGTGAAGGGGAATAGGGTCACATCACTCGCTTGTGAGTTCCCTGCAACACTACGATTTTCCCTTCATAGTGTGATTGACTGTTTTCCCTATGCAGATGTTCAACCATGTGATTTGCTGCAGGTTGCAGGTACCAGGCATTGACTCCACCTGAATTGTCAGGTTTGAGCATTCCTTAATCTTAATGGAGTTTGTTGATTCAGAGATGGCATCAAGTCCTTCACGTTGAGCCATCATCCTCGTCGAGGATGAGTATCTGTGTGTCACACCCTATTAGTAAGGTCAATTCGTGTTGGCTTGTCAATTTCATTGTCATTTTTCTTTCATTTCGTTGTGGTCTGGTTTTGCTTGACAATATGTTATTTGAGTAATATGATTGATGGTTCTTTTGTTTGATTATTTCGTCAAAATAGAATTATTGAAAATCAAAAGGGTTTTGGAATAATTAAATCAAAGCTTTTATATAGTTTATGCCTTGATTAGATAAAATTTATTAAGTTCTTATTTGATTTTAATAAATTAAACCTATGGTTTAAAATGGAATATTTAAATGAAAATATTAAATTGATGAGATTGTTCAAATAAATTACATGCAAAATTAAATTAATAAACCAAATATTTTAATCGTTTGATCTTTTAAGCAAATATTAAGTGTGGAAATAATAAAAGAAAATAAATTAATTGAATTAGAAAGTGGAATGCAGTTACGAATAGTGGAGGATAATAAATAAAGTAGTGGGAGTTAACTTCAGAGGGGCTTTTGGATTATTTTCTGGGGGGGAAAACTAATCGGGTATTCTATGTAGGAGAGTTTTCTTGTTCTGGTTCTTGGAGTTCGTTTCTAGTTCTTGAAAGTGGATTCTTGATCTTGGAGGATTTGGAGTTGGGGATTTCATTGTTGGTTGAGATTTTGGAAGTGTGTTGAAGCTGCAAGCTGGAAGTGGTGGGCTCTGCAACAAAACTTCCTCCGGCAAGTAGGAAAATCTAGGTTCCACCATTTTCCTTCTAGTTTATATTCTGTTTAGGGAACAAATGTTGATCTTGAGTTGTTGGAAACCATTGTTTTCTTTTGTTTATTAAATCCTAAATTAAAAGAAATTTTAGGAATCGTATCTTCATAGAAATATTAGTCAAAAATTGAATTTCTTAGTTTTGTATTCCATGTGTTCAAACCATTGTGTTTTGAAGCCATAGATATTGAATGATAATTCATATCTGAAGTATTTCTCCAGAAAACCAAATGGTAATAAGTCGAAACTTTTCTCCTCATACTGCCTTCAATCTTTGTATAGTTTGTTGGCCATTCTTCAGATTTTCGTTACCATACTTTGAGCTCTTGATTTTCAAGCGCCCCATTCTATTTTCAATATAATGTAATCAGTGGAATTTAATTGATAGAAAGGGCATCGCCCCTGTTCCATATATCTTTTCTACCAGGCACTCATTATCCTCTTAGCTGCGGCTTTACCTCCCTTTGGCATTTAAAATCTTTATATCATAGAAAGTTTCTTCTGAAATGAAGGTCGTCGCCCTTGTACTTGTTAATCAATTCTTGTATCTCCTTGAAGCATACGATATTCACATGTATACATAGGCTTCCCTTGTTCTCCCTCTGTTGATTACAGCCAATTTATCATTTAGGGAAAACTCGTTGTTGTTCATTCAATACTTTCTCTAAGGCAGCGACATAAAGTATTCTCATGAGAATTTTTCTATTCTCCTTTTGCTTGACCGCTGCCCCCTATCTGCATGGAATAACTTTTAGTTAATTGTGATAGTTATTTACATGCTGTTGTATGCAGTCAATGTTAGGATATAAAATCGAATTCTCTTATATTGAGTCGAGTTCAAAGCTGTAAACTAAAGTTTCTTCTGAGTCACCAACGTAGCTCTCTCTGCCTTTTCAGACTCTTTCTTTGCTACAGATCGACCGTGGGCTTTAATCATTTGCACTGCATGGTTGATGTGCTTGAATCCTTGTATCTAAAGGAAATTTCCTTAACATGATCACCGCTAGGGAATCCGATGTTGGCATGCAGCTGGCATTAAAGCTGCTACCTGGGACATCAAAGATTATCCTTACATAAGTATTCCCTCCATCTCGTTGGCTTGTAACACTCTTGATGGCGGCTATATGAAATGGAACTACGATGCCATATATGGGTACCGGAATGGTATCATCTTTTGTATCAACCTGAATCGTCATATTCTTCTTGGGTTTTTTAACTAAACTGTACTCGGTAATATTTATGTTAAAATATTCTAGTAATTTCTACCAGCTGTAGGTTAAGTTTTTTATTTATTTATTTTTACTTATATTTTATGTTGGCTAGGGTTAGGTAATTTCTAGAAGTTTAGGGTTAGGTAAAATAATAAAAAAATATGTCGGCCTATATTCTAGAATTTTCTTAATGTATGTAAAGTTTTCTATATAAAGAACTCGTGTAAATATTTTCCACTCAAGCAATGTGAAAGAAGAATTTTGTTATTGTGCAGCAGCACGAATATTTTATTTTTTCCGCTTAATTTCTTTGCCTCTGCCCGCTATCAGAGTGGTATCAGAGCCAGATTAAGAAGTAGGAAAAAGAGCAGATTTGAGGATTGCTGAAGTTGCATGTTTATTTTTGGTGAGCAGAATGTTGCCGATTAGTCAGTCAATTGAGTAAGCTACATTTTTATTATATATCATATTTTTATTGATAGCAAAAATAGAAAGGAAGAAATTTAGGGTTTACAGATACTATTTTAAAATATGGCGTCAAGTAGTGTGCAAACTCAAATTCCAATATTTTCTGGTAAAAATTATGATACTTGGTCATACAGAATGAAATTAACATTTAATTTTGAAGATTTATCAGAAATAGTTGAAAATGTTTATACAGAACCACAGGATGAGTCTACTTTGAGCACTAATGCAAAAAATAAGTTGAGTGAAAACAGGAAAAAGAATAAAAGGGCTTTGCAGATAATTGGACAGGGATTGGATGATTCAGTCATTGGAAGGATTAAGCCAGCCACTACAGCCAAGCAAGCATGGGATATTCTGGAGACAACATATCAAGGTACAAGTAAGGTAAAACTTTCCAAATTGGAAGGACTCAGGAAAGAATTTGAAAACTTGCAAATGAGTGATTCTGATTTAGTAGATCAATTTGAAAATCATGTTATGAATTTGGTTAATCAAATAAGGATGAATGGTGATGAACTAACAGATCAAAAGGTTGTAGAAAAGATCTTAAGAAGTATGCCTACTAAATTTGATACTATTGTTGTGCCAATTGAGGAAACTAAGGATTTGTCAACATATTCAATAGATGAGTTGTTTGGTACTTTGAAAAATTATGAGTTGAGATTGAATAGGAATAATAATACCTCATTGGAGAGTGCATTCAAAGCACAAATGACATTTGGCAGAGGCAGAGGAAGAGGAAATCTAGGATTCAGAGGAAGAGGAAGAGGAAGAAACAATTTTCAAAGGGAAGAATGGAAGAGTCCAGATCTAGGAGGATGGAGAAATCAAAGTTTCAATTCAAGGGGACATTATAACAATCAAGCATCACAAAGGTATGACAAATCAAATGTTCAATGTTACTATTGCAAGAAGTATGGTCATATTGCAAATGAATGTCGAAAGAAGCAAGCTGATATGGGAAAGCAAATTGCAAATTTTTCTGAGAGTAATTCTGAGACATTGTTCATTAGTTGTCATGTAGCTCAAGAAAGTTCAAGTAACATTTGGTTTCTAGATAGTGGTTGCAGTAACCATATGACAAGAAATAAAGAATCATTTGAAAGTTTGGATACTTCAGTGAAATCAGAAATTAAATTGGGGAATGATAATACAGTTGCAGTCATGGGTAAAGGTGCAATTAATGTGATGACAAAGCTTGGTAAGAAGTCTATTCCTGATATTTATTTTGTACCTAGTTTGAAGCATAATCTCATAAGTGTGGGACAACTTTCTCAAAAGGGTTATAGAGTTGTTTTTGAAAATAATGTGTGCACTATATTTGATATTCCTCCTAGTAATAAGGTGATTGCAAAGGTTGAAATGACAAATAACAAAATGTTCCCACTTCAAATGAAAAATGAATTAATGGAGAATATTGAAGCAAGTTTCAAGGCATCAAGTCAAGATCAATCATGGATATGGCACTTGAGGTATGGTCATCTTAACTTCAAAGGATTGTGTTTATTGAAAAGGAAAGAAATGGTAAGAGGCTTACCCCCTATTGAAGCACCATTAAGTTCATGTGAAAGTTGTATTTTGGCTAAGCATCATAGAACAAGTTTTCCAAAGGGAATGTCATATAGAGCATGGGCACCTTTAGAAATTATGCATACTGATATATGTGGTCCAATGCAAACACCATCTTTAGGGGGAAGCATTTATTTTCTAACATTCATTGATGATTTTAGTAGGAAAACATGGGTTTATTTTTTGAAATATAAATCTGAGGCATTTGGAAAGTTCAAGGAATTCAAAACATTGGTTGAGAAACAAAGTGGCCTACCCATCAAGGTATTGAGATCAGGTAGAGGAGGTGAATTCAAGTCAAATGAGTTTTTGGATTATTGCAGGTATCATGGAATAAAGAAGCAGTTTACTACAAGTTACACACCTAAGCAAAATGGTGTTGCAGAAAGAAAGAATCAAACAATAATGGAAATGGCAAGGAGCATGTTGAAAGGAAAGAACCTACCTAATGAGTATTGGGCTGAAGCAGTAGCTTGCACAGTTTATATTTTGAATAGAAGTCCAACGAAGATTGTAAGGGACAAGATTCCACAAGAAGCATGGAGTGGTAGCCATCATAGTGTTTCTCATTTCAAAATATTTGGTTGTATTGCATTTGCACATGTGCCCAAGGAAACAAGAAGTAAGTTGGATGATAAAAGTGAAAAATGCATTTTTATTGGTTATGATGAACAATCTAAGGCATATAAGTTGTTTAATCCTATTACCAAGAAAGTCATTGTAAGTAGAGATGTTGTGTTCAAAGAGGAAGAATCTTGGGATGGAAACATAGATAAAACAATTACAGGTGTTGCAGCATTGCCATATAATGAACAAGAACAAAAAGATCAAGGAAACCAAGGAGATCAATCAAATGAACAAGGAGGAACGCCATCAAGAAGTACACAAGGAGAAATTAAGCAAGGAGAATCTTCAAGTCCACAAGTAAGTGATGAATCAAATCCTACACTTGCATCATTAAGATCAAAGCTTAAAAGCAAGAAATCTAGAAGTTTGCAAGAAATTTATGATCAAGGAGATACGATAGATTTGTAATCAAAATTTGCTTTATTTTCTCAAGATCCTATTTATTTTGAAGATGCAATTAAGGAAGAACATTGGATTAATGCAATGAATGATGAAATGGAATCCATTGAGAAGAATGATACATGGGATTTAGCTGATTTGCCTAAGGAAAAATATTGCATTGGTGTAAAATGGGTTTATAAAACTAAGTATAATGCAAATGGAGAAATTGACAAATATAAGGCAAGACTAGTAGCTAAAGGATTTTCTCAAGAATATGGAGTTGATTATAATGAAACATTTGCACCTGTAGCAAGACTTGACACTGTTAGAATGGTACTAGCTATTGCAGCTCAAAATGAATGGAAGGTTTATCAAATGGATGTTAAATCAGCCTTCTTGAATGGATATTTAGAAGAAGAGGTTTATGTGCAGCAGCCACCAGGATATGAAATAAAAGGTTATGAAGACAAAGTTTACAGGTTAAAGAAGGCACTCTATGGATTGAAGCAAGCTCCAAGAGCATGGTACAGCAGGATAGATTCATACATGATAAGCAATGGATTCAACAGAATTACTAGTGAGCCTACTCTATACACCAAAGTCAATGAGCAAGGTCAGATTTTAATTGTTTGCTTGTATGTTGATGATTTGATTTTTTACAGGTAATCTTTCTATTGACATGTTTAAATCAGCAATGAAGAAGGAATTTGAAATGACTGATTTGGGGTTGATGAAATATTTTCTTGGCATTGAAGTAACACAAAATGATAAAGGAATTTTCATTTGTCAAAATAAATATGCAAAAGATGTTTTGAGAAGGTTTAGAATGATAAATTGTAGTCCAGTTTCTACACCTGTGGCAATAGGCACAAAACTAAGTAGAGAAGATAATGAGATTGATTCAACTATATTTAGAAAATTGGTTGGCAGTTTGATGTATCTCACAGCAACTAGACCAGATATAATGTATGGAGTAAGTTTTATTTCAAGATTTATGGATGCACCAAAGAATTCACATTGGCAAGAAGGAAAAAGATTATTGAGGTACATTGCAGGAACTATGAATCATGGCATATTGTATTCTACTTCAAATAAATTTTAGTTGGTGGGATATACAGATAGTGATTTTGCAAGAAGTATTGATGATAGAAAAAGTACATCTGGATATGCATTTCATCTTGGAATAGGTGTTGTAGCATGGGCATCAAAGAAGCAGCCTATAGTGACAATTTCATCAGCAGAAGCAGAGTATGTAGCAGGAACATCAGCAGCATGTCAAGCAGTGTGGATGAGAAGAGTCTTGAAGGATCTACTGCATGAACAAGAGGAGCCAACTATAATCTATTGTGACAACAAGTCCACCATTGCACTGTCAAGGAATCATGTTTTTCACAAGAGGACAAAACATATTGATACCAGATATCACATTATTCAGGAGTTAGTGAACAATGGAGAAATCAATCTACAACATTGCAGATCTGAAGAACAATTTTCAGACATCTTTACAAAGGCTTTAGCATAAGAGCAATTTGAATTTTTGAGAAGAGTTTTGGGCATTGTAAATATTAATATAGTTTCTAGTAGAAATTAGGGGGGAGTGTTAAAATATTCTGGTAATTTCTACCAGCTGTAGGTTAAGTTTTTTATTTATTTATTTTTACTTATATTTTATGTCGGCTAGGGTTAGGTAATTTCTAGAAGTTTAGGGTTAGGTAAAATAATAAAAATAATATGTCGGCCTATATTCTAGAATTTTCTTAATGTATGTAAAGTTTTCTATATAAAGAACTCGTGTAAATATTTTTCACTCAAGCAATGTGAAAGAAGAATTTTGTTATTGTGCAGCAGCACAAATATTTTATTTTTTCCGCTTAATTTCTTTGCCTCTACCCGCTATCAATTTATTTCTTAGATTGACACCAAGAAAATTGAATAAGTTCACCACTTCTCTTGTAATGGATGCCGCCTCTCTCTTCTTACTAGATAAATATTGTTAACTTCCAGCTATTCAAGCTTACACTCTCATTTCACTACATAGACGTACAATTCTTGATCGATAGAATTTGAGCTCCTTATATATATATATATATATATATATATATATATATATATATATATATATATATATATATGTTTAAGGTATATCTATGGTGCGTAAAAAAGACTTCTGCACATGGCTAGTTTGTTGTATTTTATACATGGACAACAACTGTTTGTAAAAGAATATTAATATATAAAAATGCATATATATTTATATGTCCTTATTTGTACATTGGCATTTGTGTGGTTTTAGCTAAATGTTGTCTATGAAAATAGAATCCTATGTTAATATTATAAGATATTTATGTATTGTTGAATAAATATGTTTGTATATATATGTTTATATATATATATATATATATATATATATATATATATATTTATTCAACAATAATGGGTGTATATAAACATTTGGTAAGGTCAATGAATTAGAATAAAACTTAAATGTGTAAGGGATTAGTGTTTTGTGTAAATGAAAGATTGGTATAATTAAAGTACAAGGTTATTAATGTGGTTAAGATGAATATTTTGTAACATGATATGGAAGCTTTGTAAACTCACTTTAGATTTTCTTTTCTTATCATTGGTTGAATTGTGTTTATGAAGCAATTTAATTGGATGATGTTTGAGAATGAATTGAGGATTTGTTCAACATTATGTTATCTTGTGAAATGAATCTTAGGAGTCTTCTAGAGGCTAGGAGAGGGAAATTCTCTTCTTGATGGAATTTTGATAAACCTTTTTAATGGTTGGTTGTCTATTGAATGTGTACATGTTAGTCATCATCCTTGCATAGTGTATTCGCCAATGTGGTTGTAACTTGAAAGTAGGAAGGATAATGCCTCACCATTTTTTTTTCCATGTTGTAATGTTAATGATTTTTGAGTTTGTGTAAGTGGCTTTTCTATTTGATTTTATTGGATTTCTTTGTTTTTAGTAGGGAAGTGGCTTCCAATGGGGGTTGACACCCAAAGTGACACCTGGGTAACCCATGTGGGAATTTGGAAATTAAGTGATAACCTAAAATGAACTAGGGGTTGGGTAGTAATAACACTAATCAAGAGAATTTAATGCCTTGCTCATTGCTCAAGTGTTTGTATAGGCTTGAGATAAGTCAAGAAGGCCTGGAATGGCAAGATCAACTCCCTGATCCAACTAGAAGGTATGTTAATCCCACATAGTTTGTATGGGGGTTCGGTAATTAGTAGAGTCAGCCAGGGTAACCCAAGATGGGAGTTTGATAGCGTAGGAATGTTACACCAGGGTAACCCATAGCAAATTATGCAATGACATTCCCTCCTACGACAACTTAGTATCCTCTTGATTTTTGTCTCACTTTCATGTGGTGTGCCTCTAGAAATGATGTTACTATTGTTTGATGTTGTACTTTACTTATTCATTGATGTCATGTTAGCCTTGTGTTGTCAATTATATTTTTCCTCTTTGTGCTAGTGGGACACTTTGCTATCTCCTAGCATGGGGGTGGACTTTTGGGTTCCACATCATTGGGTTGAAAGTGCATTGTAATCCATTGGGTTTCCCCTCCTTGTTTGAGATTGTGGTGACTTCTCCTGGATTGAAGACTTTGGCATTGTACTAGTTCATGTGGATGGTTACTTATGTACTTGTATTGTTTCATAATTTGATGTATAATGTATCATACTTGATCTACACTCCTCACATGCATACGAGGAGATATTGTTGTTTAGATGTATAAGTGTAGTGATGTAAACTAATGTTAATTTCTATTATGCAGTGGAATATGTATCAAATGTTATTGTATAAGTGAATTAAATGGATTGAATCAATTGATCTCTATGATTTCATGTTATGGTTGTATCACATCAAGATTACTTGATTAAATGAGATGATTAGATGTAATTCCTTATTGATGTTAGCATTTATTTAATGTAATGATTTATAGCTTCATGCTAGTTAGTTGATGGGAATCATGTAGCGTAGTTGTAGACATTAGAGGACTTAGGTTAGCTTTGAGATAATGTTATTTACAATAGTGTGTGTAATGGACTTAAAAAAAAAATTGTTCCATTTTTGGTGTTAGTGTGTTGTCCTTTAGGGTCTTATAGTGGGGCATTACAAATTTGATCATAATTGTTAAGCTATTCCTTAAAACTTAATTATTTATTTGATGAAGTATTTGTGCAAGGAGATAGGCTTTCCATTTGTTAATTTTACACATAGATTCAAATAATAACTTTTTTTTTGGACTTGGTTAAGGAATACAGGATCCTTTCATGCTACAATATTTCATCTTGATTTGTATCAACAAATATGCTATCTGGACATTAAGTTTCATAACTCAAGAGATTTATAGTTTATGGTGTTCATGGACTAGGATTAGGATAAATATTGTTCGGTGTAGGATTTAGTGTTATCTAGTTTGTAGGGCTCACTAGATGGTGTAGGAGCATCCTGGACATATGGTTATCCTCATCAACCAAAAAAATATTTGTAGTTTAATTTTCAATTTTGGTTTGTTTTAGTTTTCCATTGTTGACAATGCGGAAATGACTTTGAAAGTGGCAAAGATATTCAATGAGAAAATTCCAATTCTTGGCATAATTGCAAGAATAGTGAAATATATTGAGGCAGATAGAAGAATCGACCTATTGAATTCCAATAACACAAATTTCTTGAATTAAAGTTCTAATGAGGCAGCAGAAAAATGAAGCAGTTCATGTCTCTTGTCTTTAAAGATTGACTATCCTTCAATATGTCATGGGATATGATTTTTGATGGATTCATTCGTTTAGAAAATTCAAAAAAAAATTATTTTACTCTGACCAGCACATAGTATTTACTTGTAGGCAATGTTGATTCATTTTGAGGAAGATTATTTGATATTCCCATGCCACCATTGAAAGACCATTAAAATGTTGCAAAGAAAAATTTAAAAGGGTAGCATATCGAAAGAAATTTTAAAAATATCTTAAGAGTACCTTAATGCTCTATTACCATGACATAAACACAAGGTACAAATGCACAAAAAGTTGCTTCTCTATTTCTCAATCATTGAGAATACCAAAACAAATTAGGAGACACACAATTGGGCATGCAAACTTGCTTCGTCTATTAATTTAGAAAACAACCATTAAAATATGATTTCAAAATGAAAAACTACTAACTACTAACTAAAAAACTTGACTTGTAGCAATCTAGAGCTACACCCAAACACATAGAACTATCAAGAGTTTCTAAGAGCTCTTTGTTCTTCCTCTACACTAAATGATCTAGAGTTGTCTACCACTCCATGCAACCACTATAGCTAATCTATAGCTATCTAGAGCTATCTACTACTCCCTGCAAACACTGAATAGTTTAGAGCTATCTATTGTTGCTACAACTTCACCTTTTACAAATCACTTACAAATTCTTCTATTACTAACTGACTATTCTCTTGCTAGACTAAATCTAATTATTACATTCCTGCTATTTGTCTTCATACAAAATTCCCTCTCAAAATTCAAACTCACCTAACACAATAAATTATAGAAATTCAAAATTTCCTACCATAATATATTATGTGCAGTCAAGAGCAGAACAGGGATGAAAATCCCCAAAAATAATTTTTCATTGAAAGATCCTAACAGGTAGTTGAGCTGGGAGAGTTGACATGAGAAGAGGCTTAGTTAGAAAATTAAATATTTCAAGAACTCCCCCTTTGATTGAGCCATCAAACAACTTCATCCTTCATACAAATCAACAACACCTAAATTTCTTCTTAGTCGTTTGAAGCAATCTTTGCTCAATGGTTTGGTAAAAATATCTACAAGCTTCTACTCAAACCTATAATATTTCATCTTGATTTCATCCTTTTCAAACAATTCTCCTATGAAATGATACTTGATTTCAATATGCTTGCTTCTTCCATCAAACACTAGATTCTTTGTCAAAAGAATTGATGAAACATTGAAACAAAATATAGTTTTTCCATCCTTTTGTTCTTCCTTCAAATATGCTAAGGTCCTGCTTAGCCAAATAGCTTGGCATGCTGCTGCATTTTCTGCTATATACTTAGCGTCATCTATAGATAGGGAAACTATGGGTTGTTTCTTGGAAACCCATGAAATGACTCCCAATCCTAGATGAAACACATATCCAAATGTGCTCTTTCTATCATCCACACTCCCTACCCAATCACTATCCATGTAACCAACCAACCCAAAATAATTTGTTGCACAATACAAAATGCCATATCCTTTGGTTCCATTCACATACCTTATGATTCTTTTACTTGCTTTCCAATGTGACTCTTTTAGAGTCTCTATAAATCTAGAAATCAAACTTACACTATGTATTAAATCAGGCCTAGTTGTTGTTAAATACATTAAACTTCCAACCAAACTCTTATACATGGTTGGATTCACATTACTGTTGCAATCTTCCTTACTCAACTTTAGACCTATGGCTATTGGTGGGGGGGTAGGCTTGCTATCTTCCATCCTAAACATTTTCAAAATCTCTAATACATACTTTGCTTGAGAGATAAAAATACCATTGTCCATTTTTTTACTTATATGCCTAGAAAATAGTTAAAGAGACTCAAGTTTTTAATTTCAAGCTCTCTTTTCATGGCCTCTGTAAAATCAGCAATGAGGAAATCATCATCCGTAGTGAAAACTAAATCATCAACATACAAGACAACAATTAAAACCTTACCATCAATTGCCTTGATGTAAAGAGTGGGCTCACCATCACTTTTTTTAAATCCATTGCTCAAAAAATATGAGTCAATCCTAATGTGCCTTGGCTGTGGAGCTTGCTTCATCCCGTAAAGAGCTTTCTTCAGCCTGTATACCATTTTTTTCAACCAGAACTTTCACAACCAAGTGGTTGAGCCACATATACCTCTTCTTTTAATACTCCATTTAGGAAGGCAAAATTCACATCCATTTGAAATAACTTCCACTTGTGTTGGGCTAAAATAACTATGACTTCCTGCATGGTTTCCATCCTTGCAACTAGAGAAAATGTCTCATCATAATCTCTCCCAAACTATTGTTTGTATCCCTTGAAAACTAATCTTTTCTTATGCCTCTCTATTCTTCCATTGTCATAGCTTCTAGTCTTATAGACCCATTTCACTCCAATTACTTGATTGTTGTAAGGAAAATCAATTATCTCCCATGTTCTATTCCTCTTTATTGCATCTATCTCCTCATCCATGACATCACAACATTTCTTTTCTTTCACAACATCCTCAAAATAAATTGGATCACTATGAGAAAATAATGCAAAATTCATACTCTCATCAAATTATTCATCATACCTTTCACTTTGATAGATCTCCCTTAGACTCTTAGTCTTTCTTGGCATTAGGGAGGTGAGAGTGGGGACTAAACTTTCGTTGTTGCTACTACTTTGCTAAGCAGTCCCTATCCAGAGCTATCTAGAGCTCTCTGTTTGTGTCTATGCAGTGGTCTGGAGTGGTCCATAGCTAGTTGGAAGTGGTTTGGAGTGGTCCAGAGTTAGTTCATAGCTATCAAGAGTGACTTCAAGCTCATCTTTCTACACTTCATACTCTTTTCCTTCTTCATTGGGAGTTGTCGAGAGCTATCAGAATTTGTTAGGCCATGCCATGACTCATTCTCTAAGAACTTCACATCTCTACTAATGATGATTTTCTTAGTGACTGGGTTATATAGCATGTAGGCTTTTGAATCTTCACTATAGCCTGTGAAGTTACAATTCTCACCCTTGTCATCCAATTTTTGTCTCTTCTCTTTTTGCACAAGTGTGCATTCTACACATTCGAACACTATCAAGTGTTCAACCATACACTTGTATTTTTTCCACACATCTTGTGGAATTTTGTTGCAAACTACCTTTGTAGGAACTTTATTTATCAAATACACTGCTTTTGCTACAACTTCACCCCAATATTCATCTGGGAGTCTCTTGGCTTTGAGCATGCTTCTTGCCATCTCCACAATGGTTTTTTTTCCTTTCAGCCACTCCATTTTGCTATGGAGTATAGGTTGTTGTTAGCTCCTTCTTAATTCCATGTTGCTTGCAAAAATTCACAAACTGATTGGAGGTATATTCTCCCCCTCTATCTAACCTTAGGACCTTGATGAACTGTCCACTCTCTTTTTCAACCTGGGCTTTAAACACTACAAACTTGTTAAAAGCTTCAGATTTACTTCATAAAAAATAAACCCATGTCTTATGGCTATAGTCATCTATAAAGGTCAGAAAATATTGGCTCTTACCAATAGAAATTGTTTGCATAGGGCCACACTAATCAGTGTGCACTAGCTCCAAAGGTGTTTTTTCCCTACTAGAATTGCATGATTAAAAGGGATGCCTATGTTGCTTGCCTAAAATGTAGGCTTCACATATACCACTAGGATCTACTATGGTTGGTAAACATCCAACCATACCCTTATTTGACAAAATATTTAAACTAGCATAGCCTAAGTGTCCATAGTTGAGATGCTAGAGCTTGGAATGGTCTTGAATGACTGCCTTGAAGGTTGCTTGTTGTTGTGTTGCTATACATTTTCCTACAACTATGGACTGAGCTGAGAAACACCTTTCCAACCTTAATGGAAGCATCCTATTCTTTGTTAGTGGAAATACTGCAATGGTTTTCTTGCTTCCATATTTCTCATAAATTATGCATTCACCTTTTTCCATCAACAATTTGTATCCTTTTTCAATCAACTATCCAATACTCATAAGATTATGCTTTATACCAAGGGAAAAATAAACATAATCAATCTCCTTCTTCTCACCTTGCTTTGTGCAAAAAAAAATAGACCCTTTGCTCACAACTAGAACTATTTCATTGTTCCCCATTTTTATTTCAAACTTGACATTTTTATCAATGAAATAAAATAAACTTTCATTGGGCTTTCTACATCCACTGTCTAAAACCAATACCTCATCACTACCTTGCTCAACAATGTTGCACATGATGCAGGCCTTTTTCTGATTACCTATTGATGCCAAAACTTGACAAGGTAACAACCTTATTTGAAACACAGTTAATGAGGGGACCAATTGCACTAAACTGAGTGATGTCCATAATTTTAAAGAAGTCAGCTTCTTCTGTAATTGGGGTTTTGGAATGGGAAAAGAAAGAAAATATATAATAAAAAAGATCTAACTAAGGCGATGCACCAAGAACTAGGTGTAGGAATGGTAAATCTATCTTTTGGATGGGATTTAAGGGCCCATTTAGCAATCTACATGTCCTAGAATAACATAAATCAAAGATGAAAACTTGAATAATTTATCCAATAACATAAAATGCCTTCCACACACATTTATTGAAAAGAAGAGTCAAAGACATGGTTTGAATCAACAAACTTATATTGAAATCATAGAAGTTCTACAAATAAACTACTCAATATAGTAATGGCATAGTATAATGTTTTTTCAAACAACTAAGAAACATAAAGGTTGAATAACAATGACACAATCGATGGGTCTTATACAATAATCTAAAAATAATACAAAAGGCCTGGTGTCTTTTTCACAATTTTTTTGTATGTTGTAAAATCATTTTTAGAAAGAAGAAGTGGTATTTATAGAAAATAATTCCACCACTTAAAAGAAAGTAATAAAAAGGATTCCTCATCATGAGCAATGATGTCCCAAGCAATGATTTCCCAAGGCCACTACAACAGAAAAGATTATGAGCATGGAATGTAGTTGCACTCAAGCTAGATGCATCCCCTATAAATGATGCGGTGGTCCCAATGAAGAACCAACAAATTCCCATGCAGACATGTGTCGCTCAACCATAACATTAGTTAGGACATGTGGCAATAGGTCAGCACTTTTCATTGGTTCCTCCTTCCTCGCAATGAAAACACCCGTGGAGAAGACATGTGGAAGCATCCTTGTTACCTGCACCGACTGTGGGGTCCACCCAAAATGTGTACATGGATTGATGCTATATGGCACATAGATGGCATTCAATAGGAAAGCGAAAGGAAGTAATTATTCAAATGCTTGTGCTACTGACATGTGGAAGCATGGTGTGGATCGAGAGAGAAGAAAAGGAGAAGATCCTTATGAAGAGTGCTTGGAGGACATGTGGTGATAGCCGGTGAGACTCATCAAAAAAGGGGTCGGGGATATTCAAATGTATGAAGCGTGGGTTGGACTTAGAAAAAAATAATACTATCAACTTGAAGGGAGCTTGGTGGATTTTTAAATCCACATGTTTTGGTGACTACTAGGCTTGTTTCACCTATGGAATGAAGAAACCAAAAAATTTTGGTTTAGAGACTAGATCCTTATCCATTGGGCAATGAGTCAGAGCTTTGAGAGAGAAGTCTATAGAGGCAGCCAGTTGGCCCCGGTTAGCATCGATATGGTGCACAAATTCTCTTGAGCCTCATGTAGATTGATCACTTCTTTAAATGATAGCTTCATGGATATCTCGGTCCTAGACTCGAGTTGAAAAATTAGCCATGCTATCTAATTAGTGATGCCCTCAATATCCTCAGTAGTAGGAGATTGATTGAAGCTCTAAAAAATGGACATGTCTTGCTGCTTCTCCTCAATCTTCATTGCAATCTATTCTAACATGGCCACCAAATCATTTAAAAGAAATGGGGATGTTAAGCCCATCTGGATCAGGATAATTTCACTCGTATACTATTTATAGTTTGACCTAGTGCTATCGAGCAATCGCTAGCATGGAGGATGGTTGTGTGGAAACATATGAATTCTTTTGTTGTCTTGGTAGCTAATCTTTGGTCCTCAATCCCTTCCTTCACCAAGTCCTTGTTCGACACTGTGTACAACTTTTCTAGTAACTTTTTTGCCTTGGGAACCCTTTTTTTAATAAATTATGGGAATTGCTCAGTCGTTCCACGAACCTCCCTACTCAAACTTGATGCTTCTGCCATGAACTAAAGCATCAAATGAAGAGTCACACATAAGGCCTTGACTATTTTCCAGTATGAAACATATAGTTGTTAGGATACTAAGAGGAGGTCTGAATGGGTAGGAAGGGGTTGGGGAGGATTCTTCAAAAGAGCAATTTTTGCATCCCTCAACCCAACATCATATGTTAGCTCTACAATTCTTTTTTCTACAATAGAGAGTTGCTCCTATAGGGTTTTCAACTCGGCGAGCCATTTTCCCTCAGCCTCCCCTCTATTTGTAGATTCTCTTTTGAGGGAAAGCTTTACCTCCTAGATTTCCTTCTAAAATTGAGCTTGTTGGCCTTAGAAGTTAGTGTCCTATTGCTACATTCTTTTCCCCAATTGAGCATGTTGATAGTGAAACTCATTATTTTGTTGCATCTCCTCCTTTGCATGAGCCAACGGATCCTATAAACTTGGTTTTTATGTTGCAGCTCAGTGACCAGGCTGGGATCCTAGGATTGGCACTTTGTGAGTTCCCCTTGGATTCTAGCGTACTCTACCTCTACTTGGTGTGACAACCACACCAATTCGACATCCCTTGCCTTTTCATTCTTTAGTAGGACCTGGATTCTTTCCTTGATAGTTTTGAACTCATCTTCCTTCTTCTTTAGCTAGCAACTAGACTTGAGGAAATCGGTGGTAACCACAAAATGTGTTTCCTCCATGAGCTCAACTTTATCTTTTGGTTGGGCCATGTGTAGATCAAGTCCCATAGCATAGATGGTGTAATCTTTAGGCTACATTTCCCCTTGTGATTTTATGATGGTTGGATGCATGGTTGCAAACTACAACTGTTATTGAGCTTCATTGAAAGGATTTTGTACTCATGGCTCAACCAGCTTCTTAGCATCTTTTTCCCTTTGCTTTTGGAGCCTGATAGCTTATGCTTGTCTTTTTATATCATCCTCCAAAAAAAAAAATTTGGTGATCTAATCAGCTCACCAATGAAGGGTGCATTGGAAGGAAGAGAAAAAGGGAACGAGAGAGTAGTGGTCCTGAGTGATTTATTATTTGAAAGAGATACTCTTAGTGAGGAGAATGGGGGAATATATCACAACGCATTCTATGAAGTGGTGGGAGGACTCATGGGAAGTGGTGGCGGTAGTGGAGATAGAGTGGACTTTATTTGTTGAGCAAGCTAGGTCAGAGCCGACACATCAGATGTAAAAGGTGAAGCAATATAGTAGATGCGAACTAGCCTCTATAAAAAGGTGGAATAACCTATGGGGGAGTAAAATAAAATTTTCCTACTTGGGAGAGTTGGGAGAAACCTCCTGCAATAATTGCAGCAAAATTAGAGAAAGAGAGGTTGAAACTTGAAGTGATGGGTGATTGAGAGATAGCAGAAGAAACCAGAGATTGTGAATCAAGAAGAGGGAGAGAGAAAAATACCTGGGCTACAGAGGATTCTGACCCTTGGCTCGTTGCAAGATCTTGTGAACCCTCTCTAGAAGTTGTTGTTGGGCTTGACGTCTAGGAATTTTCATGACTCATGAGCATGTCTGTGAAGCTCTTGAATGTGATATATTCACCCATAGCTTTTGGGTAGTTGTGCTAGGTTGCTTTGCTGCTTGTCCAACTTTCTATGTTGGGGTTGTCTTCACATCCCTTTTCTTTTCCTTCCCCTTCCCTATATATTTTCTAGCCTCCTTCAAGTCAACATCCTCATCATCACTTATATCGGTATCATCATTCCCTTGGTTCCACAGAGTATCAATTTTTTCATCCTTGTCTGCATCTGGGTACGGGGCATCAGGGCATTGGATCTCTTGATGGTAAACCTAGCAATATTTAATATTTTCCTCACTCCAATTCCAATAATTGGCCAAATTATTGTGAAGGGTGGCCCCCATTTGGTACCTCTCATTAAACTTCGCCCAAGGAAAATAGAAATTGAGCCATGGTTCCCTCTTATCCTCTATAGGAATGTGAACTATGTCTACAAATAGATCATCTTGTTCTTACAAGGGATTTCACTGCTTTTCCCAATAAGGTCTGGGGCTATGAGTCACCCCAATGTTTGTGCTTGTTAATTCATTTTCGGGGTTATATTGCCATTCGTCGCAAATCCATACTAGCCCAAGATGAGCCAAATTTTCCTCTAGCAGCTTATGTGTCTAATTATTTGCCATAACCACCATTTTGAAACTCACAGGGTAGAGAAAATATCCTTTCTTCTTGGCCTTCCCTCCGCAAAAGATATAGTCAATAATCAACACTTATTGGGACATCTTAAGGGCCAATACCTTGTTTGTGACATATGATAGGAGACAAAATGGTTCTTGGGTAAAACCACGTATGCTAATGAATGTGAAATCCTCTCCAAGAAACCAATTGCATTTAGGAGTGAAGCTTTGCATCCGCTCCATCTAGTCGGTAGAAAGTCGATAAAGATTGTAATGCTCACTCAAGTCTTATAGAAACAGAGTAAAAAAATAATCAAAAAATGCATAATAGTCATAATTTGCGGAGAGGAGAGGATTCCATTGATGAGCCCAAAATGTGCTCATAGTTTGGATGTTATGATAAACTTTTAATGCCTTTACTTTTGTTATTTGTGGTTGTTTAAACTCTATTGAAACCTTTTATTGGGATATCCTGTAGCAAAATACTTTTATATTCCTGCAGCTTATTGTGTTGACTTGATTTCATTTATTGCCCTGTTGACTCCCTAAATGACTGGTATATTGTATACAGTTTTTGAATGATGAAATAGATTTAAATGTGTGATTAATGAATAGATATCGTGTATGTGCCATACGCCTTTTCTTTCACATCTGTTGCCTTTTATTTTGCAGGTTGTTGAAGGATGATTGAGTCAAGTGCAGCTGATCTCGGACTTACGGTAAAGTCCATTTCCTGCACGACTTCGAGGGAGCTCCGGTGAAGACTCTTTGACCGAAACCATGGGAAATATTTCTAATGATAGTCAATTTGGAAAGAGTAGAGTGCTAGATTCTCTCCAGATCGGGTTGAATGCATAAATTCATTATGAAGTTTGTTCCTTGATTTTGGGATACACTTTACTTCCACGTCTTTCTTTGATAGGGCTAGTTAGTCAGTTGCTCTCCTGATTTTTAAATAAAGTTATACTATTGCGCGAGTGAGAAGGGAGATAATAGTTAGAGTAAGATAGAAACAGAGTTATAGATATCATGTAAGAGTCAATATGATAATGAAAAGCAAAATCTGTTTGACAAGAGACAGAGTTTGTTGTTAGTTTCCATATCAACAAAGCAATGTATATCATTCTATTTTTATGAATAAAGTTTAATGAAGTTCTGAGTTCAACACCTGTGTAATCAATAGATGCTTGCTAAGGGGGCCCACTTAGTAAGTATCTGTAGCTAGTTAGTTATTTTTTCTTTCCTGTTGAGCATTAGTTCACCTTCATCTTTAAAGTTTTTATACACACTCAGTCTTGTATTGCTCCTGCAGCATAGGGAATCCATCACTGTGCCTGTTCTTGCAACATAAGGCCAGTTCATAGTTTGTGTTTCAGTCGTAGTTATTATGGTTTCTGTTTTAATCAAATCATAGTTGAGTTAAAGAACTTTGCATTACCTTCCTGTAGCATAGATAGAATTCATTTCCAGTATTTATTTCTGCTAAGATTTAACCGAAACTAGTTCCTAGTGCATATATTGTGCCGCGCCATTTAAAGTATATGTCCCTTAGTTTGACAAGTAAATGAACATCCACAGAGAGAGATATTAGTCACCTGTTGGAATGTCTAATTCCCAGGAAAGTTTTTACTATGATTTTCATATCCTTTTGTGGGTGCGACCATTTTTTGCGCCGTTGCTAGGGATGGCATCCAGCTAGGAGTTTGTCAGAAGTTATTTTTAGCATTAGTTTAGTTTGTTAGTCAAATTTTTTTAAATCTTTCAAGCCACTACTCACCATATTGCATGCATAGAAGAAGAAGAGACGCACTGGGAAGGTTCCTCCCTAAAAATCTATTTATTGAGCTACCATTTAACCCAGCTGACAACAAACCTGAGAAAAATACATTCGCTCTATTATTCTAGCAACCAAACATGGCAAATAATCCACCTAATAATCCACCTCCTGCATTTGAGTTTCCCATTGTTCCCCAAAGAGATACTGACAATCTTAAAAACATTCCCTCTTCCTTGCTTCCAAAATTTTATGGCCTAGTTACAGAGGACCCAGAAACTTTTCTGTTTGAATTTGATGTCCTCTATTGTAGTTATGACTACAACATAGACACTCATAAACTGAAGTTATTTCCTTCCACATTGAAGGAAGGAGCTCTCAGATGGTTCATGAGTCTAGGAAGAGGTGTCGTAGATAATTGGGCGGCCATGTAGATGAAATTCCCTGAAAAGTATAAGGAATATTGTAAGAGTGCCAGCAAAGGTGATGAAATATTCTGAATTCAACAGAAGGACAATGAAAGTCTGGAAGATTATATTTCTAGGTTTTTGTTTTCACTAAAGAGGAACTCAAACCATACTCTCAACAAGGACTCTCAGAAACTACTATTTCTAAGGGGAATAAGTGATGCCTGTATAGATGCCCTGGACCTGATGGGAGGAGGTGATATAACCCAACTGCCTTGGGATGATATAAAGAAAATATGTCTTAACTACTCTCGAGCAATAGTTAAGAAAGGTTGAGGTCATCATGCTACAGTGGGGAAGTCTTCTTTTGGTGGAGTTTCCCGGATGGAGATAACAAATTTTCTATATGACTTAAAGCAGGACATCATTAATAATATGGCTACGCAACTAGACACTATGCAAGCCCGGAGGAAACATGAGGAGGCCGAGGCAGTTTTGGCCGAGTTCTGTCCATATTGCAAACAGAAGAAGTGTGAGTGCAGATACAAGATGGTGGCTAATTTGGAAGCCAGGCAACTACCTACTGACTTTAAGGTAGTAGATGGTGATGATGATCAAGTGTTCTTTGTTGCACAAAGGAGACCATGGGCCCAAAGACAAGATATGCCTCAAGATCCTTTAACTTTTGGTAATCCTTATTCTGGCTATAATAACCAATGGCAACATGCATATGGACCACCACCACCCTAGAATTCACCTCAACCAAATTGGCCTAATTATCAGAACCCGTAATAGCAATCCCCTCAAGGAGGTTGGCAGCAGCCACAAGGGCAATGGACCCCACTTTCAAGAAATTAGCAACAAAATCCTCAATGGAGAGGCCCTCAACAATGGCAAAACTAGTCCCCTGGATTCCTGCAGCTTCCACAGCCACAACCATAGGCCCTTATGCTGCCTCCTGTAGCAACTACCACAAATCCTAGACCTCCAAAACAAATGCCTCTACTTTCCCAATTGTTGCCAAATTCCAATAATAAGCAACAGTAGCAGCCATAGTAGCCTGCGTATCTTGCTGAAGCCAACCAATATCAAGCTTATGCTTTAAATGTTAATGACATCCATTTGAGGTCTGGAACTACTTTACCTGCTCTAAAACTACCTCTTATTACCGAAATACTAGATTCTCCCCTAGAAGAATCTACTACACCTGTTGTTCCTGTTGAGCATATGCCCATAACTGATACAGTTTTTAAGGAGTCGGTTTTGCAAAATCAAGACAACCCACCTTTTCCTCAAAGGTTGCAAAGTACTGCATCTAAAAGCATGGAAGAACCCACTTTTGACATTCTAGATCAGCTCAAGAATGTATAGATTCAAATCCCTTTATTTCAGGCTATTAAAGATATTCCCATTTTTGGAAAATTTATTAAAGAGGCATGTTTGAAGAAGCCTGGACGAAAGAAAAATGATCCTCAAACAATTCATGTCTTAGGCAAATTGGCTGATATAATGTTGGGAAATGTAGTCATTCCAAAGTATATTGACCCGAGAAGTCCTGTAGTGCAGATACATATAAATGGCCAAGTTGTGAAAAATGTTTTGATTGATTTAGGTGCTGCCATTAATGTCATGACAAAGCATACTATGGACTCCCTGAATATTTCAAACATTAGGTCTACACCTAGAATTCTGCAGCTTACAGATAGCTCCACAGTTAAACCTGATCAGATAGTGGAAGATGTAATTGTCACTCTTGAATCTTGGGAGTATCTTGCTGATTTCATAATATTATCAGTTAAGGCAGCTTTAGGAGGGTATCCAGTTATCCTTGGTAGACCATGGTTAGCAACTATTGATACTTTTATAGGATGTCATTCTAGAGATATGACCATTTCTGATTGACAATCCATAAAGAAATTGGCTCTGTATCTGCCTGCTAGACCTCAACCAGATTTGTCCCAACCTGTTTGGCCAGATGTGGGGGAAGAAGCTGAAGAAGCCAATTCTTTGGATCAATTAATGATGATTCAAAATGATCCATTCTCACAACTTTAGAGTGAGGATGCTTTACTGTTTCAAATTCTACAGTACAACTTTGATACGGGTAGTTCATCTGATCCAAATGGTACTCATTTACAATTTTTCCTGCAGCAACCAAATTCTGAAAGTTCGCTGCTTAAACTTCCAGTAATTTTTCATAATTTACTTCCACAAGAGGTACAAACATCACCTGTAGATTCTATAAGTAATCTCATTAAGCAGATAGAATTGTCTCCAGATCAATTTTTGAATGTCAATAGCAAGCTGTCACAATCTCAAGAGGTTGTCTTATTAAAAATGCTACAAGAACAGCATAAAGTTTTTGCATGGGAATATGGGGACATGCAAGGAATAGATCCTCAAGTTTGTACTCATAAGATATATATCAAAGAAGATTGTTCACCAATTAGACAACCTCAAAGAAGAGTCAACCCAGCACTTAGAGAAATAGTTAAAAGTGAGCTTCAAAAGTTGTTTGATGTTGGTTTTATTTATCCAATCTCTAACAGTCAATGGGTTTCTCCACTAGTCATCATCCCCAAGAAAGGTGGAAAATGGAGAGTGTGTGTAGATTACAGAGAGTTGAACAATGTCACAAAAAAAATCACTTTTCACTAACTTTTGTAGACCAGGTATTAGACTCACTGTCTGGAAAAAGATATTTTTCCTTCTTGGATGGTTATAGTGGGTACAATCAGATAAAAATTACCCCTGAAGATCAAGATAAGACCACTTTTACCTATCCATGGGGAACATTTTCTTATTCGGTCTTGCCTTTTGGTCTATGTAATGTGCCAGCAACATTTCAGAGAGCAATAATTAGTATCTTTGCTGATATATCTCATGACTGTATGGAGATTTATATGGATGATTTCACTACCTATGGAGTCACATTTGAAGAAGTACTGGTGAATTTAGAAAAAGGTATTGAAAAGGTGTAGAGAGCAAAATTTGTCTCTAAACAGTGAAAAGTGTTTTCTAATGATGGAAGAAGGTATTGTTCTAGGTCATCATGTTTCAAAGAATGAAATTCAGGTCAACCCTGCTAAAATTGAAGTAATTCAGAATTTACAAACTCCTGCAAAACAAAAAGATGTCAGAAGTTTCCTTGGCCATGCAGGGTATTATAGAAGGTTTATAAAAGATTTTAGTAAAATTTTCAGCCCACTTTATGCCCTATTAACAAAGGATTCTCAATTCAAGTGGACAAAAGCCTGTGAAAAATCTTTCCTGCAACTAAAGGACTTGCTTATTAAAGCCCCTATTCTTCAAGGTCCAAAATAGAATTTGTCTTTTCACATACATGCTAATGCATCTGATTTTGGTATAGGAGCAATACTAAGTCAAAAAGAAAATTCAATTGAGCATGTTATTTACTTTATCGGCAAAAACCTTCAAGGTCCTGAGCTCAACTATACTGTTACAGAAAAAGAATTTCTTGTAGTAGTGTATGCTTTGAATAAATTTAGACATTATGTCACAGATTATCAGATATTCATCCATACTAACCATGCAGCAATCAAGTATCTGATGAACAAACCTGTGATTTTTGGTAGATTGGCACAATGGCTCCTGTTGTTACAAGAATTTGACATTACAATCATTGACAAACCAGGAAGAGCTAATATTGTAGCTGACTTTTTATCAAGACTTCAATTAGTTGCACCTGTTGAACATGAGGTCATTGATGATAGGTTCCCAGATGAACACTTGTTCTCCATTGTTACACATACTCCATGGTATGCAAACATTGCTAATTATCTAGCAGCAAATAGAATACCAGCTCACTTTTCCCCAAAAGAAAAGAAGTTAATTGAAAAAAGTTTTAATTTTTTATGGATTGCAAATTGTCTGTTTTATACTGGACCTAATCAAGTAATGTGAAGATGTGTAAGAGAAGATGATAGTTATAATATCTTGCATGCTTGCCATGATGAACCATGTGGGGGACATTCTGTAGAAAAAAGAACATCAATGAAGATTCTTACAACAGGGTACTACTGGCCAACATTACACAAGGATGTTGTGGCCTATACAAGGAAATGTGACAGATGCCAGCATATGGGAAGACCAACTAAATCAGATGAAATGTCACTATATCCATAGGTAATAGTCACCACTTTTGATAAATGGGGGATGGATTTTGTGGGACCAATTGATCCACCATCCAATGGCAAGTCATACATTCTAGTTTGCATAGACTATGTCACCAAATGGGTCGAGGTAAAAGCTATGACTCATGCTTGGGATAAGAAAGTTGCTGAGTTTCTGTACAAACAAATTTTCACTAGATTTGGAGTTCCCAAAGAGCTTGTAACTAATCAGGGAGCTCAGTTTACATCAAATCTGATCACTGCACTAATGAATGGCTATAAAATCAAACATAGGAAGTCCAACCCCTATCATCCCCAAGCCAATGGTCAGGCGGAGGTAACAAACAAGGAAATCAAGGCGATCCTCACAAAGACAGTGTAGATCCATAGAAAAGATTGGAGCAATAGACTTCTTGAAGCAGTTTGGGCCTACAGAACTACATGGAAAACAACAACTGGGTTTACACCTTTTGAGCTGTTTTATGGGAAAACAGCCATGTTACCCATAGAATTTGAGCACAAAACTTTGAGGATAGCTCTTGAACTCAATATAGACATATCTAAAGTACATAAGGACTATCTCCTACAACTAAATGCTTTGGATGAAATGAGAAAAGTCGCTCTACAGCACACAGAAGCAATCCAATAGCAAAGGAAAAAATGGCATGATCAACACATCAAAATCAGGAAATTTTCTGCTGGAGATTGTGCTCTGTTATATGATTCCAAATATCAAGAAAACTAGGGTAAACTCACAACACACTGGCTTGACTCCTATGAAGTTGAAAATGTGTTCGACAATGGAGCTGTACAATTGCTGACAATTGATCCAGTCCATTTCAAATTGCTAGTTAATGGCCACCGACTCCAGTTGTACCATAAACCAACCTCAAAGGAAGAATTCATGTAGCAGTTCATTCAGGTTCCTCCCGCTACTCTTCCTGTAGCTAAAGGCTTTAGCCTTTCTCTTGCAGCTTCATCGTAATTTTCAAAAAACATGCCCATAATAAAGGTTTTTTTTTTTAAAGGAAACCCCTTTTTCTCCACTCTCATTTATCACCTTCATCCCACTTCTTTATCTTTCATCCATCCATCCCATCCATCCATTCCATCCGCCCATGTCACCCATCCACTTCATCCATCCACATCACCCTTAATTAAGATATCTTTCCCAACTGTCAATTCATGCAGATGTCGTCATCTTTCTTCACACGTACATGCAATTATCAAAGGTATGCCATATCTTTCCTTATCGCACATTTGATTTATTTTATTCTATTCATTTACTGTTATGATAGTACCAATCATTATTACATGATCTCTGCCTATTCTTTAGCACATGTGAGGACACATGTCATACTCTAAGTAGGGGGCGGGGTAATCCATCTTTTAAAACCTGTCTTTTCGCCGCTGCCATAACTGCACAAATAACCTTTCTTTAATACTTTTTTGGTACTTTCCAAATATGATCACATGTCCTTCTTTATTGCATGTTTTTCTTGTAAACTACGATTAAGACTGCTTGTTCAAAAGTTCATTTTTGGAAAAGAAAGCAATGTGACGGCATGACAGAAGAAAAACCAGAGCAGAAAGGGAATCAGAGAATTTGAATCTTTAGCAAGGAATTGAGTTTAGCTAAGGAAAAACTGCAAACATGGGTGGTCAGTTGGTGCGACATGAGCATATAGCTCATGAATTATTATTGCAAAATCTTCAAACAGTCCACGCATTTAGCCTCTGTGGATGGTTAAACTATTTCTTGAGCTTAAATAATTTTGATGAGGAGGTTGCTAGAAAATTTTTGAGAAACATTTCTAAAGGGGAAGCCACCGTATGGGGTCTAATGGTTGTTGCAACTGAAGACAGAATTGCTGAAGTAACCGGGCTTCTAGCCATTGGAGAAAACTTTTCTTCAGATGTTGCAGCTGCAAGGGCTGAGTTTTCAATGCCCACTGATGGACCTCTAGAAGTCTCCAAGCAGGGATGCAAGCGCGTATCATTTCCTCCTCCTTACTCAGAGTATGCTACTTACATAATCAGGTATTTGACCTGTGAAGGCCATTTCTCCTACCTACATTCTCATCATTTCAAATTATTAAGCCATATGAGACATGGGTTAGTTGTAAATATTTTGATTTTCTTGTAAAAATTTTTAGAACAAAGTGCCCACAGAACTCAATAGGGGAAAGATAATTTTGTCGCTCATCATGGCCTTATCAAATTACTGATTGAGCGCTCTTTAAGAGATGTCTCACCTCTTTCCTAACAACAATTTGTTGCCCAAAAGAGTTTGGAAATTCCACAACCCCTTAGGGTACTTACCCCACGGCCTCAGAGAAAGAAGAAAGAAATTGCATCTACCAGTAGAACAGGGCAAGGTTCATCTACTCCTGTAGCACCTGGTCTTCCAGCTTTCACACCTGAATCCTCTACTAGGGTACAAACTAGGTCTACCACTAGGAGAGAGAAAGGAAAAAAAAAGCAGAAGGGTCCCCAGAATCTGACCCTCATCCTCAGAAAAGGAAATGCTCTTCTCCTGCAACACCTTCCCCTGTAGCAGCCTCTCCTACAGCAACACCTGTTGCTATCACCAATTCACCGTCATCCTCTAGTAGGGTAGAGCCCTCTGAGCAGACAAGAAAGAGGAAAGCTACTAGAACACCTCCTGCAGCCGCATTAGTGCCGAGAAGGGTTTCCACAAGGAAACAATCTAAGGCCTCCCCTGCTTCACATCAACCGGAGGTTATTGTAATTTTAGAAGGGTCCGTTGAGTCTGAATTTAATGTTTCTCAGAATGTGTCCAAGAATGTTGCTCAAATTTCATTCGTTCCTGAAGAGGAACAAGTTGAGGTAAAAGAAATAGGGCATAATGAGCAAGGGTTACCAAATCTTGATGATTTGGCTACTACTGCTATGCAATTTTCGGAGGAAGCACAAACTTCCCCATCGTAGCAACAGGAAGAATTTATCTTGTAGCAAGAGCAAGAATAGACTGAACAATTGAATGTTCCTACTAAAGTTGTATTCCACCACACAATTTGTAAAGCCATTGTTGTGTATAAGAGGATATTTTTAATAGAGTTTCTGGAATATGTTAAAGCTAATTGAGAAACAGTTACATTGCAAACCCTGACCTTCCGACACATAGCCCAAACTGACATGCAACAAAGTCTATGGGAAGTAGAAAAGAAGAAATTGAAAAAGGAAATTGAAATTCAGAAACAGGAAATTGCTGAGTTGAAAGCAAAAATGGATGAGATGTTAAAAGTGACCAGTCAGATTATGGAATGTAGACTGCCACCCAAAATTTATGCTCTGTGCCTTAAAGAACAGTTTTTATGGTTCCAATTGATGAGAATTTCCAGAAACCAAGATCCTATACTTCACACTGCCAAAGAGTTTTATGAAGCATATCAGGCAGCCCCTAATTGGTTAAGAAATTCTCTATGTGAATTCCATTTACATGGCTTTCTAATTCCATTTGAAACAGAATGGAATCTTCTTCTATATATTGGTGATATTCATTTGAAAGCATTTATTTCATGGGCAGCCAATGAAGCAAATTATTGCAGGCAATGAGAAACATATGAGGAAGCTGAGAAAATTGAGCCTGTTCCATTACACTCTCAAAGTTCAAACCCCCATACAATGTTGAAAGACTAGTTTGCTCTAACATATGGAAATAATAATGTTACAGCCAAAGAGAAAATATTTGATATCAGGAAATAGGTATATGATGAATTTCAGGCACAACAATATTCGTTTTGGAGATTGGCATATACCAGAAGTGAGAAAAGGTGGGAAAGATTAACTGTTGGGCTAAGAAGATCAGAACCACACAGTCCTTTGAATTTCACAGCAACTCTTAAACGATCAAGCAGATACATACAATTGGGACTTCAAACGAGATTTGAACTGTGGTTGCCTTTAACATTCATACCTCCTATGCTAATGTGGCCTCTCTATCCTCACTAGGCTACAAATCTTAATGATGATTTAGAAGACTGGAGATATGAAAGGTGTCAGGATTTTAGAGGATTTAATTATAGGTTTGGAAATCTATTTCAGAGTCATGTAGCCACCACCAACTTCAGAGAAACCACCAGGAAAGTTAATGCTGGAGGACCAGCATTGGGCTAAGTAGGGGGTAGTGATGAGCCCAAAATGTGCTCATAGTTTGGATGTTATGATAAACTTTTAATGCCTTTACTTTTGTTATTTGTGTTTGTTTAAACTCTATTGAAACCTTTTATTGGGATATCCTGTAGCAAAATACTTTTATATTCCTGCAGCTCATTGTGTTGACTTGATTGCATTTATTGCCCCGTTGACTCCCTAAATGACTGGTATATTGTATACAGTTTTTGAATGATGAAATAGATTTAAATGTGTGATTAATGAATATATATCGTGTATGTGCCATACGCCTTTTCTTTCACATCTGTTACCTTTTGTTTCGCAGGTTGTTGAAGGATGATTGAGTCAAGCGGAGCTAATCTCGGCCTTGCAATAAAGTCCATTTCCTGCACGACTTCAAGGGAGCTTCGACGAAGACTCTTTGACCAAAACCATGGAAAATATTTCTAATGACAGTCAATCTAGAAATAGTGGAGCGCTAGATTCTCTCCAGATCGGGTTGAACACATAAATTCATTATGAATTTTGTTCCTTGATTCTGGGATACACTTTACTTCCACGTCTTTCTTTGATAGGGTTAGTTAGTCAATTGCTCTCCTGATTTTTAAATAAAGTTCTCCTCCTGTGCGAGTGAGAAGGGAGATAATAGTTAGAGTAAGATAGAAATAGAGTAGTAGATATCATGTAAGAGTCAATATGATAATGAAAAGCAGAATCTGTTTGACAAGAGACAGAGTTTGTTGTTAGTTTCCATATCAACAAAGCAATGTATATCATTCTGTTTTTATGAATAAATTTTAATGAAGTTCTGAGTTCAACACCTGTGTAATCAGTAGATGGTTGCTAAGGGGGCCCACTTAGTATGTATCTGTAGCTAGTTAGTTAGTTGTTCTTTCCTGTTGAGCTTTAGTTCACCTTCATCTTTGAAGTTTTTATACAAACTCAGTCTTGTATTGCTCCTGCAGCATAGTGAATCCATCACTGTGCCTATTCCTATAGCATAAGGCCAGTTCATAGTTTGTGTTTCAGTCATAGTTATTATGGTTTCTATTCTAATCAAATCATAGTTGAGTTAAAAAACTTTGCATTACCTTCCTGTAGCGTAGATAGAATTCATTTCCAATATTTATTTCTGCTAAGATTTGACTGAAACTAGTTCCTAGTGCATATATTTTGTCGTCCCATTTAAAGTATGTGTCCCCTGGTTTGACAAGTAAATGAACATCCACAGAGAGAGATATTAGTCACCTTTTGAAATTTCCAATTCCCGGGAAAGGTTTTACTATGATTTTCATATCCTTTTGTGGGCGCGACCATCCATGCAGAAACCAACCTTCTTAATTCATTTTCATCAAAAATAGCTAACCTCATATGTTTTACGAAGAATTCAAGTTTTTAATGTAAAAACATATGAGCAAGGAGAGAAGGAAACCCACACTAATGTTGTGTTTTGTATTCATTGATTTGGCTCATCATTTCTCATACAATGACTTCGGTGAAGTCATACCAGAATAAGGTATGTTTCCTCCTCAACTGAATATCCATGCCTAGTTGAAAATCTTGCAGCCACTTGTCCTCATCCATTCCACAAACAAAATCCATCATAGAAAAGGAATCCTACATATCCTATTTAAAAGTGACGTGCATAACTTGAATTTTTGGTGACTTTGTGAAATCCTCTTGAGGTCTTTTGGTTTCCTGGTTGTAAAATTCCATAGCATGATCTCTGCTTCTCCATATTTTGTCCCTTTTTTATAGAGTGAATGACTCCATCTTCTCTTCTCTAGAGTCCCTTCTTGGGATGCATAGAATGTTTCGGATAGCATCCTTGCTAATTATAACTCTTAGCTCCCAACTTTCAATGGCATTGGTATTTGGTTTTAAACGTTGAATGTTGTCATGAACTAGCTCCTGGCAGTAATGCACAAAAGGGACCATTTATTGTGGGAGACCACAAAACCATTGCTTTTATGCCAACTGACACTCACTAGTGGCCACTTTAATTATTTCACAAGCTACTTCCCTAAGACTCTAAGGGTTAGTCCTGAGGATGGATCATGAATGTTATCCCATTCTTCCATTATCTAGCTCTGGTACTGGTGATTTTTTTAATTTTTCATGGGCCATGTGTGAATCCACTTCAGATTCTCTTGTATCCCAGACAAAGCATAAGAGATATCTCTAAAAATATTGGGTATGGGTGTCGCACACATGGAATTAAAAAAGCTTTGCGTCACTTCTCCATGCGCTTCCATCTGAGGTTTTTGGGCCATTTCAGGCTACTATGAATTTCTATGATACTGAAACCTACTATAATTCACTTATTCTTTAGCAATTTTGCACTCAAAAACTCTTTGCACTGGATAGCATACTCAAGAAGCTTTCACAATTTTTATTCTTTTGCATGCGACAATTAGATTTTTCTCTACTAAGAGTGGCAGGCAATGGTTTCCTTTTTGCATTAAATTTGGCATGTACTACCAATTCCTTTGCTCATGCGAAATGAATTTCTTGCCATTTTGAAAAGACAAGAATCCATATTGGAAGTTAGTAATTATGCCCTACAACATGATTTTCTTGGGAAATTGAGTTGGGGATTGAAAGCATATAAAACCTTGCACATGCTTTGGCAATTAATATCTCAAAAAGAATAATTAAGCCAAAAGTGCAATGAGTACTTGAAAGTATTTGAGTTCCTCCTTGGAAACTAAAAAATTCCTGTAGCATGACACATCAACACTTGACCATATGGATGATCACTTGGGATTGCCACCAAATTTGGCTACTTAATTACTTCTTCTTAACCTTGCACACATTAATTCGTACATGGCAGATGAAACTAATTGGGAAATTCAAGCAGGCTCTTAGTGGGAATTTTGAGTTAACACTTGATTATCATCATGCTTATGGCACGTAGGTACCTCAAATATTTCTATATATAAAACCTAAGACAACAATAGAATTTCACTTAGCAATTGGAAGAATTAGCATTTGGGTAGTTGGGTAGAATTAGGCATCATGAATACTCCTACTAGGCTTACAAGCAATAAGTTTCAAACAACTTTCTTAGGTGAAGTTTCTAGCATGCATTTGAAGTGAAAATAGAAATTCCTTGGTTTGAGAAATATAGAGGAAAAGGAGACCCTATCAACCATATTAATTCTTATACAACTTTGTGTAGTGACTTCGTCCTTGATGATAAATTGTTAGCCAAACTCTTTCCAAGAACCTTGAAAGACATTGCCTTAGAATGGTTTCCCAACTCTCCTAATCATTCCATCCATTCATTTAATGAATTTTTGGATGCTTTCATTAGTAACTTTCAAGTTCACATGACACCTAAAAAGACAATGACTAACGTCATGTGATGTAGACAAAAAATAGATGAAAAAGTAATGGATTTTATCTCATGATACCAATCTGTATGTGCTCAAATTGATGTCAAGATTCTTGATGCAATCTGCAAAAGATGTTTATCGAAAACTTGCACACACACCTTTAGGATAAATTAACCGTGATGAAATTCCCTTTGTTTATGCATTTGTGCACAACCTTGTGTGAATACCATAGCTTAGTTTCAAGTCGTGATTCAAAATCCACTTCTAGCTGAGCTAAAAAACCTGAACACAACAATCAAAACCCAAATAACACACAAAACTTCTACAAACCGAATAGAGGATTTTTATAGTTTAATCCACCTCCTCAACATCATTTGCAGCCAACCCAACCCATTCCAACTCAAGTGGCCTCTATTAAGGTGATAGTGCCTTATACCTATGGTGATCCAAATAAACAATTTACTCACTTACCCGATTCCCTCCATAATACAATGAACCAATTCAAGGAAAACTTTAGTGTTGAATCTTCACCAATTGGAAAATAATTTAAATTGGGACCTCCAAAGATGACAAATAGTACAAGCTTAAAAGGATGCTGAACCACCAGGTTTTTACAAAAAAATAATTTTGTCCCAATTAATTCAACTATTTAAAAGATTTGTCATTAGAACTGATTTTCCAGTAGTTTACACTATAATTATAAGTATTAATTATATTTGGCAGCAATATTATATTCATACCATTAATTTTGGGGAAATATCGCCACTAATAATAAATTACCATTTAATTTTGGGGCTTTTATTTATTGCCATCAATTAGCTTTTTAATTGGATAGCTCCAAGTTGATTCTATGACCTAATACACATGTTCCTTTTAAAAGGCTTGTTGAGGCCAAAAATTTTTTTGGGCCACATGATTAAATCTAATTGTGTGGCCCAAAACAAATTATGGGCCTCAATAAGCCTTTTAAAAGGAACATGTGTATTAGGTCGTGGAATTAACTTGCAACCATCCAATTAAAAAGCTAATCGATGGTAACATTTTCACTTTTCATTTAGTCTTAATTTTAAAGTGATATTTTTAAAAAACACTTAATCTGTGTGTGCTACAATGCATTTTTGATAGTGAATTTATGTTTGGTGGCGAGGGTCTCTGCCCCTCAACCCCACCTGTATCATGTCAGGGCCGCTCTCCCTGAACCCTGCAAGGGGGAATTTCCCCCTTGAATCCCACAAGGGGGCTCTGCCCCCTTGACCCCCACAAGGGGCCCTGCCCCTTGACCCCGTTGGTGGCTACCACCCTTGGGCTCCTACTTTAATATTACCAAAAACAAAAAAAATATGGGGGAACTATGTTGACCAACTATGCAAAATTTTAAAGGAGAGATTCACCATTGTAATTAATCTTTTTAGTGATTATTCGCTAGGATTCACCACTATGATTATTATTTTTACCAATTATTCATTAATAGTTTCTAGGATTTTATAATTTTTTTTAATAATGGGCATAGATTCGCCAAGAAAATTAACAAATTTTTTCCAATAAAAGGAAAGATTCGCTAGGATTTTACACCTTAGTTGGGGGGGGGGGTTCTTAAAGTTATCCCTAAACCAATTAATTCAAAAACACATGCTCACCTTGCCACCCATTAGACTCCTCAATCCAAACCAGCCATTACCACCCACCTTCAAACCTAATTCTTATTGTCATTTTCATCACCTAAATGGACATGACACTGAACACTACAAGCATCTAAAACATTTGGTTCAAGAACTCATTGATTCAGGTCATTTATCCATTAAGGGTGTTAATGATCAAGGAAATAAGTCTATTGCACCCCCTAAGAAAAAATGATACAAATCTTCACCAATCCCATGCCTAAACACACTACTTCATTTGTCAAGGCTAATGAACCTTCAAACCCTCAGGTGATGAACATTGATACAAATATTGAACAACCTAATATAACTCCAAATGCTACCCAAGTTAATCCTTTGGATGAACTTGTGGGAACAATAGACATTATCCCTCATAAGTGCCAAACCACTAAATCTCTTGATCTCACTTTTTCCACTAAAGACATACTACAAAAGTTTCCAAATGGTCATCTCTACATAGCTAGCAGAATCTATGGTAAGCCCACTATTGGGATATTAATAGATCCCACTTGTGGTGAGAACGTGATCACAAAGGAGTTTCTAGTATTACATTATCTATATCAAGATGATTATAATAAACCAATTGCATTGATTAAGACACATACTAGCTTTGCATGCCCTACGATTGGATTGATCATGCTACCCTTATAGATAGGACCTAAAAATTTGGAGGTAACATTTTTAATTATTCCACAATCTAATCAATTTCATTTGTGGCTAAGCCACCCTTGGTTTCGCTCAATGAAAGTGATCTCATCAAGTGTTCACAAGTGTTTAAAGTTTCCACATGGAAATGATCTACTCACCATACACCATAGTGGCTTTAATCCTTTATATTCCAAAGGTAATTTTTCATTAAAATCCTTTTGGCATACACCTATAGTACCCATCGCCCTTGGAAAGGAATTCTTTTTCATAGCCTATCAAAATTTTAAAGCCAAAAAGATAGCTAAATTGTCTCTTTGTAATGCATCTCCATCCACTTCCATACCTCATATGTTAAACGAAACCATTATTCAACATGAGTTCAACATTGACCAAACCATATAACCTCTTGAACAACCACATCTAGATATTTCCCAACCATCATTCAAACGACCAAGGGAAATTAAAACCACTCCTGTCATACCTCCTTGCCTTAAAAACTTGTATAAAGTAAAAGAGAAAGTGGTTGACCCATCCTCCTTGGTTTCTTATGTTCCTCCTCCTTTGGATGCAGAAGAACCTATGATGACTCAATCAGATCTTAAACCTTGACAACTCCAAATTAGAATTAATTGAAACTTTGGTGCTAGGGAATGGCAGCGTCGTCATCATCTCCTTACTCGTCAATCTCGCATGGATGAAAACAAAGAAAATCTACCTTTATCTTTGAGAAAATTAATAGACAACCACCCTCCTTATCCTGACCCACCACAAGAAAATCTTATACAATAATCACCAAAACCATAATTTTTTATACATCCATCCTTAGAAATCACCCTTCGTCCTCCCATTGTCATTAATCTTGATGAAGATGATGATGATGCGATGATAGAAAAAATAGATGAAGAAGTGCATAATGATTTAAACTCTTTGTTGTCATATACAATGAGCTTAAAATATAAATCCTCTCCACCAAGTGAAGAACTTGGTTCAACTCCTGGTTTGGCACTTGCAATTCTTCCTTTGGATAGTCAATCACCCTCACATTACACTCAACATGATTGGGAGGCATATGACTTGATAGGTGGTTGACTAGAATTTACCTAGCTAGCCTTTTTGCATTCCTATATTTTTTACCCTTTTCAAGTGTGTATCGTGTTCCCTGTATTGTGTGTTTAATGTTTCCTCTCTTTGTACACTTCTTCTATTTGTTTCTCTATTCTTCTATTTGTTGTGCATTGTCTTTTTCTCCTTTTTTTTTGTTTTCCTTTTGGGGATGACACAAAGCATAAAGATTCCCTATGTCTCTTCCATGTTGACCCATAAAGGTCCATGTCTTTTTCTCTTTCTGTTTCATGTTTTCCTTTTGGGAATGATGCAAAGTGTAGAGACACCCTATGTCCCTTCCATGTTGACCCATAAGGTCCTTGTAGTTTTCTCTTTTTTTTTTTTTCTTTTTTCTTTTGGGGATGACGCAAAGCATAGAGACACCCTATGTCTCTTCCATGTTGACCCACAAGGTCTTTGTCTTTTTTTTTTTTGTGTTATCCTTTTGGGGATGATGCAAGGAATGAAGACTAAAATCTCTCCTTCATGTTGACCCAAAATATTTTGTTTTCACTTTTCTTTCGCCTTTTCATTTTTGTTTCACTTGTGTTTTCCATTTGGGGATGATGCAAAGCATCGAGGTTGCAATGTCTCCTCCATGTTGACCCAAAAAAGACTTTTTTTTTTCATTTTTTCTCACTCTCTTTGTGTCATTCTTTCAGTTCTATGTGCTTTGGGGAATGATGATGGTTTCACGCTTTTTCATAAAAACATTGCAGCAGCATACATACTGACCCCAAATCCATAGATCCCTTATGTGTTTGGTATGCTTTCTTTTCTAGGGGGTGTAGACATGAAAAATTAACATTATGCATCCACTCATTAAATCAAACACAACAAATCCATTCACTAGGTAAATCAGGTCTTTAGTCCTAAGGTTATTCATTTAAATAAATCAAAATCTCACATCATCCCTCTAATTAAATAAATAAATCCTTTATTTAATTAAATCTCAAGTCATCATTCATCTCCCTTTGATTTGATTTAAATCCCTAAATCAAGTCAAATTGGTCAAATCATCCTAATCATCATCCTAGCTAATTAATCTTGATTAAATCTAATCTAATGCATGTCACATCCTAACCACTTGCATTCTCTAGATAATGCCACTTGCACAAATAAATCAATTTATTGATTTATTAAAACCCTCATTTTCACTCAACATGGCATTTATGGGGAATATTCCCTCAAGTTTGAAAAATATGACAAGTTGATTTGTCCCTCCAACATTGCATTTATTTCTCATTTTCTTGTCCCCCTCTCAAAATTTATTGCCCAAATTTGAATTTGAAACTCCCTCTCAAGGGCACACTTCCCAAATCTTGCACATGCATCAACCAGTCACAAGATGACAAGTGGCCTCTTTTCATTGGCCTATTTTTAGTTCCACATTGGTCCCTTTTCAACACTCTTAGCATTTGAAAATATATAAAATAGAGGCTTCATCTCTTATCAAATCCTCCACAATTTCATCCATAAAGCTTATGCAAAGTCACTCTCCTTGAGAACTGATTTTTCCCATCTTATCATCTTCATAGCATCTTAACATCAAGCTTGAGCAAGGATTGGGAAAGGGTCATTTGCACATTTGACACCAATCCACTATGGAATAGGTAACTTGTTATTGTTTTCATAATGCTTTTAGTTTTCTATTGTCATTTGTTGCATTTTGAAGCATTTACAAGGTATTTCATAGGAGTGTTCTTGGGGAATTTGTAGGTACTAACCCATGTTTGAAGTTTAGTGTTTGTAGATTTTAAAAGCATGCTCACAGGGGGAAACTCCCTTTCTTTTTTTTTTCATTTTCCTTGACATGACACAACATAACTTTGAAATATATGACTTGGCATAGTGCTTTCCAAGTTGTTTCTCATGTATTGTTCTCTTTTTTCATTTTCTTTATCTTTCTACTTTAAAGTAATTTCTCATAGAACGATGTGTAGCAATTCCTTTGAAATGGGGAGCATACATCACCATAATTTATTTTAAATTCTTGGTTCCTAGTGTAGCCTTTTCATTTATGTGATGTGTTTGTCATTTTCTGGATGACATTGGGTTTGATGTCCTTCATAAGTATGATCTATCTTAGCATATTACATTCCTCTTCATGGTTTAATGTGATGCACTGCATGCCTTAAGTTGTGAATATACTATTCTTTGATTGGTCCTCTTTTGGAGACATTAAACACAATGTTCCCTAAGTGACTGAAGTTATATGAACTGAACAAGACTCCTTCGAACATCCTTTACACTTTTACATTTTTACATTTTTACATTTTTACATTTTTTTGACATTTTTCTTTTTTCCACCCTGCATATCACAGCTTGCATCACTGTGGTAATTTTTATTTTTTTTCATAAGCATTTTTCTTTGTGGTGCCTTGTTAAACTAGTTATCAATAGGTATAACTTTAATATGGTTGAGTGGGAAGCGCACCTAGCAACATGACTTTTCCCCATAGCCACCTTTGTTTGTGAGTGCATACCAACTAGCTTATGTATCTTACCTATTTGGGCTTTCTCACCTCCACAGACAACTAGTTTCATGGCCCTAGAGTGAGTACATTTGGCCCTTCTCACCCGACAGACCTTTATGTGTTCTATCACCCTAGAGTGAGTACACATTCTTTTTTTCAAACAATTAGCCTAAATCTAATTCACAACTAGTTGGATTGATGATCGAAGCTTTATCTAATTCATTTCAACACTTGTGGGTTCCCTTGTTCTTATGTTTAGTTTTCCATGGGATATTTATCTTGGGAGCGTGATCATCCCTCTTCATCGTTTTCATTCTAGTTTGCTAACATAAGTGCATTTGAACCCTCCTCTCGATGTTCATGACTACTTTAGTGTGAGTTTGAAGCAAGTTCATCCTCTCACTAGAGTGGGGGATAAATGTGCCATAGAAAAATGGCCCCTTGTCATTTTCATGGCTTTTTATGTCTTGTTTCATGGTGTTGGAACTATTTTGCTTTGATTTTATATTGTAGCATGGCTTAAATAAGCTTATTTGGGTACTAAAATTTAAAGAATGACAACTTGTGAAGGTGTTGTGAAGTGTTGTAAGAAATTTCTACATTCTTCTAGACTTTAATTATTACAATTCACCAAAAAATCATCTTTTTATTCATCATCAAGTCCTATTTTAAATTTTTGTAAAGTCTTGTAACAAACTTTCATGCTCTCCTAGGCACATCTTCACTATTTATCCCTTTCTTATGACTTATTTGGCCCCTTTATGCTCTCATATGATTAATTAAGTGCATTTTTGAGTATTATCCTGACAAACAACATTAAATACAACATATTTCTTGACACATGGTTTTAGGTCCTAGGTGGGACCCATTCACCATGGGTGGCGAATGAGTCCCCCTTGACCCAAATTCAAACTATTTTAAATTTCCTTTAAGGATATTATTCAAAAACACTTGATGTCGCCCTATGATGAGGTATGAATGGATACTAAGGTAGAGGATGGTATAAATAAGTGATTTTTAAGTCATTTTAGATCTCCTCATTAAACGATTCAATTTCCTAACACATTCAAGCAATCTCAAGCATCTTACAACATCTTTTCAAGCACTATTCAAGCACTTTGAAGTGGCCATTGACATTACTTTAGACTTGCATCATTAATTTCATAGAATTTTCATGTTATTAGTTTATCTTTCCTTTTCATTTTATTAATTTAATAAGGGTTTGATTACCAAAAGTAGGGTTTGACCAAGGCAAACCCCTATTCACTAACCCTCAACCATTTTTTCCCTTTTGCATGTTTCTTTGCAAAATTAGGTATGCAAATTTGACAAGATTTTTGGTGTTGAATATTGGTTTACAAGTCAAATAGGTGCTTCAAGTCAACTCAAGTCTATTTCAAGCTTGGAGAAGTTTTTTTGTCCATTTCCTCTAGAATTGACTTCGACAACCCGACAAGCTGTGATTTCTAGATCTAGTGTTGCAGAGTTGTCTCCTAATTTTTTAGAAATTTGGGAGAGGAATAATTCACCACCTGTGGTGAATGAGTCCCACCTTAGGAGTGAAAATTTTAATTTTTTCAAATTCCATATCTCAACAGATATAAACTTGCTTCTGATAGTTTTTCACCAGGAGGAGGATTGATTCACCACCCTAGGTGAATGAGTCCCACTATGAAAAATTAGTAATATCAACGAGCATCCAAAACATTCTAGATTCGTCACACTTCATCTACGTGCACTCAGATTCATCCCTTTCCTTTATTTTCCTTTATTTTCTTCATTTACTTCATTGTTTGCATATCATAGTGTGTTTTCAAATATAGCTTAAAATTCACTTTTTCATTCATATTCATTCATTTTGATTAGTCAATTGCATTTATTTTACTTCATTTAGTTTAGAAAACATCACACATAACATAATTTGAATGAACTAGTTTGCACTTTTGCTCCTATCACTCTCCTTTTAGGTGAAAAAAACCTAGAAGAGCTAGAGAAATCATAGGAACCAAAAATCAACAATTCAGCAGGTCCCTAAGCTAATGATTTTATGAATGATGTTGGATATCTTCCCGAAGCACTACCTTGGTGGCCTTGGAGAATTTCTAGAAAATGATGTGTATTTCTTGGGTTTTCTTATGGAGAGTGACCTTCGCAAACATATTGAAGAAGATGAAGTGGTGCAGTGGGTGTCGTTTTTGAGTGTATTCTACATCCTGACACATGAAGAGCACCACTAGAGGGTTACTCACATCTACCACTTCTTGTTGCAGTGCTACAATGTGGTGCTATTCTATGACATAGAGTGGTATACTGACTTCAAGGACCTAGTGTATCCTCCATCACTAGTTATTGTTGTTGTTGACACTCCTACTATTGTTCATGATCCTACTACCCCTATTAAGAATGCCCCTACTAACAAAGTTGTTCTAGATGTTTTTGTTGTTTAAGTCTCAAAACTTTTCATCTATTTTTTGTATATATGCCTAAAAAATGATTTTACTGTATATAAAATTGCATAACATATAGATATACTTTAAAAGTATGGCCTAAGGGCCATTTTGAAAGTGTAATGTCAAATCATATAATACCATCGAATAAACATACAAATTTTAATAAATTTATGTCTCTTTTACTTCTTGCAATTCTGTATTATGGGTTCCTTTCTCTCTATTTCATTAAGTACCTTTTCAATTTCGCACATGGGTTCATTTTCAATTTTGCACATGGGTTCATTTTCAATTTTCCACATATGGGTTACTTTTTCAATTTTCTGCATATGGGTTACTTCTTTATGCTTCTTGCATTAATGGGTTCCATTTCTCTTTCATGGGTTGCTTTGGAAAGACCGGTCGAACAAAAGAACACAAGGAAAATATACAATAATTACATGTTTACATGGGTAGAACAAATAATAAATCTTAATTGAACAATCTGAGGTGGATTCCATCAACTAGAATCCCCAATGCTTCTTTCTCCATATCTTCTAATTTGAATGTGTTGTGTTTCTTGCATTGAATTATTGTAAAAGGGCCTTCCCACAGACTATCAAATTTTCCACGTTGGCCAGGCTTTGCAGCCCTCTCATTGAACTTCAGCTCTAGGTCTCCACATTTTAGACCCTAGTCTGAGGTTTTCTTGTCAAACCATCTCTTAACCACCTGTTGGTAGTTATTCTTGGTCATCAAGGCCTTTTCTCTTTTTTCCTACACTTCCAACAACTTGACCAACTAGACCTCCATGGCTTCATTTTCTTCCACCTCTAGGGATTTGAGCAACTGTAGTGCAGGAATCTCCATGGAGATGGGCAATAGTGCTTCCTTCCCATACACTAATTCATATGGCCAAGCTGCCTAGAGCATCGTCTAAAAGTTCTTATGCCACTCCTAATGTTCTGACCTAATTATTTTAATAAGTCAACCTAAATTTTTATTAGTCAACTCGGCAAGGCCATTCCCTTACGGGTAGTATTTTGATGTTTTTAAGAATATGTCATGCAAAAGTGTGAATTGACATACCTTCGAGCCTAAGAAATCCTTAGCATTGTATGAGATGGTGGTATTTGGTAGGCCAAATCTCTTTACCAATTCCTCAAGGAAGTTCACAATCTCTGCCTCTGTTGCATTCTTCAGGGGCATGGCCTCAATCCATCTAGTAAAATAGTTTGTAGCCATGAGAATCCATTTGTGTCTGGCGCTAGAGATGGGATTAATCATCCTAATAAAATCAAGGCCCCATTGTGCGAAGGGTTCATCAACCACTATCGAGTTGAGAGGCATTACGAAGTTTTTCCTCCTCCCCGTGAAGAATTGAAATTCTTTGTAGGTTTTCACCAAAGAGTATGAGTCACTGAATAGCATAGGATAGAAGTATCCAGCACACATGATTTTGATGGTAGTGGCTTCTACGGAGAAACATCCACCCATGGGACTGTTGTGGAAAGTTTCAAGAATCCTCTTCGCTTGCTCTATGGTGACACACCATAGTAGAACACCATTGAAGTTCCTTTTAAAAGGGACCCCTTTTGATAGGCACATACCTGCTATTCTACAATCTTTAGAATGTTCTCTTCTAAGAAGAAAGGCCCAGCGGATATTTTTTTGGTATGCATGAATCTTACTCAGCCAGCTAGCCAACAACCTTCGGACTTGGATTCATTTGTTATAACTAGGTAAGGTTGTTCCTCTTTAGCTACCATTTCTTCATCATGTGTCAAATACTTGCACTATCCTCTTCCTTAGATGATCTTCATGGGGTTGACCTCAATATCATATTCAAGGATCTTAGTGATCCAATTGGCTCTTTTTTTGGTGATTTCTCCTTCCATGATGTACTCATGCACACTAGAATGTGTGACATACACAATCACCTTATTGCAAGATATGAGATGTTGAATCTTCTTGAGTCCCTTAAAAATGGAAAATGCTTTCCTTTCGACAAATTTGTAGTTTGTCTCCTAATATTTTAAGGTTTGGGAGTGAAATTCTATCAATTGTTCTCCCTTTCCATCATCATCCTTCTAGGTCAAAATAGTAGCGATGCTAGATTTGCTACTGAATACATACATTATGAAGTCCTTTGATAGGTCTGGATTGAATAGCATAGGAGCTAAAGAAATAGCATCCTTCACCTTTTCAAAGGCTTCTCTAGCTTCCTTTTTCTATTTGAATAATTGATCCTTTTTGAGCATCAGGGTGATAGGTCTAATTATTCCTATAAAATTATAAATGAATTTTCTCACAAAATTTACCTTTCCCATAAAGGACTAGACTCCCTTCTTATTGACTAGAAGAGGAAGTTCTCTGATTTCTTTCAACCACTTTGGATTGATTGCAATTCCATCTTTGGACACTATATGTCCCAATAGTTTTCCTTGTGACACTCCAAAAACACATTTGTTTGGGTTCAGGGATATCTCGATCTCCCAACATTTTTAAAGACCAATTCAAGGTGATCAAGATGATCATCCTTATGCTTTGAAAACACTATAAGATCTTCTAGGTAGATCAAGATGATTTTGTTGATCAATTCCCTAAAAGCAATATCCATTGCCCATTGGAAGGTGGCTCGCACATTTGAGAGGCCGAAAGGTATTTTCACATAGGGAAATGTTCCCCAGGGTGCTGTCATAATAGTGGTTTACAATTCCTGAGAGGAATGGATTTTAGTTGAAATCACATATTTTTAGAAAATATAATGATTTAAGCCTTAAAAAGTTCCATTTTAAGGATTCCAATTGAAGAGGGTTTGATCAAATCACCTTAGATGAAACCCCCTTGGATAGAACCTTGCTAGTTTTAAACCATAACTATAAATGCATCTCCTTTACACCTATCAAAATGTTGATAAAAAATCACTTTTGATTTAGCTTTTGGGGGATCAAATGAATTCATTTAAAATTCATTTGAAATGATTATGGTATTCCTCAGAACAAGCTATCCAATGAATATAATTTTAATATGTTTTGGTTTTGTTATCTATTTATTTTTTAATTTTTATTAAACATAGGTTTTTCATCGAAAATGAATTTCTTTGTTCTTCACATGTGGAGAAATAGAAGATTATAAAAAAAAAAATATGAGTACCAGATATTGAAGTCCTTGATCCAACAAAAAAAATAAAAAATTTTGACATATACAAAAATAGTTACACGTTATACAGTCGTCGTGTCTGAATTGTAATTTGTTTGACTTTGAAACTTGATTAAGGAAAAAATATTCAATAAAAAACTATCTAACCAAGTGGAAGCACTAGATATCAGAGTTACAAATCTAAATTTGAAAGAATTATAATTTTATCCTTCATGGAAAAAAAGTTATGTGTTATTCGGTGTGTGTCACTTTTTAAAAATGTTGTTTTCTAAAAAAAATCAATTTTCATGGGAGATGCAAAAAGAAGTGCAATTTGATTCCAAAATTTTTGAAAAAAATCTTTTTAGAATCTACAGACAAAATTTGATGAGACTCTAGTTAGCACCATCTTCAATTTTCTCACAGTTTAGCCACTATAGGTGCCTAAATGTGAAGATTTAGTTAAAAATAATAATTCCAGTGTCTAGTTTGGCCAGAAATTGTAAACCACTATTATGGGATCACCCCCCACTTAGTAGTGAACATTTTTTTTTATCATTCTTCCTATTTTACTTGAATTTGGTTGTAACTGAAGAAACCATCTAGTAGAGAAAGCATCTTTGATAGGGCTATTTTTTGTAGGATAGATTCCATAGAAGGCAAGGGTTAGTGGTCTTTCAGGGATGTCCTATTTAGGTCTTAGAATTCAAGACATAGGCGGATGTCTCCATTCTTCTTTTAGACTAGAACTAGGTTAGATACCCATGTATTGTGCTTGATTGAGAAGATGATCTGAGATTGAATTAGTTTTGTCATCTCTTGCACCATCAAGGATTTAGTCTTTGGATTTATAGGCCTCTACTTTTGGCAGACAAGTTTTTCTCCTTTCGTCAGTTCTATAGTATGTTGGATGATTTTGGGATCGTAACTGTTGAGGTCATCATATGACTAGGCCACTACTCCATATTTCTCACATAAATGGATGAGTCTTTCTTTATCATGATGCGGGATATCCTTTCCAACTTGAGCTTCCTTCCATCTCCAACCTGAAGATTTGCATTGTCACTTTTTTCTACTAAAAATTTCCTCTTATCATTTCTTGCATCATCACAATCGAATCGGTTTTCGAGAGTGACCAATCCTTTTGGAATTTTGTTAGTCATTAACTAAATAATTTTACCTTCATAGGCGTCGACAATATTTAATTGGAGTTGCTCAAAGAACTCTCCTACTTGTTGGATAAATGAGGTGATGTGTTCATCACTTTTCAACACTTGCTAGCTTTGATCATTAGCTGGGATTGTCAATCAGACGATCACTTATACAAAGTGTATGTTATGAATCAGGTCAAAATCAGGATCAAACTGAGATCCAACTATTACTGTGTGATCTACATTTGTATTTTTCTCTCTCGACACTATCTAGATATTGAAGGCTTCAAAGCCCTCGATTAGGTCCTAGAATCTATGTCTATAGGATCTCATGCAGACATTCTTGGCTATGGAAAGTCCCCAAAATTGATTGACCACTAGCTCAAAATCTTCAAACACCATTATTTACTTAATTCCCATCCACTGTGTAAGGATTAGACCTTGTACTAGGCATTTATATTCAGCTTCATTATTTGAACAAGTGTACTAGAATTGGAAAGACCTAAAGGTATTTTCGTTGGATGGGGATGTCAAACATATCCCGACTCTTGCACTAATTTTGTATCTCACTCCAGCATAATGCAACATCCATATTTTTGAGGCTTGACAATTATTAGATTGCTTTATGACCTTTGGGATCACTTGATCTTCATCAGAGATGACATATGTTCCCAATCTGATGGCATGATAATTTCTGAAAGGATCAATGTCTATATATTCATTCAAGAGGACTTCCTCCTTATCAATCTGATTTTCATTCACCTTTTCATCCTCTAGTAGCTCGGTACAATACATTTCTTCTTTGGTGAGAGAGGTATGAGCAACCTAAAAGTTGATCATAGATTCATTGGCCACATGTTTTGAATGCAGAGCTTTAGATACTATCTCCATTTTAGCTCCATGCTTAGTCCTGAGGATCGAGTGTGACCAATCTAAAGAAAGGAACCTACCTATTTTGGAAGTGAATTCTCAGGATAAGCAGAGACCAAACATGGGGGGAACGTTTATGATCACAATATCTTGTGGAACTATGATGCTAGGATAGGAGAACAGAGTAAAGGGGAGGTCCTTGATGACACCTATAGTTTTGACCTTGTTCCCATCCAACTACATAACCCCTCTATTTAAGGGTATTTAGCTAAGTCCTAAGGTTTCAACTATCTCTTTAGGCATGACTGTAGTGCTAGTGCTGGAGTCAATCATGGATTTGTGCAATAATTTCTCCCCCACAATAAGTGTTAGGAAAAAGGGCTTTGATTTTGGCTTATCTATAACTTCGATAGAGGATTCCTCTATACTATTTGTGAGAACTTTGACTGGAGGTGACAAAATAATGACCTTTCCCTTCAATGATTACTTTGTCTGCTTAGTGCTTGCATCTTCTCATAGGGTCTTCTGTAGTAATGAATTATACTCTAGAATAGCTAAGATATCCCAAAGGGATACATTAGCAGAGGATTTCTTCAATTGTTCCACCATATTGAATGGTTGTGTATTTAAAGGATTTTTCTCCTTTGGCTTTGTAATAGAAATCTCCTTACAGGGCTGAGATTGTTGTGCAATCATGGTAACACTAGGAGCTTGATTAGGGAAAACTTTGAGTTGTTGAATGACTGGTTTGCCTGTGAATCTCCTCTTTTCATGAGTGTTATAATCCAACTGCACCTATGGGGCTTTGGATGTAGAAGCATCATTTTAAAACATTTCCTCCTCTTATTCCATCCATGAGAAGAGTGTATGGTCGAGAGCTATGTCTATTTCTTGCTCTAGGGACATCCCTTGCATTTGAGTGGTGAGTACTTTGTTTTCCATTTGGGGAGAGGAATATACATAACCTCCAAGATCTGATGTCACGCCTTCATTGCATTGTTATGCCACCTTTTGTTATAGATTTTCTAGCGGGTAGTTTCGGGGAATATGTCCATCCCCATAGGGGAAGCACCAAGGGTTGATGTCATCAATGAGACTGTTATTTCCCACTATCAACTCTCTACTCAAGCACGAGTGGCAACTTTGTAGTAGAGTAAGTACCAAAACTATTTGATTAGTTGTTTGAGTCTATAGATTTGTGTGTGGGCTTCCTTGGAACTAATTTTGCTGGTAGGAAGATTTTCCACCTTGATAATTTTGGTAAGTTGGATTTGGAGGTGCGAACTAATTCATCTTGATGGTAGTTATTTCATTGGTGATAGTCTATAATATTTCCTTGACGTCACCCATCTCATCCTTTGAAGATCCAGATGTAGAAGAAACATTTTATGGCATGCTCAGATATTTCTACATAGATTGGGGAGGAGCAGACACACTAGTAGAAGGTATCTCCTGGGTGGGAACTGATATCTCGGGGGATATAGGCATAGTGAGCTGAGGAAAAATATTTCCAACATCTATCAAATTATTCTCTACTTTGACCATGACATTGTATACATCTAGTAGAGTGGTTTTGCCAAGGGACTGGATCATCATTAATATGTTAGCTTTGATGGATTTCAAGTAGAACATGAATGCTAACTCAACTAGTTGGTGGATAGAAATCTAAATCATTTTTCAAGTTGTGTGGTACTGGGCATTGAAGTCGGTCATGGCTTCATATGGGGCTCACTTTATAGTCTCTAGCTACTGATATAGTGAAGATCGATCTTCGTTATTTGAAAATTTCTCATAGAAGGGGTCTTCGAGCTAATCCTAGGTACTAATAGTGTTAGCCTCTAAAGTGTGGTACCAATCTAGTGCCTTTCCTTTAAAAGAGGCTGGAAGCAACCTTAGAGCAACGTTTTGGGTAGTGACAACATGTACCAAACACACATCTGCCACATCTTGTAGATGATTGAAAGGTGTCTTCGTTCGTTCTCTGTTGAACTTTGGCAAAACTTTTAGTATGGAAGTAGGGATAGGATCCCATCTTTCTTGTGCTATTGGTGCTATAAGAGGACTTGTCAAATCCCATTCTATGAAATTTATGTTAGCCATCAGTGGAGGGACTAGGTGAGGGGTTAGGATGTTTTCTTGACAGGCTCTTTCTTGTACTACTCCCAGTTGTGGTATTAACAGCCATGATTATTTGCAGTCTAGAAGAAAAAGAAATTGTTGATGCCAAAGCTTGGCAAGGTAACAACCTTATGTGAAACTCAGTTAATGGGGGGACCAATTGTGCTAAACTAAGTGACCTTTGGATATTTAAAGAAGTCAGTTTCTTCTATAATTGGGATTTTGGAATGGGAAAAGGAAGTAGATATAAAAAATAAAGATCTAACAAAGGTGATGCACCAAGAAGTAGGTGTACACATAGTAAATCTATCTTTTGGATGGGATTTAAGTGCCCATTCAACAATATGCATGTCCCAAAATAATAAAAATCAAAGATGAAAACCTAAATAATTTATCCAATTATAACATAAAATAACTCCCATACACATTTACTGAAAAGAAGAGTCAAAGACATGGTTTGAATCAACAAACTTATATTGAAATCATAGAAGTTCTACAAATAAAATATTTAGTATAGTAATGGCACAATATAATTTTTTGTCAAACAACTAAGTGTAGACACCCAAAAAAGTCCTCTTACAACACTTTGCCACAACATTGCATCATTTAGACATCTTGTAGTATGTTTTTCCCTAGGTACCCATGTCATCATCTAATTAGTTAAATAAATATTAATTATTTGACTAATTTCATTTATTCCCTTCCTATGCATAATCCATCCATTCCTCTAATGTTAATTAAATAATTTATATTATTTAATTAATTATATCATTTCCATCCATTCCTCTAATGTTAATTAAATAATTTATATTATTTAATTAATTAAATCATTTCTATTCATTCTTCTAATGTTAATTAAATAATTTATATTATTTAATTAATGAAATCATAAATTCAACATTAATTAAATAAATCAAATATTTAATTAATTAATAAATTCCTAAAAATATCTTCTCGCTTTCTTTCCAAAATTGAAACTCATGTGTATCTAATTTATTTATTTAATTAGATAATTCATCAATTATCCTTCTTGTCTTTTTTAGGATTTATTTCCTTTAAAAGAGAATCAAAATCTTTCTATATTTTCACATCTTTTCTTATCTTGTTTTATTTCCTCCTTGATCAAATAAAAGAAAAATCAAATCCTTATCGAATATTGTCAAATCTTATCTCCATCCACATCAAGACTCTACAAATACAACCTCTCACAATCCATTTAGGAGGTTGATTCTTAAGTATCCTCACTTTGTCAAAATCATTCTTCAGTCTTCCATCTATCTCTAGCATTCTGCATTTGTCATTTTCATCAGGTCGTTATGTTGTTGAATTGAGAAACCAACATTCCTCCATTATCAATCCTTCAAAATCTCACATTCTCATGTAGCTGGAGAAGAGTAATGGAGATAAATCGAGTTTAGCGTGGATTTGGGTTTGCATTCATTTGTTATTGTGATTTTCATGCTTGCTCGTACTTTATTGTGCTAGTTAGGATTTGATATATTTCTATTTTAGTTTTATATCTAATTTTATCCTATTTACATTGGTGAACTTGATGTGAATCCTTTGATCTAGCTTGTTTTTTTTGTAGGTTTTATTGACTTTTTTTGCAGATTTGCCATTTTTTGGACAAAACCCCAGATTTTACAAATTTCTTCATATCTTCTACACAACTATAATTTTTTCTACAATATTTTCAAAAAATATTTTGAATCATCTCAAGAGGCTATAGTAAGAACATTGAGGGTTTATCATCATTTTTGTAGGACTTATTGTTATTTTATATTTTTTCATAAAATTGATTTTTTGGATGCAAATCAAAAAAAAAATTAGAATTTTTTACATTTTTTGGAAATCTCTTGAAATTATAATGGGGGTCTATGTTTTGTATATTTAATTTGGAGGTCAAATACAATGCAAAAAAAACCCGATTTTCATTTTCTATATGGTTTTAACAAATCCACGTTTTTGGGTGCAAAACAAGGATTTTTATTTACTTCTTTACATTTCTAGAAATCTCTCAAAAAATTAGCAGGGATCTCTTCTTTGATTTTTTAATTTTCAAATCAATAAAACCTTCAAATAATGAAATCTAATTCGGCTATGTCAAAAATATGTATCTGAAATTGTAATTTTCTAATGAGCTTATTTTTTTATGGCTGCATTATAATATCATTTTTTGGTCTTGTAGGTGATCATAAGGAGCTATAGTAGCAGCAATATCAGTGATATATAGCAGATTGGAAAGTGAAAACTTTCGGGTGCACTTTTTTAATCTTTCATCTCTTAAACTTATTTGTCACACATTTGGATTTGGGCTCTTAAAACGAATATTTTCGTTAATCACATATCAAAAATCGGATCTAAAATTAACCATTGTCTTCCTAAAAATTTGGTTTTGGGTTAAAAATAACAAGTGCTTCCATTTTTTGCATACACACATTTCATTTCTAAGGTCAATTAACAACTGCGAGTGTGAATCAAGTGCGTGTGTGATCACAAACACCTTACTTAGTTTGCATTTATCAAACCCTTCATAGGAGGCCTGCTAGGGGATTTCATCACCCTTGGGGACAACCTCAATCAAAGTGTGAATTGAAAGACATTCTTGTTTGGGAGTTAAAATCTTGTCACTCTTGGCTAAGCCCCAAAGAACTTTATACATTTGGGAAGTGAAGGTGAAGGGTCCAGGTTACCCCTTTTTCCAGTTGTGTGGTAGGATTTTTCTTTCAAATCATTCCTTAGTCAACCTTGTGCAGACTAGATTGAGACCTAATTTTCCATACCCCAATTGACTAGTCATAGGTCTTGTTGACGTGTCTTCCATGTGTGCTTGTTTAATAATCAACATCACATTCTTCAAATTTCAAAATTCAAACTTGCTTATGTGTCTTGCGTGATGTGTGTACATGTGTGATCATTCATTTAAACATTTTCAAATCAAGCTAAACACCAAATACATAAATACAAGTCACTCTACACCTTCTTCCAACACATTCATATCCAATCACTTTCATCCTAATGACTATTCTTAGTCACATCCTATCCATTTCATCCTAATCAATCCAAGTCATCCAATCTAATCATTCCACATCATCACCATCACCAACCTATTCCTAGTCACCACCTGTCAAAATGGTCCTAATCATAAACAAGCCCAATCCTAATCATAAGCCCAAGGTCATAATCTAAGGGGGTTATCCCTCTAGGCCAAATCATGAGACAAAACCTAAGCCCAAGATCATAATTCAAGGAGGCCCTCTCCCTAACGCAAATAATGAAACAAAACCAAAACCTAAAATCATACTTCGAGGGGCTTCTCCTATAGCCTCTAATGATTACATGAACTATGTTGCATACCTTGAGGAACAAATCAACATGCAAGGAGTTAAACACATGTGAAACACCATGCCCACATTCAAAAACAAAGTCCTAGCATCCCAACTTCAAAACCTCCTTCAAACATTTCACCAAATACCCCAACCCCTAGACCACCAAAACATACAAAGCCTTCAAACCCACTTCCAAATTTTTCAACAAATTAAATCACCTCAAATCCAACACCTCCTAGCTCAAGCCAATAAATTCATTGCCACTTGTCAATTCCAACAACCACAACATCACCCCTTATCCATTCATTATCAACCAATTCTACCTCAACCTAATGTACCATCCCCTTCTACCTCATACCAATCTAATCCATCCACTTCTTTGTATGTCAATACCACATCAACTTATCAAGCCACACCACAAAAAAAAACATGTGAATTTAATTTCTACCTCGCAACAAGGTCAAACTTCGTCATGTTCTAATGCAACCATTCACAAGGGGAACACTAATCTAGGTCATGCACCCTCTAAGTATATCATACCACTATCCAATCAAATGCCTATCCCTAAGCCATTATGTCCTAGTCCTAATCCATTGGCCTCTCCACCTTCTAATCCATCAAACTCTTCATTACCCCCACTATCATCTAATCCTCCATCAAATCTATGCCCTAAATTCAAACATTTCAAAAGTAAACCTTTGGAATTACCCAAATCCACCCATCCACTTACAAAGGATGTGACCCAAGGGCTACTAGCAAGGAATAAAACATCGCCATGTCACCCAACTCATATGTTTGAACCTACCAAAGAGTCTTCAAACAACATGCCCATTCTTACAACCCCATCATGTAGTCTCCCCCTTGAGCCTATTCAAGAGTCTTCCCCATTAAGTCCAAGTAACCATTCATCATGTCTCCATGTTTTTGACCATCTAGAACATGTTGAGACCATTCAAGAGTCATCCCTTTCCACTTCCATTCAAACAAGCCAAGAGTTATGTCAAGAGCATTATCCTAAGCATGAGGAAACATTAACCTCTCATTCTAATCAAGATCTAGGCCCATCTAATCATCCCACTCATAACATACTTGGTCCTATTTATGATCAAGAAGGCCATGATGATCCTCTTATCCAACTTTATGCATTCCATGGTCAAGAGCCTATCACTTCACCTATCCATGAGCAAGAAACCTCCATTGCTTATATCCACCCCCTACCTAGTTCTATCCATGATCCATGACCATCCACTTCCCATGATGAGACAAGTGCCTCCGAAGCACACATAGAAGATCAAAAAAATACCTTGGATCTAAGTGAACACAATGCTAATCAAGATCCTAATGTTCCTCCATCACCCACTATCGACCCCATTGCAAGTCCTCCATCATATCCTATTGGTCTTTCCACCCTCATTCATGAATGTTCCTCCTTATAAAAACAACAACCATTATCTTCCCTTGCTTCATTTTCTCCATCCAATAAGGAACTCGTGTCTAGTGTTTCACCTACACCTAGTTCCCTTGTCCATTGCATACTCCAAAACATGAACCACCAAGGTAAAGGTTTAGACCTTCATGAACAAGGTATTTTGGAGCCCATCCATTTCAAATTCCCTCCACACTCCTATGGCTTTGGATATACACCCCAAGGACACTAATCTCAATATGTTGGTATTTCCTCCATGCCTCCTAAGTCCACTTTCCATCATAAATCCTATCATATCCATAACATATGTTTCCATCTCTCCTCCATCATCCTACAGATGTCAAAATCATGTGACCATACACCTTCCACCATCAAATTTTCTGCCATTTCTTCCAACTCCTAATATCCCGCCATCCAATTTACCACCATTACTCCCAACACCTAGTATCCCTACCATTCAATCCTCTTATCCATCTACCCATAAACCCTCTAAACATCTTAATCATGACCAGTCAATGCACACATTGTATAAACATGAAGCTTCACTCATTCCACCATACCCATGGGATTCAAAGCAAAAAAACCAATGCCTCTACCTATAAAGTAATAATTCCTAAAAATCCTCATGCCTTAGGGCATCAATGAAAAATGTCAAAGCCAAGAACATATAAAAAGTTATATAAGCCTATACCTCCAAAATTAAAGGCCAAAACTAAAATGGTTTGGGTCCCTAGGAAAAAGGAAAGCAAGTCAAATGAGGCATCTACATCACAAAAATCCCAACCATCCACTTCCACCCCACATTCTCATTCCATTCAAAAGTCTCAAATTCCTAAAACTCACAAGCAAAATAAAATTCATTAAATACTAAGTCTATGTGGGTACCAAAAGTACTACATCCACCATCTCCTAATCAAACATCTTCATTGCTTCCTACACCCCATCCACTTCAAAATCTTCAACGTTTATCATAGTGTGTGCAACCATTGGTCATGGTTCCCTTCTGTTTCACAACAATTCCACATACCTCCATCTCCTCACCCTTCACCCATTATCCTGCATATCTCCCCCATCATCTTCCTATGGTCCACGCTTTTGGCTAAGCCTCCTCATTCATCTTTTTCATAAGTCCCATATAATCCCTATCATCTTTCATACATAATCTACATCATAATCCACATCATAATCCATAATCTACCTACTCAATCTCTATTTCATGTCATCCCTTACTGATATCTATGAGCAAAATGACATTTGACATGGTCCATGCAATGACATCCATCCCTAGTGGGACTATCACCTTTTATGCAACTAGAAACTTTATTCCATCATATCCAAAAATTCAAAAAGAAAAAGAAAAAAGAAAAAAAGAAAAAAAAAGAAGAAATTCCTTCATCCATCAGTGAAAACCTAGAAAATAGGCGCCCTAGATAAGTACCATGATGAAAACCTGGAAAATAGGCATCATGTGTAGGTTGATCTTCTATGTCACTTACACTTGGGGGTAGAATTTCTTATCTATCCAACCTATCATTCATGTCATATCATTTACATCCTACTTACCATCTTAGCCATCATACATACCTATCATATTGAGTCCACTTCTCCGCCCTTCTGCTTTTGATCTTGATGAAGATATAGGGACAAAAGGTTGAAACATGTTTTGGGTATCTCTTGCCATACCTCATCCTAGCTAAAATAAATCATATTATTATCTTATTGTCATAAATTTTGTCCAAAAAAATCCTAAGTCTTGTACCTAGAATGGGGCATGTTATTCCTATGCGACATAGTCTTTGGATATCACATCCTTGCTCTCTTATGATGCATACATCCATACCATCCATCCATCTATCATGAGCCTTTTATCCCTTATCCTATCACCCACCCTTGCACCTAGACTTGCTTTTCCTCTTGTCATTGGTATCTAGCATAAAGGCTACTCAAATTTTCATCCTTTGACAACTCAAAAAATTTCAAAAGTCCAAAAAAATGAAAACATTTGAAAAATCCAAAAAACATCAAAACATTTCAAAAACAAAAAAAAATCAAAATCTCCCCAAAAAATCTAAAAAAATCAAAACATTTCAAAAAAATTAAAAAAATAATAATTCAAAATCCAAAATAAAAATAAAAAAAATCAAAATATCCCCAAAATTACAAAAAAATGGAAAAGGGTCCTAAAAAAAAGACAAAATAAAATTCAAATAGCCAACAAAAATCCAAGCAATAAAATCAAACCACATCACTTCTTCTAATCAATGTAATCATTATCATCAAATCAATTAATTTCTTCATCAATCCAATCAATCAAAATCATTCCTATCAAATTTATTCCTCAATTCAATCAATCATTCATCTAATAAAATCACTTCAACCTAAATCATTCCAATTACATCAATTCTTCTATTCAATTGATCACATCATGTCATCCAATCAATCATCATATCATTACAAACCATTTCTTCAAATAAATCAAATCAATCCAAGCAATAATCCAAATGCAAGTCAATCCTTAATCCATACTAATCAAGTTGATCAATCTTGTCAAATTATTGAATCACATCCTTTGGTCTTGATCCTAATCTTGTTGTAAACCCAATCAATCAATCAATTATCATCATCCTTGTGTTGATCTAGGGATATGTCGTTCCCCGTAGTGACAACACTATCATCATCAATCCAAGTCGATCATTCAATTATTAGTCATCCTTGTGTTGATCTAGGGATATAGTGTTCCCCACAATGAAAACACTATCATCATCATCAATCAATAAATTAATCATCAGTTTACAACTTGACAGGGGAGATTCCTTGTTTTTTTTGTATCATTTGTGCTTGCTTGCTTGCTTTCTTTCTTGCTTGCTTTCTTGCTTTCTTTCTTGCTTTGTTGCCTACTTGCTTGCTTGCTTGTATGTGTTATCATTTTATCTTGCATTTGTATCAAATCTGTATCATTCCAACTAATATTCATATCTTGTGTATGTTGGAGTAGCTTTTTGCACTATCCTTTGCATCTAAGGTCACATCATACCTTTTGTGCATTAGGAATTTAATGCTCTAAGTCTAGTTCCTCATATATCTAGACAAGGTTGTATTATATTGGGGCATGAGACACATCGTCACCTTGGTCCTTATACCTTGGTGCATAACATCTAGTGCTAAATCAAACATCATGGTTGCTCACTTTCAAGGAAGCATAATGCATCGTTCACTTTTCTATCCATTCCTTCATCTTTAGTTCTTGACCCATCCTTTTCATTTCGAGAGCCTACCCATGGTGTCCAACCTGCCTATCCTCTCAAGGGGGCATCATCATTCCATCATCATCATATTCTAATATCATCATCCATTTTCCTCAATCCATACCTTACCTTCTTTGAAATGATGTTACTCGACACAAATCTCATAATCTCAAACATCATCTCAAAGAGGGGAAAAATGTAGACACCCAAAAATGTCCTCTTACAACACTTTGTCACAACATTGCATCATTTAGACATCTTGTAGTATGTTTTTCCCTAGGTACCCATGTCATCATCTAATTAGTTAAATAAATATTATTTATTTGACTAATTTCTTTTATTCCCTTCCTATGCATAATCCATCCATTCCTCTGATGTCAATTAAATAATTTATATTATTTAATTAATTAAATCATAATCCATCCATTCCTCTAATGTTAATTAAATAATCTATATTATTTAATTAATTAAATCATTTCCATCCATTCCTATTATTTAATTAATTAAATCATTTCTATTCATTCTTCTAATGTTAATTAAATAATTTATATTATTTAATTAATGAAATCATAAATTCAGCATTAATTAAATAAATCAAATATTTATTTAATTAATAAAATCCTAAAAAGATCTCGATTTCCTTCCAAAATTGAAACTCATGTGTATCTAATTAATTTATTTAATTAGATAATTCATCAATTATCCTTCTCATCTTTTTTAGGATTTATTTCCTTTAAAAGAGAATCAAAATATTTCTATCTTTCCACATCTTATCTTATCTTGTTTTATTTCCTCCTTGATCAAATAAAGCAAAAATCAAATCCTTAACGAATCTTGTCAAATATTATCTCCGTCCACATCAAGGCTCTATAAATACAACCTCTCACAATCCATTTAGGAGGTTGATTCTTACGTATCCTCACTCTATCAAAATAATTCTTCAGTCTTCCATCTATCTCTATCATTCTCCATTTGTCATTTCCATCAAGTCATTATGATGTTGAATTGAGCAACCAACTTTCCTCCAACAATCAACCTTCAAAATCTTGCATTCTTATGCAGGTGGAGAAAAGCAATGGAGATAAATCGAGTTTAGCATGGATTTGGGTTACTCTATCAAAATAATTCTTCAGTCTTCCATCTATCTCTATCATTCTCCATTTGTCATTTCCATCAAGTCGTTATGTTGTTGAATTGAGCAACCAACATTCCTCCAACAATCAACCTTCAAAATCTTGCATTCTTATGTAGGTGGAGAAGAGCAATCGAGATAAATGGAGTTTAGCATGGATTTGGGTTTTCATTCATTTGTTATTGTGATTTTCATGCTTGCTTGTACTCTATTGTGCTAGATAGGATTTGATATATTTCTATTTTAGTTTTATATCTAATTTCTCCTAATTACACTAAGAAACATAAAGGCCGAACAACAATGGCATAGTCTATGAGTCTTATACAATAATCTAAAAACAATATAAAAGGCCTAGTGTCTTTTTCACAAATTTTTCTATATGTTCCCAACTCATTTTCAGAAAGAACAAGCAGTATTTATAGAAAATAATCCCACCACCTGAAAGCCAGTAACAAAAAAAATTCCTCATCATGAGAAAATATGTCCCAAGCAATTATTTCCCAATGTTGTTGCACTAGAAAATATTCTGTACATGGAATGTAGTTGCACTCGAGCATGATGCATCCCCTACAAATAATGGTGGTGGTCCAAGTGAAGAAGAAACAAATTCCCATGCAGACATGTGTCACTCAAGCACAAAGTCAATTAGGACACATGGCGATAGGTTGGGGCCTATCATTGGTTCCTCCTTCCTCATGATGAAAAATCCCACAGAGAAGACATGTGGAAGCTTCCTCGTTGCTAGTGTTGACCGTGGGGTCCACCCAAAAAGTGTATGTTGATTGATGCTACGTGGCACATGAACAAGGCTAAATAGGGAAGTGAAAGGAAGCAAGCATTCAAATTCTTGTACTGTTGACACATGGAAGCATGGCAAGGCTAGATAGAGAAGCAAATGAGAATATCCTTGTGAAGAGCGCTTGACGAACGCATGGAAATAGTTGGAAAGGATCATAAAAAAGGGGGTCAGGGATATTCAAATGTATGGAGCGCAGGTCAAACTTAGCAAAAAGTAATACTATCAATCCGAAGGGAGCTTGAGGGATTTTTAAATCTACATTACCTTCAACCACATTTACACTTTGCTTGGACTAATCATGCTAATTTTTCAAAGACTCACTTGCATAATGGAAAAACTTATGGCAATAATAACATTCAACATTGCTCTTGTCACCCTTCTGACTTGAGCTATTCTTCTTCTTGGCTTGTCTAGAGTTGGACTGAGAGCTACTTTCTCCCTCTTGGCTTTGTGCTTTTCTTGAGCTATCATCTCTAGCACTTCCACATCCAGATGTACCTCTACCATGTGCAGAGCTATTTCTACCTCTCCCCCTACCTCTTGCATTGGCTTGAGCTTTGAAATATTTCTCTTGGGAAGAACTTGTAGACCTATTTAGGCACTGGTCATGGATTTGTAGAGAACCTATCAGCTCATCAATGGACAACATTGAGAGGTCCTTTTCCTCTTCAATGGAAATCACAACTACTTCAAACTTCATGAGTAGACTTATAATAATTTTCTCCATAATCCTCTAATCATCCATGACTTCTTCATTCAATCTCAACTGGTTTATCAAACCTAAGATTCCTATACGAAATTTTTAGAGAGACTCACTATCCTTCATTTGGAGAGTCTCAAAATATCTTCAAAGCATCTAGAGCTTCACCAATCTGACTTTATCAGTCCCTTTGAAACTTTTTTGGAGGATTTCCAAAGCTTCATTTGCATAGTTAGCTACTACTATTTTGTGAAAAATGGCTTCTCTCAAGGTTGCTTCAATAAGAAAATGCTTTTGCATCTTTCCTCCTTGTCTCCTTCAACTAGGTCTTCTGGTTGTTTGTGAGAATATCATATGGTGTTTGGTTAGTCACATCATTGAACCCACTAACCACAAGCTCCCACAATCATTTACAACCATTATGGTCTTCATTTTCTTTGCCAAAACATCATAGTTTTGTCCATTAAATGGTGGTGGCTACTACCAACTCTTACTCTCATCTCTAGCCATGTCTCCAACAAAAAACATAGACTTTAAACACCTGGAAAACAAATTCCCAAATCACTCAAGAATTAGGGCCTTCTAGCTCTGATACCATGTGAAAATATCTTAAGAGTACCATAATGCTCTATTACCATGACAAAAACACAAGATATAGATGCACACAAAGCTGCTACTCTATTTCTCAATCACTAAGAATACTAAAACAAATGTGGAATAAGAAACCAAAAAATATTTGGAGACACACAACTAGGCATGCAAACTTGCTTCTTCTATTAATTCAAAAAACAGCCATTACAAAATGATTTAAAACTTGAAAAACTACAAACTACTAACTAAAAAACTTGACTTGCAGCAATTTGGAGTTGCACCCAAACACATAGAACTATCAGGAGCTTCTAAGAGCTTTTTGTTCTTCCTCTACATTGAATGATCTAGAGCTTTCTGTCACTCCCTACAACCACTGTCGCTAATTTGTAGTTATCTGGAGCTATTTGTTGCTCCCTGCAAACACTGAGTAGTTCAGAGCTATTTGTTGCTTCTTTGACAAAACATTTTGTATTCCTATTGCAACTTCACCTTTTGTAAATCACTTGCAAATTCTTCTACTACTAACTAACTGATCTCTTTCCAAACTAAATTTGACTATTACATTCCTTCTATTTTTCTTCGTATAGAATTCCCTCTCCAAATTCAAACTCACCTATCATTTGATAAATTTTGGAAATTCAAAATTTCCTCCCACAATAAATTATGTGTAGTTAGGAGAAGGATAGGGATGAAAATCCCTAAAAAGAAGCTGATGTTGAAAGCTCCTTATAGGTGGATGAGCTGTGGGAGTTGATGTGAGAAGAGGCTCATTCAGAAAATTAAATAATTCCAATATAAATGATAAGGTTGTGCACTCAACAAAGATATGAATTGAATTTAAAATAGTAAAATACAAAAATAAATATTGAAATTTGAAGGGGTGAGTAAGAAATGAAAAGGAAAATGCGAAGGTAGAGAAGATAAGGTACTAAGGGAAGTTTAAAAATTTAGATTTCAAAAGAAAGATATACATTGATAGCCTACACCCATTGAGTGTAGATCATTTTTGTGAAGGGAAATTTTTTTTGTAGCAAGCATGAGGAGAGGGAGCTGATAGAGGGAGATAGGGGCCACGTGAAGAAAGTGTCAATAGAAGATCTCAAAGGGGGCAAGATAGTACATGGAGAAGATTCCATGAGGGGTTGCGTTGAAGAAGATTCAAAAGGACACACATGTGGAGACTAAGAGTAGGGTTATGGAAGAAGATATGGGTTGTTCCATGTTTTCACATACTAAAATTTTTAAAGAACAAGTAAAGAAAGAAGAAATTTATGATAATATATGAGGGAAAACAATGCATGAAGACAAGGAAAAGAGAAGATGAGTTGGGCATAGGAAAAACTAGATAATTGGTATTGAGTTTGAAAATGTGTAATTTTAAAGAAAATGGTAAATCAATTTGTGAGATTTTAATTGTTAAAAACAATAGAGATGCGTGGTGGTTATAGTTTTGGATTTGAATTTTGAATTTACATCCTTGTAATGTTGAATTGGGTTCAACAAGAGATAAATAGAATTTTCCAATGAGTGAGTGTTGGTGGTAAAATTATAATTTGAATGGTGTATTTACAAACAAAATTTTCAAGTGAGTGAGTCTTTGTGGTAAAATTATCAATTAAATGGTGTGTTTGTAATATGATATTTTGAGTAAAATTTTAATTTCGGATAAATAAATTGTCAATGCAGTTTGTGTTTATGCTATGTGAAATTGTAGAGGGGAGGACCCTTGTGCATCACTGGAGGGTTTAATGGTTTGGGATCTCTATAGGTTGATGGTTTAGTAGAATATTATTTATAGTATTTGATGGAGGATTTTATGGATTGGGATATGTAGAGACTCAATTTGATACTACCACATTTTTCTTAATCCCACTTTATTAGTGTTTTTTACCTTGTTTTCCTACCATTGGTAATCAAACTAATAAATTAGTATTTTGGGTTCCTTATGTGGGGTTTTGTTAAAGGGTACTTAGTTTTTGTCTCCTTATCTAAAATCCTAAGTAAATTTGGGGGTTCATAATTTTGGTTTATGATGAAAATTATTAGCTAGGGGGTGTGATGAGACAATAATCCATCTCATCTATTAGCTAAATAAAAATATTTAGTTTGCTTAATTATGAAGTTTATGAAGAGTGAGCATGATGAGGAAAGTGAGGGATTTTCAGTTGGAGCAGTCAAGATTTCATCATATCGTGAAATTTATGATTTGGGTTCTTTAGATCTTTTGATATAAATTAGGAAACAATTAGGTGAAAAAAACCCATTAAATTTGATGAGTACCCAATTTGTGGTTTGAGAGAAAACTTTACCAGTCTATGACCAAAATTTGTGCATTCATTTGCTTCCATGCTCTAGAACTTGTTCATGCATTTCGGTGCATCTTTCGGCAATGCTCTGGAACTAAGTGGGATCTAATTGAAGGATAAGTATGATAGAATTTATAAATAGGTTGAGTAGTTTAAGATTCTTTTGAGAAAATTGAGAGAATATAGGAGTAATTACAAATATCTAAAGAGCTATTTGATGCAGTTTATTGGCAATTGAGAGCATATAGGAGTATATTTAAGAGTTTTAATGATAGAAGAGGTCAAGGGAAGGTTTCTTCACCACTCTAGCAACCTTTTAGAATAGTTTAAAGGGCTTAGAAGCATGGATTATTTTTTTGGACGACCAAAGGAAATTGACTCAGCAAAATGAAGGAAAGATTTATCTTTTTCTCCTCAACACATGTTCCTATCTTCTAGCAAGCTATTGCATGGATATAAGGCTCATCTTTTAGAATTTTTTTGTGGGGAAGAGTTTCATGAAATAATATATTTTAGTATTTTACTAGCAGTAATTGTTTGTAGTTTCATTTCTTGGTAGTCATTTCATTTTCAATTCTTTACATTTCTAGTATTTCTCTTTACAAGCTTCTTAGGATGGATTTAATTCTAGTATTTCATTTACAAGATCTTATACTACATTTGATTCTAGCAATTTCTTCCATGTATTTCTTTTCAATTATGTTTTTAGAAAAATAATATCATGCAAATGATTTCTTCACCCTCTTGCATATTGCCATGTACACCACCTTAGATTGACATTTATAATTAAATGATAAGGACTGTAGTGACCCTTATCAGGGTGGGTCATTATATGATCAACTATGTATATTATTGGGTTAAGTTATGTATTGTATGTCCCTTTTGTGCCTCCCTATTCTATTGAATTTTGGATAAATTTGGACCTATGGACTAGGCCTCAAGGTTTTATGTTTCTAGAAATCCCCAACCCATAGCCTTCTATAGTAATCTTATATCCTCTCTTCACCATTGATCCTCAAGCCCATGGAAAAACCCTAAGCCTTGGAAACCAATCCCTTCATTCAAAGTATATCTATCACTCAATCCACAAGATTCCTTCCTCCCCCTTCCATTGGATGTAAAATCCTATGAGGATCTGTGAACAAGGAACTAACTACTAAGGTCCTTATTCCTCTCAAAAAATAGGTTTTTGTTGTACACCTCTTCCCAAAGTTTTTTAACTCTGCAAACCAATAAGACCCCCATCCCTCTTTTTCCTTTTAGAGACTAGACCATAACCTTCTACAATTTCTTACTCTCTTTCTCTCTTCCTTGCTAGGCCTTAGTGTTATAAGTGGAACCCATCCCTCATCACTTGATACCTTGATGCTAGTCTCATCTAAAACTTCCTCCCCTAAATTATTTCATCTTCTTTTTATTGGGTAAAAACACTTAGGATGAATTTGGACTATTGATAAAGGATAGAGTAGGTACAAAAAAAAATAGAATCCACCTCAATTGCTTGTAAAAGGAAAGTGGAGCATATTTTGAACTAGGCCAAGTATAAAAATAAATGTTTTTTAAGGGAAATATCCCCATTATAATTAAATTTATAAGAAATAAGAAAGATGTAATAACAAATAAATATAATAAGAGAATAAGACATTCTATCTATTATTATATGAAATAAAATATATATATATATAAAGGAAGTTTGTGGATTTATTTATTTTTTATTAATGTTTAAATTATATAATGTATTATTAGACCTTTGTTAAAGTACTAAATGTTAATATAATATTATGAAAACCCTCTAATCATTCACCTACTATAGTCACCAAGGTATAAATATAACATGCAAGACTCCTTGGCTTAGAAATCTACTCTGCGATCCCACTTTCTCTCTAACATTTGGTTTTGTTATTGGAACACTAGTAAAATGGTAGAGAATATATGTTAGCATTAAATAAATATTACAAAATAAAAATTTTGATTAAGAAGGATATTACAAGGAAATGAAAAAACTCATGATATACAAAAGATTCAAGAATGGAAATGGGGATATCTTAAAGAGATATCTAAAAATATGTGGCCACTGAAAGTAGGCCAACTATAAGAACCATCAGATGCATAAAAGGATTTATGAAACACCAAATCCATAAAAACCCATGGAAAAATATGATAAGAAGAGATTAAGAGATATTAAACATTAAGTAAAATTTACACTATAGTTTAACATGGAAAAAAAATGACAAACATAAACCAAAGAATATCAAGAAAGATATAAGAAAGAATGGAGAAAGATGGAATAATAAAAGAGGATGGTGCTGAAAGGGATGCTATTGAGGATGAATAAGAGCATGACAAAAGGGATACTATTGAGGAGGAGGAAGATTAAACCCAAAAGTTACTACTATTGAGGAATAATTAGAGTTCACCAAAGGGGTTGTATCTAAACAAGAAAATGTATGTTGTATAGAGGAAAAGGATAGTGATGAGAATTCCACAAGGGCTATAGATAATAACAAAAAAATATAATTATACCATAGTCTAAAATAAATAAATTCGCATCTTGAGAAAGTGACATGAATCCTCATTGATTTATTACAAAGCATCAAGAAGTATAAGGTACCTATAAAAATTTGGCAAGAAAATTGTAGTATCACGCAATATCCAACACTTTTGATGTTTAATCAAACATCACATATTGAACAGGTATAGAAAAGAGGTATTTTCTACTCATGAGTTGTTGAACACATAGAAATAATGAGAGGGGGGGTGAATCAATATTCTACTAAACTAATTGATTGATAATCATCCAATTATTAAAATGTATCTAGCTGCTACTATGAGTGGAAATGTGGAAATGAACATAACATCACACAACTCATAGACACCAAGATTTTTATGTGGAAAACCCAAAGTGTGAAAATCCATGGTGAGGATTAACTCACAATATATTATAACCCATTACAAAATATTACATGGCACACTGCCAAGACACTATCCTTGAAAAGGCTCACAACAAGAGTACATGGATATGGCTTACTTCTAGAATATAGAAAGACATGGATAACTTCCAGGAATGTGAACTCAATGAAATGTACCTTTTGAGTGTTGATTATAGTTCCAATTAAGCGTTGAAAGATGCAAAATCTTGAGCCGGATTGCAAGTATACAACAACTATCATCAATTACCAAATAATTTGCACCATATCACTTGGTCACACAACTTGCATCATCACTTTTTATCCTCTCTCTCTCTCTTTCTATATATGCATCTATGTATGTATATACATGCTCAACTCAGTTCATACATCAATTAGGTTGGCCTAATTGGATGTAAGGATAATTAGCTCAAAATATCTTGTTAACCTCAAAAAAAACCTTCTTTAGCACTCAAAACTAAGCCTTCATGAAACATGTAGTTCATGAAGAAGTTGGCCAAAGGAGAAACACACCAAAACTATAAGCCAAAATTTTGACATATAAATATTTCAACTTATTCAACTAAAATTATTGATTCACTGACCATGGCTGCTCCTAAGACCCTTGAAAAACATATCAAAATTATATGAGCCAAAATACACTTCTAAGTGATTCTTGACCAAATTACCAGATCAATGTAGAAAAGATAGTTTACAGGATGGGTAGATAATCAGTCACCAACCAATGTTGGTATCAATGACATCAAAGGAAACAAACCATAGGTCTCCTTCTTCATTCTTCCAACAATCCCCCCCTTTGTCATTGATGGAAACATGTGCAAAAAATAATACTTACTTTAAAACCAAAATTGTGCGACAACAAAAAATTATTCAATTCTTCATTCAAATCCACTTTTCAAAAACATAAAACTAAAACTAAAACATTATTTACACTGAACCTTCTTCACATAAAACATTCTCCCCCTTTGAAATCAAGGACAAAGGATAGGGAAAAAGAAATAATCAAGAGTTAGGGGTGTTGTATGGTCTCACAACATGCCCCAAGACTATAAGACTTAGGGGCCCAAGTGAAAACTAACACTTATGGCAGGTGCTAGATAGTTGGAAAGATCTCTAGAAGTGAAGGGAAAAAGAGAAATATTTAAATAAAATATTACTTCATAAAGTAAATTGTTCTAGGTAGCGGATATCAGGAACCAAGAATGTTAGAAAGGAAAAAGGTAATATACATGTTAAGCAAAGTGTTTTGGTCTGATAGTAGAGTTTCAATGAAATTGAAGTCTGGGGATATCATTGGTAAAGTTGAATACCAAGTTCTGGGTACTAGGTAATGATACTAAGGAAAGTTTTAAAATGTTAAGGTTATCCAAGGAGTTTGATATTCTGGTAACTTGGTGTATAAAAAATAACTACATGATAATTTATGGTTTTTTTTAGGAAGCGTGTTATTTATGATGGATTTAAAAAAATTGATAATGGTTTTATTTACATGAGATTTACATAGAAAACTTTTAAGGGATTTAATGAGTGGAATTTGTGATTGTAAGACAAGCAGATTGTGATGCAGAGTTTAGGTATCGAAGGTGAGGAAAATTAAAGCTGTAGGTAGATCCGATTGTGTTTCCAAGTTCAACGATACACTTTAGGATCTCATGTTGGGATAGAGTTTGTTGCAAAGATACATTGGATACCGAGAAATCAAAACTCTAGAGTTTAAACATGTAGCAAAGAAGTGTATTCATTCTGGGGATTACGTATTCCTGGAGAGTTCAAATCAAGGATTAACAGGAATGTAGGAATGAAAATTCCACCTGATCATTCTGAATATATGGGAGTTTCCTATATTCCATATGAGTGATCTTTTTTGGTTCCAAGAAGGAACCCTAATAATAAGAAGATGAAAACCTGAAGTGCTTCAATGTGTGGATGGAGGTTGACCTTCATTGACTTCATTTGCAATTCTCTTACCAATCACCACATCCCACGTGCCTTGATGTGATTTGTCCCTTGGATTTATTCTCATGTATTTTTCTTATCCTACCCGCGTCTTACTTCTATAAAAGGCCAGACAATACCATATTTTAAGTTGAGTTCAAAATTTTTGGATGTCTGAAGAGCCAAAAATTCTCTAAGTTTTGCTCTTTTTTCCTATTTTTTGAATCATTCTAGACTAAAATATTGTATTCCCATAGAATTTAATCAACATTGAAGCCAAATTGATAGCTACCTATCTTAGTATTTTTGTAGTTGATTTTGTTAGTTCAGCCAAACAATACTGTGTGCTACACCATTTAAGGGTGCATGCAGAACCTACTCGGTGTCCAAATAAAAATGCCTTCTTTAAAAGCTTGCACCATTTTATATGTAGTTGTGAAGTAATCTAGTGAAGTATAAAGTGGTTTTCTTTGGTTTGATTAACTCTTCAGGCATGTATGGAGAATAACCGAGAAATTTTTTAATTTTTAGTATTTTTTATGCTTTATTTTATATTAGATGTTTAAATTATTGAAAATGTTTCAAAAAATAGATGAATGGATGGAAATTTATTGAAAATATTTCATTTCTTATGAAATTTTTGAATGCTTAAAGCTAAATCTACTTAAGTGATAGCAAATTGCTGATGTTCATGAAATATTATTAAAAATATTTTGATTCCCTTATATTATTTTGTGATCAGATTGAAAATCTGTTACTGAACTCTTATGACTCCAAACAACTATATTCCCTTTGAGATTGCAAGAATATCACATCATACCCTGAACTGAACCTAGTATGGTTAAGACCTGACTACCAGAGACTTGGGATTGAATTGAGTCAACCTTTTTCCTATAACACAGACACCCTAAGGTTGTCTTGGTTAAGTCTTTCAAGAAAAGATAGGTCCTTTTGTGGTTTCCTATGAGGATTTTATTTGTACTATTGCTGCAAGTGACATTGTCATCAATAGGAACTGGCACTAGGAGGGCATGTAGAATTTATATTGGTTTTGAGTTTAAGAGATAGCTTGTAAGGAAAAATTCTAGTGCAAACCGGTATTTAAAAATGGAAGTCACTAAGTGTAGCATTCATGAAAAAACTAATCACAGTGAAATTGATTGTGAATTTTTTTAACTAGGGTAAGTTTGGCTCTGTGTAAGGTGATTCTATTAATGGAATAATTTTTAATGGCTAGAAGAAAAATATTGTTAACGAGAAAAGAGTACAACCCTAGTGGAATTGAAAATGTTAAAAATTTAACTAATACATCAAAATAGTTCGATAACTACATTTGTTATGAAGAAAATCCTAATGTTTTGTAGGAAGATAGGTGAGAATGTTGAAATTTAGAAACATCACATCAAAAATGAGGAAAGGACATCAATGAGTCATAATTCTCTTTATACATGGAAAATGTAAGCAAAGAGAAGTAGTAGGAAAATTGAGCGGGAGATGCATGTTTTTTGCCCCAAATTGAAAATTTACAAGATAAAAAAGGAAATTTTCATGACTTTATGCAAGATGCAGAGTATCAATTTTTTTCTTTTTCTCTCTCTGATAACAATATAAATTGTGATATCGATTGGTATAAGAAAGTTCAAAGTGAATATAAGACCGAAGACACAAAAATTTTCGGAGGAGAAGAAAATAAAGAAATGGACATAGGCATTCATGAAATTGAGAAGAGTAAAGAGGAAAATCATGAACTAGGGCTGAATGAAGGTAGAGTATTGCCCAATTAGAAGAAGTTTGTTCGATTGACCTTTAATGATGTCATTTTCATACATATGAGCCAAGTCATTGGTAAGTACACCTTTGAATTTATGTTTGTTAAACAAAATTTTTTTTAAAAAGAATTCATTGCTATAGTAAGACATTTGAAATTTATTTGAATGATTTCAAAGATAAACCTACTATAATTCATACTAAAACAATAGTGGAAATAGTCATAGAAATTCAAATAAATTGTTTTGTTAGGATTAGTTGTTTGTTAGATTAGAATTTTGGTTAGTTAGGGTTAGTTTGGTTTTTATAGGGGTTTTTTGTTTTTTTTGTTTCCTTTACTTTTTTTTTCTTTCTTTCTTTATTTTTTTGTTTGGCCCTTTACATTAGAAAATTATGCTTAACTTATCACACACATGAGAGTTAATTCAAACATTTGTTACATTGTGATGTGAAATGTAAATTGATAAAACCATACACAGTAAATACATGCTTTAGAATGTATGACAAAGCTATATGTGTGTGTGTGTGTGTGTGTGTGTGTGTGTGTGTGTGTGTGTGTGATTATATACATGGAAGTAACAAAATTCTTGATGCAAAAGATCAAAAAATAAAAAAGAGGTAGTTGAGTTGTAGATAGAGGTATCCATTCAATTGATGTGGGATGCCTCATCCATCAGGGTTAAATACACTATGTAGGGAATTTCTCGATGAGCTTCAAAGTCAGGAATATAGAGGTCAGAAAGGAAAGGTCAAAGTGGGACAACTTCCCTATGTTCAAGGAACTGAGGAATATCATCCATGTAAGGAATCTTGATGGTCAGATGTGCAACATAAAGAATAATGTCCAGATTCTCCAAATATTTAGGCTGCACTATCAAATTTGCAGCCGAGAAAACATCTTCAATAGGAATCCTAATATCCAGAAGTGATGCTACAAAATGAGAAGCCAAGTTGGAATAAAACTGATAGTAATGATTGGATTCCACATATTCTTTCCCAAGAACTAAGCACAAGTTTGGCACAGTAAAACTGGTAGTTCTAATGAATAAAACCTTTTCAAGCCTTTAAGTCGTGATACAACCCAAGAAAACATTTTGGAGGCTAGAGTAGATCAAGAAAATTGGAGTATCCATGACCTAGAAGCAAGCAAGCACTAGAAAATAATAGAAAATGCAAAAACAAAAGAAGGAAAAGTAAAAAGTGTGAAGAATTCCAAAGAAGTGCAAGATTTATAGAAAACCATGAATAAGTTATGGTACATAGTTGCTTGGATCAAACTCTTGGAAATCGTAAGTAAGGTGGCAACCAGATGAGTTTCTCTAGAGAAGAATGTTAAATAAAATTAATTTTTACACACAATTGGTGACAATTTTCTTCAAATTCCCCTAGTACGAAGATTGAGAATCAAGCAAGTTAAATATTTTGACATTAATGGTGGTCATTTCATTGTAGTTTTATTAAGAAATATTAATCATGAAGATGCCCAGGTGTGTGAAGTAGAAAAGAAAATTAATTCGGTGAGGAAACACACATAATCACCTTAGAAATTTGAAAGAAAAGATACATGAATGTCGAGGAATGTGAATTTAATGTAGAATAATGTGATCATGTTCAACTATCATCATGACATTCTTGATCAATTAATGTGGTGCAACACTATCAAATTGGAATTGCTAGCCAAGTATTTAGTAGTTGCCATAAAATTTGATCAAAATAATGTGGCAACTAATGGTTCTAAATTTATATTTAAATTTGGTGATTATATTGTTTGCTACTAAATTTTAATTTATGCATATCTTCTAACATATAGTGAGTTGAAGTTAGATAGGATTTGACATAAAAGTGGTAAAGTTTAGCCATAAATACACACCAACTGTGAATTATTAAATGAGTTTTCGGGAAGTAGTGAAATGATGACGAGATTTACATTGAATGAAAAATCAAAAGGTAACCTTCGCTACCACTATAATTCCCAACTTAATAGAAGGCTCCATTTCTTGCAAGTTGAAATGAGCTATCAATGAAATATCAAAACAAAAAAATGAGATATCAATGAAATATCAAAAGATATATATATAAAATCAACTCTTTAGGCTACCCAAATATGTCTACCAGGGCTACAGACACTTGGATGGAAGTAGAGCTATGTTTGGGGGTAATTATAAAGATAACATTGTCGGGGCTATGGATGCTTGACTGGTAGCAAGGATCTATCCTTGGTTGGATTTGGAGGATTACCATATTATGTGGTTCAATGTCAATGAACTAATTTTTTTCACTCAATTTTAGAAACTAGAATTAATCAAAGCACACATAGATATTTCCAAAGGAATTTTACTATTTTTATGTCAGAATCTAGGTAAAGGTAAAAATTTATTGTTTTGAAACATAAATAAATTATAATTTACAACTGGTGATTTAATTTCAAGATTTGGTTTAAGTTTGGTTTTATTGGTTGCAATTTGTTGTGTGGTCTCACAACACGCCCCAAGACTGTAAGAATTGGGGACCCCAAGTGAAAACTAATGCTTATGGTAGGTGTTGGCTTGTTGGAAAGATCGCTAAATTTGAAGGGAAAAAGATAAATCTTGAAATAAAAGAGTACTTCATAAAATAAAGTGTTTCGAGAACCGGGAATGTTAGAAAGGAAAAATGTAATATACATGTTGAACAAAGTGTTCCAATCAAATAGTTTGGGTCCAGTAAAGATAGAAGTTCCAGTGAAACCAACGTCTAGGAATATCATGGGTAAAGCTGAATACCTAGTTTCGGGTACCGAGTAATGATGCTAAGAAAAGTTTTAAAATTTTAAGGTTACCCAAGAAGTTCAACATTTTAGTAACCGGGTTTATAAGAGATAACTACGTGAGAGTTTCTTTTTTTTTTGGGAAGCATGTTATTTATGATGTATTTATATGATAAAATTTGATAATGGTTTTATTTATATGAGATTTACATAAATTTTTTTCTTAAAATGGATTTCATGAGTGGAATTTGTGATTGCAAGAGAAGCAAATTACGATGTAGAGTTCGGGTATGGATGGTTAGGGAAATTAAAGTTGTAGGAAGATTCGATGGTGTTACTAGGTTCAACGATACAATTTAGGAGCTCCTGTTGGGTAGATTTTGTTGCAAAGATACAGTAGATACTGGGAAACCAGAACTCTAGAGTTTAAGAATGCAACAAAGAAGTGTATTCAAACCAAGGATGAACCTGAATGTAGGAATGAAAATTCAACCTGATCATTCTGAATATATGGGAGTTTCCTACATTCCATATGAGTGGATTTTTTTTGTTCCAAGAAGGAACCCTGAAAATAAGAAGATGAAAACTGGAAGTGCTTCAACATGTAGATGTTGGTTGACCTTTGTTAACTTCATTTGCAATTCTCTTTCCAATCACCACATTCCACGTGCCTTGATCTGATTCATCCATTGGATTTCCTCTCATGTATTTTTCTTATCCTACCTGCGTCTTACTTCTATAAAAGGAAATGGGATACCCTTTTTTAAGTTAAGAATTTGTGGATGTTGGAAGAGCCAAAAATTCTCTATTTTTTGTTCTTTTTTCTTGTTTTATGAATCATTTCAAATTAAAAACATGTATGCACATAGAATTTAATCAATATCAAAGACAATTTGATAGCTACCTATCTCAATATATTGTATTTTGTTTTGTTAGTTCAAGTAAACAAGACTTCGTGTTGCACCAGTAAAGGGTGCATGCAATACCTACTCGGTGTCCAAACTAAAACCCCTTCTTGAAAAGCTTGCACCATTTTATATGTAGCTGTGAAGCAATCTCATTAAGTATAAAGCAATTTTCTTTGATTTGATTAACTCTTGGGACATGCGTGGAGAATAACTAGGAGAAATTTTAATTTTTAGTATTTTAATGCTTTATTTTAGCTTAGATGTTTAAATTCTTGAAAATGTTTCAAAAAAATAGATGAATGCATAGAAATTTATTGAAAACATTTCATTTCTTATGAAATTGTTGAATGCTTAAATATAAATCTACTTAAGTGATAGAAAATTGTTGATGTTCATGAAATATTATTGAAAATCTTTTGATTTCATGATATTATTTTGTGATCAGATTGAAAATCTGGTACCGAACTCTTATGATTCTAAACAACCATATTCCCTTTAAGATTAATAGAAATATCACATCATACACTAAATTGAACCTAGTATGGTCAATACCTGGCTACCAGAGACTTGGGATTGAGCTGATTTAACCTTTTTCCTATAACATGGACACCCAGAGTTTTCCCTGGTTAAGTCTTTCAAGAAAAGATAGGCCCTTTCATGGTTTTCCTATGAGTATTTTATCTACACTGTTGTTGTGAGTGACATCATCATCAACAAGGGGAAACTTTAAGTTCTTTTAGAATTGATTCCTAAGCTAGTTTACCATCATCCCAAATTCCTTTAGCCCTGGTAAGAAACTTATGTAGAGATTTCAATTCTTCTAAAATTCTTCTCCTTCTTCTAGAGTCAATAGAATGATGTTCATCTTCTCCAATTTTTCTACATCTACCAAGGCACTTGATATGGAGATATGTCTAAACACTACTAGATCTCCAATTTTTCCAAAGCATCTTATTGCTTCTTATTTTTTCCTTTGCAGAATGAAGAACTTGTTTTGAAGGTCTACAATAGAAGTCTAACCAATGTAGTTTCTATCATCTACAACCTTGTAGACTCCTGAGGCATCTGCAAGATGAGACTAAATTGACTATATTAATTCCTTGATACCTCAAGTGGCATTTGGCCACTACATGAAATAAATAAATAATAATTGACCTTCCTCATCATAGTCCTTCACTTCTTTAAAAACTTTACAATACTTTGTCATGTGCAATTGCCCACTTATCTTGCAGAATCAGTAGTATTTTCTCTAGAATACTTGTTTCTACCTCTTTCACAATCTTACCTTAATATTAGAGGCGTATTATTTAACAAAATCAACTACAAACTTTAGGTTCTTGATCGATGCTAAGGAATCATTAGTGGTGACACTAGGGGCTATTTCCTATAAAGCTCTAATAGCTTCATTTATCAATTCATTTCCTTTCTGATAAGCTTCAGCATTTTCCTATGTAATAGAGTTAAGAAAAGTACCACAAATCTTTATTTACTCACTTGGTGCAATCTTAGTCAAATCTACATAGCTCAGATGTGATGGTAGCTTCATTAGCTCAGGTGGAAACAAAGATTGTAGCCTTGTTTTCCTTATTAGTAACCCTTTGAGATTTCTTCTGGATGATTCTCTAGTGGGATTTGGTGGCTTAGTAGCTTTGGGATTCTCTTCTTCACTTATTTCAGCCTAGGTGGCTTTCTTGACTTCCTCTTCCTTATTTTCTTCTTCTTTCTTCTCTTCCTTTTTCTTCTTCTTTTTATTTTTTTCTTTTCTTCTTCTAAGAAATTTTCAAAAGATTTATGTTTTTTTCTTTCTCCTTCTTATCCTCATCATCCTTATCACCATTGTACTTTTTATCCTTGCTCCCTTCACCTTCATCTTTACTCTTCTCACCATTGTTTCCAGTAGATTCATGATCTTCTTCAGGTATATTACCGGTATCATACATGTGTTGATCATTAACCTATTTAATGGTAGTCTCCTCTATATCATTTGGAAGGGAAAGAGACTCTAAAACCTCATGTATTTCACCAACACTCTCTAGAAATGCATGATCCATTGCTTTTGTGACATTAAGATGCTCATGTGCCTAAGTTGTATGGGATGAAGAACTAGTTCTTGTCCCATAATTCCTTTCCAAATTTATAATTGTGTCCAAAGTTTCCTATCTTATGTTTTCTATGATATCTTTCTCCTTAGTCATAAGCATGTTGACTCTTTGTTTGACTCTAAATAGAGTAGAACATTCTTTTATTAGATTAGCAGATTCTTCTCCAAATAAAAATGATCCATAAGAAATCAAGGCATCATTTTTCATCTTGTCATCAATATTTATAGCCTATTGCCTTCTTTATACTAGCACTTTCTAGACATTGTTAGCCACTTTCTTCTAGATTGTTTCCATACTCACATTGCAAATAAATATGTACTAAATGAAAGAATTAATAATAGTTTCCTTATCTCCATTATTGACTTCATGAAACAATTTGGTAGTTGACATAAGATCTTAAAAGTCTATCATATTATTCACTAAGGCTCCTAGATTTAGAGATGGTTGATCACTTACTGGAGGAGAGGTAGGCATGTCCTCCTTAGGATCATATGTGCCTTCTTCATTCTTCTTTTCATGCACATGAATTTTGAAAGTGTTCTCTTCTTCCTCTGTCTCTTCTTTTATTGAGATATTGACTTTGGTTTTTGCTTCTTCATTGCTAGTAGTAGTACTCCATATATTCCTTTTCAACTCTTCCTCTTCTTGCAAGACAAGGTCTATTTATTATTATATAGCATCACTTAAATTTATCTTCCTATTTTCCTTTTGTTTTAATCTTCTTCTTCCAAGAGTAACAGATGTTGTAGCAGGGGGTTCATTCTTCCTTTTAAAAGCACAAGTATTGGGTCTAGTAGAGGTAAGTACATTGAGTGATGTCAAAGTACTGTGTTCTTTCTTCTTTACTTTCTATATTACAACAACATTCAAAGTAGGTGCAGTAGCAGAAGATGTTCTTAATTTCCTAGGTCTAGAGGACAGTATAGTTGACTTGGACTTCCTCTCATCAAGGGCTTCCTTCAATTGATCAATGTAATTTTTAGTGAATGGCCCCTAGAAGAATGCCTCAAAATTCTTTCTTGTTGTTTTTGTTGGATGTTGTGGTTGTGTTGCTGATATGTGGTTTTCATTGATGTCAACACTATTAGCATTATTGTATTGAAGGTTGTATATGTCGAGGATATTGAGAAAATTGTTAAAAGAAGAGTTCCAAGTTTCTAGTGCAACTGCGAAGATCCTAAAGGTGTTTTGTTCTATACATTGAAGATCAACTACTATGGACTAAAGGGTTTATTATTGAGTGTATCTAGTCCATCCACTAGAAGTTTCAGAGGTCTGCCTAAAGATTTGTTTGAACTATGAAGATCTATGTTCTGACAGTGTTTATGTGGCCTTTGTCAGTGTTCTTGATTAAAGTTGGTGTGATTCTGGTAATCTATTTGCTTTAGATGCTTCTATTGTTTCTTGGTGTTTGTAGATATTTCTAGATCATTCTCTATCTTTGTTGCACATCCTTGTTGATCGATGTGCTCATGGTCAAATATTTTTCTTGGTATGTGTAGGTTTTCATGTTCTTGGTTGACATGATGGTTGTAACATGTTGTGGATCCTTGAAAACTTAATTTTGAATGTTTGGCATGCTTGAGGATATTTTTTTGGGTTGCATTATGATATTAGTTGATGATGTTTGATCCACATTGAAATTTTATTTGTAAATTTGGGCCGACATTGAAAATATGCCTTATATTTTGGCCAATAAAGTTGTTGATGAAATTCCATGTTGCGGATATATAAGAGTGATTGTTTGAGCGAATTTAGTGTGTGCATAAGAGAGAATGTATGCCAGAGAAAGTGGATATGTGTGAATAGTTTCCAAATCATTCGATTGCAAAGCAGTGTGAGGAGAAGTTCTAGTGAAGTGTGAAGAATATTTTATGTACTTAACTGGAGCTATAATCAAGCTTGTGAAGAAGCTATTTCCTCAGTTCATACCCTATGGATCTAATCCATATTGTTGAGTATTGTTAGGCAGTGAGCTCTTTTTTATTTGAACAATGAGATCTAGGAAGTGTGTCTGAATGAATGTGCATTCCCATTATTTCTCTTATACTTTTAATAGGGTATAATATTGTGGACTAACATCCACCATGGTTTTTCCCCTAACAGGGTTTCCACAAAAAAAATATTGGTGTTCTCTATGCTTCTAATGTGTTGTTTGTTCAAGGTTTATTGTTCATTCATTAGATTTGAGATTAAGTTAAGTAAAGTTTGAAAAATTTTAAATATTCCGTGACAAATGATTCATGCCCCCCCTCTTAGTTGTCTATCCTTTTTTTTTCCAACAATTGGTATTAGAGCAAGTTCCTCTGAAGAAGTTTAAAAGCTTGAGGTGATCCAAGATGGCATCATACAAGAAGGATAGTCCTAGATTCGATGGAAAAAGCTACTCATTGTGGAAAACTAGGATGGAGTGTCATTTGTGATATATTGGTAAAACATTCTTGAAGATTACAAAGAATAGATATATTATTCCTCGGAATGGTCCTTCCACTACTTATGAGATTAAAGAGGCTGAGAATATTGTCAGGGCTATGAAAGCTTTGTTGAGTGCTCTAACAAATTTAGAAATGAAAAATGTGATAGGTTTGAAGACAACTCATGAGATGTGGACAAAGCTAGAAACTTTGTATGAAGGAGATGTACATGATGGCTAAGCTATAGAGTTTGAAAGGAAAGTATGAAAATTTGAAGATGGGTGAAGATGAAAATATTTCTTCTTTTATGCAAAGAGTAAATGAAATAGTGATGGGTATTAGATGTGTTGGTGGAACCTTGTATGAGGAAGAAATTGTGGCTAAAGTGCTAAGATTTCCTCCCTCCTACAAAGCGAAGGCTCATGCTATTCAAGAAATTGGATCCTTGATTGTCAGCTTTCTACCAATATAAATTATACTTTACTTTGAATTTAATAAGTAATTATTATTCATTTCCTATTCTAATTATGACTAAAGTCCCAATTAATAGACTGATTGAAAAACATCTATAGCTTTCAAACAGTATCATATTTTTTGAATCCAAAACATGTGTCACATTCTATGCTTCACATACTATAGGATTAAAAAAAGAAAAAATTGAATTCCATGAAGTTTTGACCAAGTTAAGGTGGTCAGACATATGATTTTTTTATATTTTTTAAAATTTGTAATAAAAACTCATAATTAATTATTTACTTGGAAAAAATTACAAAAAATATGCATCACATCGAGACATGAGTCCTCTACTTATATCTAAAATCTTATTAAAAATATTATCATTTTATTGTGGTTAGGGTGGTCAGACATACACCTACTTCTTATTTTTTCCCTAAAATTTAAGTACTACTGCATTGAAATTTCAAATTTTCACCAAATAGATTTCTTTTTTTTAAACAAACCTAGTAGTTTAGAAACTACATTCAATTTGCTACAGATTCTATTCTTACATATTTTTGAAATAATATAGATAGCTTACTCAAATTTTTACATCAAGTTGCCTAACTCTAATTTTTCTAATTTTTTTGCCACTTAAGGCCCTATTTTTTCCATGATGATCCTGCACATACCCAAGAATAAAGGAAGTTGCTTATCAAATGTTTTTCTTGTAGTAAAATAGGTCATTTTGCAACAAGGCGTCGTGAAAGAGTTCCTAGATCTAAGCCTTACAAATCTAAATTCCAAAAGAAATGCTACTTTGCTGAAGAAAAGGTGTGACTGGTGAAGACTCTGATAAAGAAAATGGAAATGAAGATGATTGGGTTTTCATTGATATCAAGGAAAATAGTCTGGTGGCTACTAAATCTACTAAAGTTGAGAAAGCTCTTGTAGCCTGAATTGAAGAAAAGGATGAGTGGGTAATTGATAGCGAATGCTTACATCATATTACTAGTGACAAAAGAAAATTTGTAAGTCTAGAGAATTATGATGGTGGGATTATAAGATTTGGAGATAACAATGCTTGTGTGATTCATGGAAGAGGATCTATTTGTCTTAGTGGTAAGTATAACAATGATGATTTTCTTTACATTGAAGGATTGAAGCATAACCTATTGAGTGTTGGACAAATGGTGGACAAGGGTTATGATTTCATTTCAAAGATGGAAGATGCAAGATATATGGAAATTCTAGAAATATAATTGCTTCAGGTAAATAGATTAAAGGTAATGTTTTTCACCTGAACGTTGCTAGTGAAAGTTGTTTAATTGCTCAAGTAGATGAAAGTTGGTTATGGCATAGAAGGACGTGTCATGTGAATTCTGATAACATAGTCAAAGTAAGTTCCACTCAAGAAGTAAGAGATTTATCTAAGCTAGTGAAGCCTGATAACACAATTTGCAAGGAGTGTCAAATGGGAAAATATACTAGAGTCTCTTTTCAAAGAAAACTTCATCATTCAAATGGATTATTGGAGCTGATGCATACTGATCTATGTGGTCCTTCTAGAGTTAGAAGTCTCCATGGTGAAAGGTACTTTATGTTTCTTATTCATGATTATTCTAGAATGATATGGGTTGCCTTCTTAAGAGAAAAATGTGAAGCATTAGAGAAGTTCAAAAGTTTCAAAGCTATGGTAGAAAATGAGAAAGGTCTTAAAAATAAAATGCGAAAGGTCTGAAAAATAAAATGCTTAGGGTCAGACAAAGGTGATGAGTTCACCTCCAAGGAGTTTAATTCTTTTTTTGAAGAGAATGGAATCATAAGATAGTTATCTGCTCCCCAAACCCCTCAATAGAATGGTGTTGCAGAGAAGAAGAACAGAACAATTTTAGATGCTTCCAGAATAGTGATGATTGAAGGAAATGTGCCTCACATATACTAGAGTGAAGTTGTCAATACTACTATGTACACTTTGAACCGGGTAAATGTAAACAATAATTCTAGTAAGACTCCTTTTAAACTATGGTTTGGTTATAAGCCTAGTGTTAAATACTTCAAGATCTTTAGAATCAAGTGTTACATCAAGAGAGATGAAAATATAGGAAATTTTGATGCAAGAAGCAATGAAGGAATCTTTCTAGATTACTCCACTAGAAGCAAGGCCTATCGATGCTATAATAGAAGACTAAAAAAAATGGTTGAGAGTGCAAATTTCAAAGTTGATTTGGATTTTGCTAGATCATCTAGATATTGTGGATATGATTCAGATGAAGACAATACAAACAAAGGGAAGTGTGTTTAGACACAAAATCAACTTCAAATTGTGCCATATGTTCTAGTAAGACAACTTCAATTTGTTCTAGTAAATCAAGATAGTCAGGAAGTAGAAACAAGTGCAAGTGCAGAAGAAAGAACAAAATAATCAGAAGTTTGAGACAATCTTAAAACTCCAAGGTATGTAAAGTTAAATCATTCTGAAAATAAAATTATAAGAGACAAGAACAAATGTGTGCAAACTAGAAGAAAGATTATAGAAGAGTATTTCCTAATTTCCAAGATTGAATGTAAAGATGTCAAAGAAGCCTACAATGATGAACATTGGATGGAAGCTATGAAGGAAGAATTGATGCAGATTGAAAAGAATGATTCATGGATACTTGTTCTCAAACCTAAAGATAAAAATGTGATTGGTACTAAATGGGTTTATCGGAATAAGCTGAATGAACAAGGTGAAGTGGTCTGGAATAAATCCAGACTAGTATGTAAAGGGTATTCACAAATGGAAGGTATTGATTTTGAAGAAACCTTTTCCCATGTTGCCAAAATTGAAACTGTAAGGTTATTTCTTGCTTATGTTGCATATAAGAACTACAAAGTCTATCAAATGGATGTGAAGTTAGCTTTTTTGAATGGTGAGCTAGAAGAAGTATACATTGAACAGTCAGATGGATTTTAACTAACTGAAAAAGAAGACATGGTTTGTTGATTGAAGAAATCTTTGTATGGACTCAAGCAAGCCCCCAAAGCCTTGTATGCTAGATTGGACAAATACTTACTAAAGCTTGGATTCAATAAAGGCACTACTAACACCAACTTGTATTTCAAATTGGATCATGATAAAGAATTAATTATTAAGGTCTTTGTTGATGACATTATTTTTGGAGGAGATGATAATCTATGTATGAGGTTTGTTGATGAAATGAAGAGTCAATTTGAGATGAGTATGATTGGAGAGATGAAGTTCTTTATGGGATTGCAAGTTACTCAGTTAGGAAAGGGGATATTTATATCTCAGTCCAAATATGTAAGAGAACTGCTAAAGAATTTTGGCATGGATGACTCAAAACCTATTGGTACTCCCATGGTAATCGAATGTAAGTTAACACAAAATGATTATTCTCCTAAGGAAAATAAAACAAGATATAGGTCAATGATTGGTAGATTTCTCTATTTAACTTAGACCAGACTAGATATTATGAATGTTGTATGTATGGTTGCAAGATTTTAGGCTGATCCAAAAGAGTCTCATGTGACTGATGTTAAGAGAATCTTCGGGTATCTAAAAGGAACAATTTATTTTAGGCTTTTCAATCCTAAGGATGATGATCTTACTTTGAATGTATATAATGATGTGGATTGGGTAGGAGATGTAGATGAAAAGAAGAGTACTAGTGGTGATGCCTTCTTCCTAGGGAAGAAGCTAGTGTCTTGGTTGAGCAAAAAGCAAAATTTCATTTCTCTATCTATTGCTAAGGAAGAGTATATTGTTTTTGCAAATAATTGTACTTAAGTGATGTGGATGAAACAAATGTTGAAAGATATCAAAGTAGTATATGATGAACCTATTTCCATATACTGTGACAACTCAAGTGTAATTAACATATCAAAGAATCTAGTGCTACACTCTAAGACCAAGAATATATCAATCAAGTTTCACTTCTTAAGAGAAAAAAGTGAGTGAGAAAGAAGTCAAACTAGAGTATGTGCCTACGAAAGAACAAATTACAAAAAAATTTACTAAGCCATTGCCAAAGGATACTTTTGAGTATCTTAGAGGGATGTTAGGAGTGATTACCCCTCCTGATTTGAACTAAAGATGCATTTACTTGCATCAATCTATGTGCTTCATAGATATTTCCTTATCCAGATTGATGTTTCTATGGCTACTACTTAGGGGGAGTAGTCAAATGTGTAGATATGTGGTTCAGAGCTTGCATGTGGGAAGATAATGCTTATCTTTTCCATTGATGTCAAAGGGGGAGAAGATTCATGTGAAAAAACTGCTACTTATCTAGAATAAAGAGTCTTGTGGGGAGAAGATTATGCAGAAGAAGTCAAGGAAGGAGAGTCAGAATCCAAGTGTGAGTAAGTGTTTATTGAGAGTTGGATTCATGGTATTTTTCACATCATGTGTTGCCATCAATGCCAAAGGGAGAGATTGTTGGATGTTGTGGTTGTGTTGCTGATATGTGGTTGTCATTGATGTCAACACTATTAGTATTATTATATTGAAGGTTGTATATGTCAAGGATATTGAGAAATTTTTTAAAAGAAGAGATATAGGTTCCCAGTGGAACTATGAAGGTCATGAAGGTGTCTTGTTTCATACATTAAGTTCAACTATTGTGGACTAAATGGTTTATTGCTAAGTGTATCTAGTCCATCAATCAAAAGTTTTAGAGGTCCACGTTAAGATTTGTTCAACCTATGAAGATCTATGTTCTGACAGTGTTTATGTAGTCTTTGTTAGTGTTCTTGATTAAAGTTGGTCTGATTATGGTAATCTCTATTTTTTTGGATGCTTCTTCATTGTTTCTTGGTGCTTGTGGATGTTTCTAGATCATGCTCTATCTTTGTTGGGCATCCACATTGATCGGTGTCCTCATGGTCAAATATTTTTCTCGGTATGTTCAGGTTTTCATGTTCTTGGCTAACATGATGGTTGTAGCGTGTTATGGATCCTTGAAAACTTAATTTTGAATGTTTGGTGCACTCGAGGATATTGTTTTGTGTGACACCATGATACTAGTCGATGAAGTTTGATCCACATTGAAAATTTGTTTGTAAATTTGGGCCGACATTGAAAATATGCCTTATATTTTGGCCAACAAGGTTGTTGATGAAATTCCATGTTGTGGATATCTAAGAGTGATTTTTTGAGCGAATTTAGTGTGTGCATAAGAGCAAATGTATGCCAGAGAAAGTGCAGATGAATGAATAGTGTCCAAATCATTCGATTGCAGAGTAGAGTGAGAAGTTTGAGTGAAGTGTGAAGAAGATTTTTTGTGCTTAACTAGAACTGTAATCAGGCTTGTGAAGAAGCTATTTCCTCAGTTCATACACTACAAATCTAATCTGCATTGATGTGTATTGTTGGCTAGTGAGCCCTTTTGTATTTGAGTAGTGAGCTCTAGGTAGTGTGGATGAATGCATGTGCATTTCTATTATTTCTCTTATACTTTTTACAGGGTATAATATTGTGGACTAACATCCACTGTGGTTTTTCCCCTAACAAGGTTTCCACATAAAAAATATTTGTGTTCTTTGTGCTTTCTATGTGTTGTTTGTTCATGGTTTACTATTCATTCATCAGATTTGAGATTAAGTTAAGTTTGAAAAAGTTTAAATATTCTATGACAACTAATTCACCGCCCTCTTAGTTGTCTGTGCTTGTTTTACCAATAGTTTTTTCTCTTTAGGATGCAAAAGTTTCTAAATGCACTTCTTTATCTTTTTCTTCATATGTTCCATGTTCGAGAAGAGTGGGGTCCCTTGGACTACTTAGCAAAATTTTAATAAACCTCTCAACAATTTATTCATCAACCTCATATCTCAATGGTTCTATCTAGAGAGTTTTGGGTTTAGCTACATATATGATGCATTCATTGGTGTTACAAGAAAATTATGTCCTTTGCATAATTTTTCACTAGAATTCTAGGAACCCTTTCTCTTTCATGCATATCATTTTGGAAAACTAAAAATAATGTAGTCAATGCATTATTCTATGCTTTGAAATCTCCAAGACTATTCAAGTGTTAAAATATTTGATGTGCAACTAAATTTTTGTGTTCCCATATAATGTTTTTCCTCCTTGGTAACTCCCTCAAAAAGTAGAATAGTACACAAACTACCAATATCCCAAACTTAAGGGAATGTTTTTTTGTCTTAATCAAGCTCAAATTATCCATAAGTTGATGTTAGAGCAACTCACACAGATCATAGTCTCTCCCATTCACTACCATTTCATATGCAATATGAATTTTTATGGTAGACACAAAATTCCCTTGGTTTGTAAAGTATATTTTCTATGCAATTATGATAGAAACATACTTTGTAGTTAGTTTTGTGATTGGCCTTGTAGCCAGAGCTCTCCCATCAAACATTGCTCTAGTTAGCTTCATAACTGCATTGTTTTTCACAACTTTCAACACTAGTAAGGGTCTAGTGGAAAAAAGAGTAGTTATAGTTCAAATTACCTCCTTGGTGATTAACCTATTTATGCATGTCCACACAAACTTATTATGTACCCTACTAAGCACCATCCTAACAAATTTAGATTACATCTCATTTGAAAACTTAGTGAACCAATTTCAAACATCCAACTTCTTCTATACTAGGTTTTCATATTTAGGTTTCATAGAGTGATCATCTCCTATCAATTCTTCCATCTATAAATCCCTAAGTTCTTGGTGGTTAAATTCTTCTAAATTTCTATGAATGTATGTTTTGGTGTCTTTAGTGGGTAGAACATTAACTAGAATGTGAGAGAATCCACCTAAGGGATCCATTTCATATACTTTTTAGGAATACATTCTGAATTTGGGTCGAGGTCTCTCAGAAACTTCCACAATAGTAGGAGTAGCCATTTCTTTTCCTCAAAATACTTGTATATTCTTGTGTAAAGTTTCTTAAAGTAAAATCCACAAAGTTAAAATAATATTAAATGCATCTCCAAGCTTTCCTGAAAGCTAGGGTTTGATGCCAAATTCTCCAAATCGCTTTTCAAATTTCTTTAGCTCGCTCCGCTTCTTCCCAATTTTGAAAATGTGATTTAATTTGACTTAGTTTGTTACTTTATGTCTTACAATTTTTTCCCTAATTTTTCATTAAATGCACTCCAACTTCAAAAAATTGATAAATACTTTGTAGAATACATTATAAACCCTAAGATGCTCCAAAATTCTCTAGTTTTGCATATTTTCTACCAAAAAATTCTTCAACATCTTTAGAATGACACTTTACACCATATATCCTTGTGTCACTACTTGACACTTCTTATTATAAGGGTTTGTTAGATTTCACAATCACTGCTCCCCCTAAAACCATTTTTGTATTTAGTTTTTAGAAGAAGTATTTGCACCAGATGTAGATGTGTATGCATTTGATTCATCCTTATTCTCAAGTTATTCCCTTTCCTTCCAAATTTTCTCTATTTCCTTTTTAAACTTAGTAGGATCAATTTTATTCATAGTTTTATTCTTTTGATCCAAATTAGCTTTCTTCTAACTTTTTCTTCTAGAAAATTTTGAAATGTGTCCCAGTTTATTGTATATGTAGCATACATGTTTCTAACCAAACTAATTTTCATTCAAATTTGATCTTTACTGAATAGCTTTATATCCAAAATCATAGCATATATAGCAATAACCTTGAAAATATTGAGTCATTCTACTAGTATTGAATATATTAATCATTTTTTGACTTCTACACTCATTATATTTATGCCCAAACTTATTGCAATAAAAGCATTATCTAGTAAAGAATTGAATATTCTAATTTATTCAATTCTAATTCATTCTACTTCTACATTTTATTGCCCTATGACCAAATTTGTTGCATGAAAAACAAATTCCATTAAAATATGGGTACCTTTGAGCATTAGGTTGTCAAATAGGAATCCTTTTGTTATTGCTTCTATGATTCTTGATCTACCTTCCATTGCTTTGAGTCTTCCTCTAATTGTTTGAACACTTTGTTGGGAACTTGATTTTTCTTTGAACTTTGTCCTTCTTCAAGTCCTAGACTGCCTTTATCTTTAGAGGGTTTTTGAAAAGAAATTAATTCATCAAGCTTTGGGGTGATTTCTTTGAATTTATCCTCATGATATTTTTCCTTCACTAAGTTAGATCTTAGTGTTACCACTTCTTGTTCAAGCTTTGTGCATTCATCAATTTTTCTCTAGATTTCATCTTTCTGATATCTTCAACTCTTTTATTTTATTCCACTTGCAGCTTTAGTCTGGTGATTTATTCATTAGCCTTCTTCAACTAGCCACTAACTTCTCTATGCCTTTCTTTGAATTTCTTGATTTTTTCTCTTAGTTTTATAATACATTCATTTGCTTCTTTCAGGTTTTCCTTCAGATATTCTTTCTCATCTTCACTTTTGTCTAGATCTTTAAGAGCAACATGGAGTTCCTCAGTTGCAGAGATCTCTTCTAGAGGAAGAGGATACTTTTTATCAAACATGTGTTCAAACTTCAAGATATTTCTTAAGCTGTTAATCTTCTCAAAAAGGAACCAAGCTCTAATACAAATTTTTGAACACACAAAATACTGAGAGAGGCAGTGAATAAATATTCTACTAAAAAAATTGATTGCTAACCATCCAATTATTAAAATATATCTAGCTATAGTTGTGAGTGAAAACATGGAAATGAACATAAAATCACACAACTCAAAGAAACCAAGACTTTTGTGTGGAAAACCCAAAGTGGTAAAAACCATGGTGAGGATTAACTCACAATATAGTATAACCAATTACAAAATATTACATGGAACACTACCAGGACACATTATCCTTGAAAAGGCTCACAACTGAAGTACAAGGCTATGGCTTACATCCAAAATGTACAAAGATATGGCTCACTTCTACGAATGTGAATTGAGTGAAATTCACCTTCTAAGTGTTGAGTACAATTCCAATTAAGCTTTAAAAGATGGAAAATCTTGCACCGGATTGCAATTATACAACTATCATCAATTACCAAATACTTTACACCTCACATCTTCACTTCTTATCATATCTCTATTTTTCTATATATCTATATGTGCATCTATGTATGTCTATATGTATGCTCAGCTTAGTTTATACATCAATTAGGTCAGCCTAATTAGATGTAAGATTACTTAAAATATTTTGTTAGCCTCAAAACAAAACCTTCTTTGGCACTCAAAACCATGTATGTAAAGCAAAATTTAGGTTAGATCAAACCTAAAAATAGGCCTTCATGAAATGTGCACTTCATGAACAAGTTGACCAAAGGAGAAACACAGAAAAATTATAAGTCAATTTTTTGACATTTAAATATGTCAACTTATTCAACTAAAATTGTTGATTCCCTGACCACAACTACATCTAAGACCATTGAAAAAGATACCAAAATTATATGAGCCCACATACACTTCAGAGTGATTTTGGACCAAATTATCAGATTAATGTAACACAAACATAATTTACCGAATGGGTAGATAATCAGTCACCAACCAATGTTGGCATCAATGATAACAAAGGAAACAAACTATAGGTCTCCTTATTCATTCTTCCAGTTCACAAGTCTCTTTATTCCTAAGAGAATCCCAAGGAGTGAACTACCCTAAACTATCTCAAGGAGCAATGAGAGAGTTCTAGAACCATAAAGAGTAGGTCAAAAAGTTTTTTCAAAAAAACTAGCATGTTTTCAGCCAAGGAAAGAAACACAAAATATAGATAGTAAAACAACATGTTGGAGTCCCATAGGTGCACTGGCATGTCATAAAGATGAAAAATTGGGATGTCTTAGAGAGAATATAAAGTGACTACTAACAATTGCATTACTAAGAACTTATCGAGTATAGGAGAATAACATCAAGTAATAGAACTAAAATAATGTAAATAAAATGATAAGACTAAAAAAGATAACGAAAGTTCCCAAAGAATCCAATTAATGAAGCCTACATCAAGTAAATATCTTTAATACCTACACACATAAGACTGAGGAAAATTTTTGGGGCTATTTAGGGGCTTCCCTCAGTCAAACCCTTGTTTTGGTGTTGCCACCTCCATAGACAACTAGATAGATAGAGAGAAATAACAAGTAGAAATGAAATGAATAAAGAGTGATAAAAGAAAAGCTCACTTAATCATGAGCAACCGTATCACCAAATAGAGATGCAATAGATAGGGAATGTGAGAAATTCCAAGATGTTCAAAGATAAAAGATATGAGAGATAATTATCACCTATAAGGCTCGAGGAAGACAAAGAGAGAGATAGAGTTGTGAGAGCCAAGAGACTTGTAAAGAGTGATGTGAAAACTTTAGAGGGTGTTGTTGTATCAAGTTGTAGAGAGTTCTGAAAGTAGGAGAGTGAAAGAGAAGAGAATGTCTCCACTAGAGCCAGACTAGGAGGAAACCTAAATGGATTGAAAATATAGCTTTTAAAGAGAGAATAGAAGGGAAAAGAAGCTTCTTGAACTATTACAAGGCATTCCAAGACATTACCATTGATAAAAGTAGCTAAAAAATGGCATGGTACTTATAAATGACTCTTTTAATGTTGAAATGCCACATGATGCTAGTACAGTGCGTAGATGTCCATGTAGTGCACTCGTATCAAGACACATCATGCTATAAAATGATGAGAAAAGTACAAAGTTTGACGCAAAGGTGATTAATGAAGGTAGTTGGTGAAAAGGGGTCTTGACCATCCTAAGAGGGGAAAAGGTTTTATGTAAGGGCTAAAATGAGCCTATAGAAATACTAAGGGAGTGGACACTAAAGTGGATACAAAAATGTATGTGAAATTGAAAAGCTTGCAATTTTATGACATTACATTTTCCCCCCACTTTAGTGGGCATATGGATCTACACTAGTATGCATGCTAAAATAAATCTACTAAACATAAATAACATCATGAGACCAAAAGGATATTGTAGAGGAAGTAGAAAACTCTTTGAACCAAGGAAGCATGCCCCTAGGCTGAAGACCTATAGAACAAATACATTAGACAAGAAATACCTACACAAGACAATAATGTTAGAACATAAAAAGGACATTACATCATGGGGTTAGAACATTCAAATGAATAAAAACATGGATAACAAACACTAAGGCACATGAAAAACTAATAGGATTTGAGTCAGCAAAGTGACAAAGACGTCGATGTAGAAGGTTGTCTTACTACTATGCGTTGTCCCAAAATTAATAAATAATACAGAAGAATTCTTAAATAGAGAGAAGAATGTAAGGATCAATTAATTCAAGAGAAGAATACATCCAAAAGATGGGGAAGCATCCAATTTCGAAGAGAGCAAGAAGTATATATTCAGGATGAAGAAGATGCAAGTCTTCAATCTAGTATACACAATTAAGAAGATAAGAGAGAAGAGAATTTAAGAGAGAGAGGGAGGAGATAGAAAGGAATTAAAATTACAAGAGAGATGGATCCATAGGTACTCGGTCCTATGGATATTGAACAAAGGCTTTGCAGGTGCTCGTTCCTTATACAAAAGGGTGAACAAAAGGATTTGCAAGTGCTTGGTCTTACAGATTTGAACAAAGAGATCAAGTAGGATGAAAGCACTTTATAGGTTCATGGAATTGCAAAGGAGGCACCCCAGGTGCTTGGTTCTAAGGGAAGCCTAATGTGTGAGGCTCCACAGATTCTGATTTGTCCTTATAGGTGCTTGTTCTTGCAAGGAAATCTTGATTGTAAAAGAAACTTCATAGGTGCATTGTATTGCAAAGCAACATGTTAATCCATAGACAAAACATGTTGGGAAAGCTTAATGCATAGGATCTCTATAGGTTCTTAATCCTACAAAGAAAGAGTGATTAGATAAGCATATGGCTACTACAAGATACATTACATGATAGACACAAAAGAGATAGGGCTATTCGAGCTACCCCAAGCTAGACACCATATAATTCATTTGAAGGAGAAGCTTTCAAAGGGGGTTCATTTAGCAGGGAACCCTTCAAGACACAAAGGGGACCATTGAAAGGAACACTCTAATTGAAAGATAGGGAGGAGAGAGGGGATCCTTAAAAAGTGCATACATCTCTAGGAAAAGTTATCGCTACCCCCAACATATAGGGGAGGTGAACCATGCAAGATACCATAGAAGGGAGATGTGAGAACCTCGTGAGAAAATGCTTATAATGATAGGATAGAGGTAAACCTCGATATCACTTATTACTTGAAGAAGAGGTAGGTGCATCAAAAAATTGATGAGTAATGACACCAAAATCAAGAAGTTGTATTTTATCCTTCAAGTCCTTACATTCACTACTGGAATGGCCAAGCACTTGATCGTATGCATATAAAGAATTTTTTTCTCTATCATGTTTACGAAATTTCTTATGTGTAGTTGAAGGAAGAGTAATCAAGTGGGAATTGAGAAGCCTCAAAAAAATACACTCTTTCTCAAATAGAGGATGAGGAGCAGGAAGTAAACCTTTCTCTTATGGAGAAGAGTAAATAATTTCTCAGAAGAAGAAGACATGAAGATAGCAGAAAATAGCAGATGAATCAATCCAAGAGAATGAGGTTGAGGAAAAGTCATGTCAACACTCAACCATAGTTTTCTTTTAGATTGTTCATTCATGAAACCAAGCCCAAAATTATGCTTACAAGGTACACATTTTATAGGGACCTAAATTCCTTGTTTGTTATGCCTACAACCTTTATGCCTATAGCCATATTTAGAGACAAGTTTAAAACCAAGGCCATAATATGTTTGCAAATATTTAGGAGGAGGATCTTCATAGAGAATATTATTCCAACAATGGGGATTATACTCCTCTTTAAGATCACCATCAACCTTCTTGACAAGACTTCCAACATTAGCCTCTTTAACAAAATCATGATCATTTTCCTTAGAGGGGAGAGGATCAACATTAAAAACATTACAATTTGTGTTCACATTATCTCGCAATGCAAAAGAATAATCATCTTTGCTAGCAGGTTTGGGTGATGTTATCAGAAGGTCTAAGTGGACTGATTCAACTTTATATTCTCTAATGAAGGATTCTATACAAATTCTAGAGAACCCCAATCATCACCAAGACATGCATTCTTTTGAGAAGAAGTATAAAAAATAGACTTAGGATTTCTTACTTCAGAAGGAACTTCTTCAGGGACATCTTCCTCAGGAATATCCTTTGTAATAGATATCGCTAGAGAATACATCAAAATATTAGAAGACACTAAAGGGATAAGAATTTTAAGAGCAGGCACAACCAAAGCATGACCAATAGTTGTCATCTCACATAAGTGTATAACATTGGGGCCATCCCCGATTGTGACTACTTGATTGTTACAAATAAACTTAATATATTTATGTAAGGAAAATGGGATTGCACCCATACTGTGAATCCATGATCTATCAAGAAGAATATTCTATGGTAGCTTTTCTGAAATAACATATATAAGGGTGGATATGGTAATAGGCCCCAACCTCAAAGGAAATACTATCGTGCCCAAGGCTTGCTGACCAAAATTATTGGACCCACGAATTCATAAGGAAGAAGAAACAAGAGAAGATGAATCAATTTTAATTTTATGCAATAGATCAATGCTACATACATTGACTGTCAAACCAGTGTCAACAAGAGTACACCTAATGCCAATGTTGTTAATATTAACTTTGATCATTGGAGGATTTACCTATTTTTGTACCTCTAGAGGTAGGAGTTCCTATGGATAACATGTAATATTTGATGAATCCACATGAATATGAGCTATCAATGCATTAACATCTATTGGTATAGTGGAAGAAGGAAACATAATATTTTGCAAGGCTTCTTGAAGCATACCTTGATAAACCAAAGAAAACTGAAGCAAGTATGATAGTGAGATCTTAGCTAAAATTACATGGAGTTTCTCGACCAAATTGTAATCACTAGGTTCTTTAATTGTAGGTTTAGGTGTTGAAGGAATACTTGGTTGAGAAGGTGGTAAATAAGTAGGTTAATCAACATTTTTTTTATTCCTTCTAGTCTTATAAGTATGGGATACCACTCTATAAGAGGGAGCATTACAAAGATCGAGAGACTCACTGCTAAACGAAACACCATTAATAAAACAAATCCTTTTAGGGGAAGGACTAGTTGGGGTTAGATAAATGACCAATCTCTTAGGCCTTTTAGGGGCGATAGAGACATATATAATATTTATGGATTCCTTACAACTTATAGGGGAATCATTTGAAGAAATATTCTCAACATCTATCCTTGCAGGAACCAATGTGAGAGGAACTTCATCATTCACTAATACATCATCTCTAGATGAGAGTGCATTGGAATAGAGAAGATATTAATTCACTAATGCATCATCTCTATATGAGAGTGCATTGGAATGGAGAAGAGATTCATCATTCACTAATGCATTATCTCTAGAAGAGAGTGCATTGAAATAAAGAGAAGGTAGAGTAATATTAAGAAAAGTATCAATAATTTCATCTTCTTGCAACAAAATATCCTCTGAAGCAAGAGGAATTTCATGAGAAGGTTCAAAGATATTGAGTGACATAGGCAAATCCAAATCACCATCACATGCATGAAATGGAACACCATTAATTTTTTGAATAAAATTAGAAATATAACTTGATAAAAGAAGATATTAAATTCATTTTGAATATAATAAGTTAAATATAATAAACAATGCCTAAACAAGTCAACCAAAGGTCGATGCATCACTTTGACAATATGAAATGGGGTTCGATATTTTCATGTTAGGTTCACCAAAATGTAGAGAATGAGGATTCGCTACTCACGGGTCTCTTTATTCTCAAGAGAATCCCAAGGAGAGAATTTCCCTAAACTACCTCAAGGAATAGAGTGAGATTTCTAGAACTAGGAAGAGCAAGTCACAAAAGTTTTTTAGATAAACTAGAAAATTTTTAGCCAAGGATAGCATCACAAAATATAGATAGTAGCACAATGGGTTGGAGTCTAGAGGTGTGCTGGAATCTTGTATGAATTGAAAATGAGGATGTCTCAGAGAATAGCTAAAGTGACTACTAACAATCAGATTACTAAGAACTTCTAGAATAAGGGAAAATTATAGAAAGTAATAGAACTAAAATAAGGTAAGTCAAATGATAAGACTAAAGAGGATAAAGAAAGTTCTCACAACAATCCAAGTAATGAAGCCTCCAACAAGTAAATATCTGCAATACCTACACACATAAGACCAAGGAAAAATGTTGGAGGTATTTAGGGGCTTGCCTCGATCAAACCCTCATTTTAGTGTTCCCACCTCCATGGGAAACTAGATAGATAGAGAGAAATAAGAAGAAGAAATGAAATGAAGGAAAGAGTGATAAAATAAAATCCTTCTTAAGGAGGAGAACCCATATCACTAAATAGAGATGCAATAGATAGGGAATGCGAGAAATCCCAAGATGCTCAAAGATATAATATAAGCAAGATAGATATCACCTACAAGGCTTGAGGAAACCAAAGAGAGAAAGATAGAGCTACGAGACCCAAGAGAGTTGTAAAGAGTATTGTAAAAGAATTAGATAGTTTTTTTGTGGCAAGATATAAATAGTTATGCAAGTAGGAGAGCGAAAGTGAAGAGAATGTTTCCAAGAGAGATAGACAAAGAAGAAGGCCAAATGGATTGAAAAGATAGCTTTTAAAGAGATAATACGATGGAAAAGAAGCTTCTTCAGTTGTTACAAGGTGTCCCAGGATGTTACCACTGACAAAAGTAGCTGACAAGTGGCAAGGAACTCAAAAAATGACTATTTGAATGTTGAAATATCACAAGACGCTAGCATGGCGCATGGATGTCTGTGTGATACACTAGTTTCTAGACACACCATGCTACAAAATGACAAGAATAGAAAAAGCACAAAGTTTGATGCAAAGTTGACGGGAAGAGGTAGCTACTGAAAAGGTGTCCTGAGCATCCTAAGAGAGGAAAAGGATTGACGCAAGAGCTAAAATGAACCTACAAAAATTCTAAGGGAGTGGACACTAAATTGGATACAAAAATGTATGTGAAATGGCAAAGGGTGCAATTTTATGATATTACAAAATAAAACTTATATAATGTTTATATTACCATTGATGAAAAATTTGAGAAATTCCTAACCTCCCCAAAAAATATACAACCTTTGAGGTTTAGTGTGGGATATTTACACCAATTAGTTATCAACATTTTAATGGAATTAAGAAATAAAGTATTATATCAAGAAATACTAGAATACAATAATAACATGTTCAACTTAGTTAATAACCCAATTGGAATATATAAAGAAGAGGTGATAACATCATTAACTAACATGTCTCTAGATAAATAATGAATCCCAAAATAAAATGCCACTTTGAGTAATTTCAACCCTCATTCCTCAACCCCCATATTAGGAGTCATCCTCTATTCTATATAATTCAAAAACTATCTCATCATCAAATACAATGAAAAAATTGAACAAAAAAGTAGTATCTTCACAAAAACAAATTATATAAGGCTATGATGGAATACTAGGAAAACAATATTTGGAAATATAATTAGCTAGAGATAAGGGAAAATAATGAAAAATGTACCAAAACAAAAAATCCAAAATCACCAAATAAGGCCATAAAGACACAATACAAAAATAATAACCTTAATTCAAACATAAATTCACTAGTCAATTTTCTAATTTTTGAAAAGGATACAATAAAGGTAGAAAAACACATATTTTTCAAATCACTTTGGTAGAGAAAAGGAAAAACCAACTACCAAACACAACTATTTAATTTTGTGGTTATTTTGAATAATGATATAATAAATCATATAGGAAAATGTTCCGACAACATAAAAAATAGTGGATAGAAGTTAAGACTCAATTTATCTCAAACTTGAATCACCATAGGTACCTATAGAAAGTATAAGAAAAATGTAGGATATGATATAGGAAGAAGGTTAATCTGTAAAAGAATGCGATCATAGATTTAAATAAGTATCTAGGAATTTGGAATAACCCTAAATAGAGAGGCATCATGTTAAATGGTTTATCTCTAGTTTAACTCTAAAAATTATAACTTCATTAGATGTAATAATCTTTAATACACAATCTAAATAAATCAAACTAGTCTAGCATGTAGAGGCTCAAACATGGAGGAGACAAGAAAAATTTGTAAGGAGTAAGGAAATAGAAATGATGTAATTAGAATTAAAATAATTAAAAATTAAATAAGAAATTTTAGAAAAACAAGAAGCTACATCTCAAATACAAAGACCAAGTATATGGTGTACTTAATCCTCTATGGAAGGATACATCTTAAATGAATTCTCAAGCCCAAAAGGATATTAAAGATCCACTACAATTAGGATAGACATAAGGATAGCTTAAAGAGAAACACAAATAGTATATTGTGGCATATGTGGAGGGTGGGATGATCATGAAAAAGAGGACTATCCATAATTACTAATTATACCCCACAAAGAAGAAGAGGATGAACATGATCCCTAATGTAATAATAAATACAATAATAAAGGGATCACATATCAAAAACATGATTGTGTTAGATGGTTTTCAAAAAGACCATATTATAATCTAGACCATAGACCATAGATATAAGATTTCAAATTAGATAAACAAAATAAATCTTCATACACATTATAATACACAACTATATAATCAAACATCATATCCGCCTACATAGTTAAATGAATATAGGGGTTACTATTACTTAGCTATAAAGGTGGAAGATAAAGGGATGGGATTAGAAGAGGAACAGAAGATGCAACTGTTGGAGTAATTAGGACATCGCCTAATAATTAATTAATCATTAATTAATTATTATATCGCTTAGTACTTTGTTTGACTTAAGATAAACTTAGGAGTGATTTTTTATTATTAGATTCAACTATTTATAGGTCAAGTTATCTCAATGCATAGGACTAGGACACTTGTCACAACCTTATTGAATCCTCATCTATGGTTTTCTCTTCTTTTTTTTATAAGCATTCATTTATTCTTTGTACTCATCCATGTATTTATTCAATATAATTATAGGTTAATATAAATATCATATGTTTGTGTGGATCAATTCATTTCTCTCTTGTTGCATAGAAAATTAGTTTCTTTGATATCTCATTTGGGATAAGAGGTTTAGCTACAAGTAATTTTTTGGAGTTGTGGGGTTCACTATCAAATCCAACATCAACTAATTACAAATATAGTCATAGGGAAACTTTGTAAATTAATTTAGGGAGGACAAGAAGAAATCATTTGGATTCTATGGAAACATGAATAATGGTCTATGGGTATGTGCAAGATCATGATGGGCCAAAAAGTGGCGATATGATGGGTATGTGTAGGGTATGTGGCTAGCGACTTTTTTTCCCCAAAATTGATGAAATGAAAAGGGTTTTTTAAGGATATTCTCATCTTTACACCAATATAAATTATACTTTACTTTGAATTTAATAAATAATTACTATTCATTTTCTATTTGAATCACGACTAAAGTTTTGGTCGATAGGCTGATTGAAAAACATCTATAGCTTTCAAATTGTATCACATTTTTTGAATTTGAAACATGCATCATATTATATGCTTCACATACTATAGGATTAAAAAAAATGAATTTCATGAAGTTTTGACCAAGTTAAGGTGGTCAAAAATATGATTTTTTATATTTTTCAAAAGTTGTAATAAAAAAATCATAATTAATTATTTACTAGGAAAAAAATTGCAAAAAAATATGCATCACATCGGGACATGAGTCCTTTACTTATATCTAAAATATTATAAAAAAAATATTATCATTTTATTGTGGTTAGGGTAGTCAGACAGACACCTAGTTCTTATTTTTTCCCTGAAATTTAAGTGCTACTATATTGGAATTTCAATTTTGCACCAAATAGATTTTTTTTAAAAATATAAACCTAGTAGTTTAGAAACTACATTCAATTTGAAATAGATTCTATTCTTACATATTTTTGTAATAATATAGATAACTTATTCAATTTTTTACATCAGGTTGCCTAACTTTGATTTTACATAATTTTTCACCACTTAAGGGCTTGTGTTTTTCCATGATGATCCTACACACACCCCTATTCACATGTAAATGAACACAACAATATTTCAATTATGTTCCACCAAAGTTTAAAATTGATGAGTTATGATGGTCAAATTTAATAATAAGACTTAAGATAATATGAAATTTTCATAAAAACACATCATAGAGGGAAAAACGATGTTACAAAGAGAAAATAGAAGCTCAAAAATATAAATCAAGGTTAAGGTAGAGGGCTCTATCAAAACACAAAGAAAAAAACAATTATGTGGTAGTCGTAAGAAAAGGAATAGATACCACATAGATAAGATGAGACATAGAGGAATTAGATGATGATGAATAAGAAGAAGAATTATATGCTTAAAATATAGACATGAAAAAATAGTAGAAGGTAAACAAGTCTTTATTGCTTTGGCCAAAAGGTTTCCTCTTTCACCTCCCTTGGAAAATAGGGTTATGCAACCACTTCCAGACATTAACATCATTTTTAATTATCAAGCCTCTCCAATTAATGCCCAACATGTTGAAGCAATTGAAGAGTAGCAAGGGGAGAATTCAATAGCATGTGGCTAAAGGGTGGATAAATAAGCTAGTATGGTTTTTTGGTAACTGTTATAGTGTTTTTTGGTAGCTTCGATAGGTGATCAACTTCTCATGGTTTTCTTCATTATCTTGAAGTATATCATATGGTCAAATTTTGTAGAAGTTGGTGGACTATATTGTAATATCATTGTATTCTCCAACATTTTATGTTGTTTATGTCATTTATGGCTTTCACTTGTAATTATTAAACTTTATAATATAATATATATGCAACATTTCTCTTACCTATTATAAAAACATATGATCTAGGAACAAGAAAAATAATATTATTATAAACCTATATTTTCAAAGAAAGAATCCCAAACATTAAATCAACTAGCACCTTTTGTAAAAACCTATAATTTTATTTTGAAAATTAGGAAATTTTTAAAATACTAGAATGAACAAACAACACCCCTCATGAGAAACATAGAAATAAAGAATATAGAATTGGAAAAATAGGCCTAAAATGGTAAATACATAGATAAAAATTAAAGCAATCAAACACGTAATGGTTGATTTTGGTGCAAATATTGACTTGCTCTAAATATGAGTATGGCAACATCTACAAAAACTACAATTTCATGAAACATTATATATCAATATCTTGGAAAATAGCTAGTTCTTAGGGACAAATTAGGAACTTATAATTTAAATGTAGAAGTCAAATTTCTAGGGGTTAAGTAGATAATAGACTTTAAAACTATAAAAATGAAAGAACCTTTTGAAACATTTAACACTGTTTTAGGATTATAATAATTTGTGAATTACAATTGTATTATAGACTCTAGGAAAGAATAATTTTCCCTTGTAGATGATGAAAAAATAGTACACATACCCTTGGGAACATATATAAAAAAACTATACTTCAAAGAATTAGCACAAGATGGATATGATGATAACTATAAAAAAATCTATTCATTAGCAAAAAGTCACAAGCCAAAACCAAGCAAGGAACAAAACTCTAAAGGAGAAGTATACATTGAAAATACTAATGAAATTATAGATAGTGAAGATGTACTCAATGCTTAGTCATTAGATGAACCAAAATTATAATATTGAAAGGTAAGAGGATTGAAAAAAAATATAGCACATACATTTCAAAAACACCCACCACACTCTATTGCAAATACCACCACGCTACTACAAATACCTAAAAATATTTGATAGGGAGGATTTCAAACTAGAAGAACTATAAAAACTCATTAGTTTGCACCACCACAATATGGTGGAACACTCACAATGAAAAATCCCTACATATAAAGCCATAAAATTCCAAGGATGTAAATTCAAAAAAATCTAAAAATTATTGTACAATAGAACCCCGTGAACCATTGAACATTTGTGTAACTAGATGAACATGAAGACTCTGTACTAGACACTCATGCACCTATTGTATAAAATTGGTATATTAACCAAGATAAAAGGGAATAAATAAAAAAGTGGGAAGAACTTCAACAATATTTTGAATAACATTCTATCTTTATAATCCTAACAAGCATATTCATAATGTGCTCCAAAAGATAAAATAAATCATATTCATTCCTATAATATAAGACCTATCACAAATATATACCCAACAACATACACTAGAAAAATAAAAGATGAAAGTATATGGAAATTAATTAAATGGATAGAGAAACATGACTAATACTCTAGGGAAATGTGTTATACTACGATACAAGATGGAATAGAAAATTAGGATGAACCACCATTAGAAATTTGAATCAAACAAGGTGAAAGAGCCATAAAATTATATTTTAAACCTAAAAATAAATACTATAACCAAAAAATTAAATTGAGAGAATAAAATATAGCTATATAAGTAGCCCAAAAATGACAAAAATGAGGGACTATGGGGAATAAAGAGTGGTAATGAAATTTACAAAGATTTTATCAAAGTATTATACGTATTCACTCACATATTTATAGATCTCAAAGTAATTAATGACAAAGCTAGGATAATGAAAATATATATGAAAGGAGTAAAACCATAAAATAAAGTAGATATTGACTAAAACCTAATTTGGAGAAAAAGGGTAAGACCAAAATAGATAAAATGTTAGTAGTGGGGAAATTGAAACTAGCAAGGATGCATAATGGATTAGTCCTAGGGTGTTGAAAAGTAAGAATACTAAGGACATTATGGTATGTGTTGAATTTAGAGAGCTAAATAAAGCCAACATCCATGACCCACTCCCAACACCATTCAGAGAAGAACTCTTAGAATCAGTTGCTAGAAGAGAAATATATTCTTTCAGTGATAGATTCTTAGGTTGTCATCAAGCTAAAATATAGAAGGAGAATCAACCAAAACTTATATTTTTAAATGAGTAGAGATATTTGATGTATATAGTTATGATTTTTGGACTGAAGAATGTGTTGGTTCAAATGTTTAGCCACATTATGGTAAATGTATTTAAGGATTTCATCCATGACTTTGTAAAAGTTTAGCTAGATGAATTGATAACATATGGACTATTGAAAGATCATATCTAGTTTCTCCACACAGTGGTAGTGACTTGCAAGAATTTTTAAATTTTCTTTTAATTTTAATAAATACATTTTTATGGTACCATTTCCAATACACTCTTAGGAAATATCATTTGTAAAGAGGGGTTGATAGTAGAACATCAAAAATTAGTAGTTATTATGACCCTAACACCACCTAAAATAGCTTCATAATTCAAAAAAATATATGCTATACTGACTATCATCATAAATTTATCAAAGTCTATGTTGCAATAGCAACCCCAATACAAGAAAATTTTAAAAAGAATAGAAGTAAAATAATTGACTAGACTCAACAATACCAACAAGTATTTGAGACATTAAATGTAATATAGTATAAGACCCATATTGATATTTCCAAATTGGAACATACCATTCCATGTACATGTAAATATCTTTAGAACAATAATTGGATAATTATTAACATAGGCAAGGGGAAATAAGCATCATATAATTACCTTTGCTAGCCACAAACTCTCTCAAGAAACTTAGAGGAATTATACCACTACAAAGAGGGACACTTTATCAATGGTGTATGAATAAAAAGTATGGATATTATCTACTATCTACAACATTTAAATTTTACACTAACCATGAACCCTTAAAATATATATAAGAAATAGATGGGTATGTGCAGGATCATCATGGAAAAAAAAAGGCCTTTAAGTGGCAAATATTTTAGAAAAATCAGAGTTAGGAAACTTGACATAAAAATTTGAATAAGTTATATATATTATTTCAAAAATATGTAACAATAGAATCTGTAGAAAATTGAATGTAGTTTCTAAACTACTAGGTTTATTTTAAAAAAATAAAAATTGTTTGGTGAAATTTTGAAATTTCAATGCAGTAGTACTTAAATTTCAGGGAAAAAATAAGAAGTACGTGTCTGTCTGGCCACCCTAACCACAATAAAATAATAATTATTTTTTATAAGATTTTAGATATACATAGATGACTCATATCTGGATGTGATGCATATTTTTTTTCAATTTTTTTCCAAGTAAATAATTAATTATGAATTTTTATTACAACTTTTAAAAAATATAAAAAATCATGTGTTTGACCACCTTAACTTGGTCAAAACTTCATGAAATTCAATTTTTCTTTTTTTAATCCTCTAGTATACGAAGAATAGAATGTGACGCATGTTTTGGATTCAAAAAACGTGATACCGTTTGAAAGCTATAGATGTTTTTCAATCAACCTATCAATCAAGACTTTAGTCATAATTAAAATAAAAAATGAATAATAATTATTTATTAAATTCAAAGTAAAGCATAATTTATATTGCTGGAAATCTGAGAATCTCCTTTGAAAACCCTTTTCGTTTCATCAATTTTGGGTTAAAAAAAAGTCGTCAGCCACATGGGCCATCATATCACTTACATATTGCCACTTTTTGGCCCATCATGATCCTGCACATACCCAGACCAATCACACAAGGAATAATATTTATATTAATTTTACTATCTATGAAATTTTCTCAAACATTATAATGAAGCTAAGAAAAAGTAACCTTGTGAAAACTTGATTAGAGTTGTTACAGTACTAGAATAACATAATGACATGAAAATGGTATTATCTATCAGATAATTTCCATCAAACAACTCACCACATGATAGACTTGAATTTTTTTATATAAATTGTTACTATACACACTAACTGAAGAACTACACATTATTAGAAGATATCAAATAATCTAGAGAATAGTTTTTGAATATGAAAGGAAAGATATACTCAAATAAGAACATGAAGAAATATCCAAGGGTTACATCTCAAGGCATGGCGAAAAAAGGAAGCCATATTCTCTAGATTACAATGGTCTACACTTTTTTTTATTCCAAATAGTATCCTATGTAATGTGACATGCGATAAAGAGTAGGTAATTCTACTACAACGGATGAAATTCCACTATGGCCTATCCTAGTATAAATACCTTTTAAAAAATAGGAAATAGAATTTATTGGACATATTAAGCTAATAGTAAAAGGAAAAAAAGATAGATTCAATAACTTGTATAGAATATCTTAGAAAATGGAAAGTGGTAGAACCAACCAAGGATTGTACTACAGAAATGTAAATAAAATGTATCTATGATAATATTATAACTCAGTTTGGTTGCCCTCCAATTATTACTAGTGATCAAGGTTGATGAAAAGAGAGACTCTCCCTTTCAAATATGATCAGAAACACACACAATACTCTATGCAAGAAGGTTGTAAATGAACTTTAACAACAAAAAATGGAAGAGAAATATGTAACTTATATTATGTTCAAATCTAAAATGTTTAGATCAATATGAAGCTCATGGGCTTCCTTTCAATCCTACATGTAATAGATACAACAAATTTATCTTCATCAATCTAGCATCATTTCGGCAACATCTGGGTATGCAAACTCAACTTCTCCAAAGCCCCCCTTCTTAAAATGAAAAGGCATGAATTAATAGAGAAAGTTTAAGGAGAAAAAAAATTATGGTTTCCAAAACCATCAACTAAAAACCACCTTGAGAAATGTATGCCCAACCTTGGGAGTTTGAAAATATGACATGAGAAATGTGGTCCAACACATTCCAACCCTCTCTTGGGTGCATAGACTCTTGACCAATCATATTTGGTAGGTTATAACATCTTACACTTCTTACAAATTCTTTACAATTTGTTAGTTACAACTTGGTATGCAAATACATGCAAGCAACATGAAAGATTCTTTTGCAGTCTAGTTTAAGACATTTTATGGCACATATATACATGCAAACAAGACCCCTTTGACCTCCTCCACAAGTGGGATGACCAAAAGGCATATTCCTCTAAAAGATGCTTTTATCAAATTATCGGGGGTTTTTTCCAATCAAATTTAAATTAAATTTTTCACACATAGATGGAATTTACATTACTGCAAATGAAAATGTTATTTTCTATCACCTAAGCCCTTATTGAAATTAGACACCCAGGGTAGAAGAAAAGTGATCTTGTCACTCCTCAAGAGGGTAACCAAGACATTTAACTTCAGCTTTTGAAAACCAATACGAGTGCTCAAGAAGCCTTCCAAACCATTTGACCAAGTACTCAAAGTATTGTTTATTCCTTGCACTCCAACTCACCCTGCTATCCAAAATTGCCTCTATTTTCCCCTCCTCTAAGTAGGTGTATGTATATGAATTGTTTTAGCTATTGTACCTTCATCACTTTGAGCTTCATGAAACTTTGTTAGATCATAAATATTAAATATAGGTGAAATAATAAGTCCACTAGGAAACTCTACTTCATATGCATTACCTAAATCATGCCTACTCACAATTCAACAAGGCCCAAACTTCATTTTTAACTTGCTATAGGTACCAACTAGAAATATTTATTTTCTCAAGTGTACCATTACCTCATCACCCACCTAAAACTCCTTATGTCTCCTCTTCAGATCAGATTTGGACTTTTACTGAAAGTTCATTTTGTTGATGTAATTTCACACCTCTTCATGTATGCTCTTTATGTGTTTAGTAAAGTCCTCCACTTTTGTGCTCTTCTTATCAACATTAACAATATTTTTCAGATCTGAAACAACTCTTGGGGTGCTGCCATAAATAATTTGGAATGGTGATTTACCTGAACTTCTATTCACCCAGCTTTTATATGAAAATTTTGGTTGAGGTACAATCAAATCCCACCCCTTTGGCCTATCTCCAACTAGGAATATCAATAAATTACCCAATATTTTGTTTACCACCTCTATTTGACCATCTGTTTGTGGATGGTAGGATGAAAAAAACTTCAAATCAATCTTCATCTTCTTCAATAATTTCCTCCAAAAGTACCCCACAAACTTTGCATCTCTATTTGAAACAATGCTCTTCAAATGACCATGCAGCCTCACAACTTCCCTAAAAAACACTTATGCAACATTCACATCATCATTAGTATTATTGCATGGAATAAAATGAGACATATTGGAAAATCTATCTACTACAAAAAATATTGAATCATGTCCCCTTTGGGTCCTTGTCAAACCCAAAACAAAATCCATACTAATCTCCTCCCATGACCTCTCAGGTACTGGAAGTGGTTGGTATAAACCTTTGTTTTGGCTAGTTCCTTTTGCCACTTGAGGCCAATAATATTTCTCCCAAACAAGGGCTATGGTTTTATCAAAATTGAAATGTCTGACAAGTCCTCCACTATATTTTTCCTTAATAAAATTTACTCTCATTGAACTTCTAGCAATACACAACTTGTTACCTTTGAACAAAATACCATCTTGGATAAAATAATCCAACCACATGGTTCTATCACCAGAAATAGGATCTTTTCAAGCCTTCCAAGCCTCTCAAAAATCTAGATCCTCTTTATAAAACTCCTTCAACTCATTGAATCCAACAACGTCAACCTGCATTTCAATCAACAAAAATATAGCTTTGCAAGAACTCTACCCATTTCGTATGCCTTTGATTTAACTTCCCTTGACTACTCAAATACTAAAGTGCTTGATGATCAGTAAATAAAACAAACTCCTTAGGTAAAAGATAGTGTCTCCACTTTTTCAATGCTTGTACAATGACATAAAATTCCTGATCATACACTATTTTTTTTTTTTGCATCATTTAACTTCTCACTAAAGTAGTCAATGGGTTTACCTTCTTGACTTAGAACAGCTCCAATTGCATTACCACTCACATCACAATCAACTTGGAACACCTTTCTAAAATTTGGAAGTTCTAAAATGGGTTGCTCTATCACTTTGGCCTTCAATAAATCAAAACTTTGTGTTGCTCCTATAGTCCATCTGAAATATCTTTTATCTCCTCTCATGGTCTTAATTAGTGGTGCATAGATACTACTAAAGCCTCTAATAATATTTATGTAAACAATTTCCAAACCATGAAATGATCTCACCTTGGTAGCACTTCTAGGTGTAGGCCATTCTAAATAGCTCTCACCTTTTCTGGGTCCATCTTGAGACCTTCTCCTGAAAGAACGAAACCCAAGTAGACCAATTCCCTCTTCATAAAGATGCACTTTTTCAAGTTAATGAGAAAATTTTCTTCCCTCAACTTTTCAAAAACAAATCTGATATGCAAAAAATTCTCCTCTAGTGTCATACTAAAGATCAATATATCATCTAGATAAACAATAACAAATATTCCCAAAAACTCTTTCAATACCTAATTCATCAATCTAACAAATGTACTAGGAGCATTGGTTAGTCCAAAATGAATGACCAACCATTCATACAAACTTTCCTTGGTCTTGAAAGTTTTCTTCCACTCATCACCTTCTCGGATTTGTATTAGATGATAACCACTCTTCCAATCAATATTGGTGAAGTATTTAGCCCCACTCAAACAATCCATGATATCATCCATTCTGGGTAATGAAAATATATATTTTATGGTGATATTATTGATATCCCTTTAGTCCATGCACATCCTCTACTCCTCCTTTCTTTGGCGCCAAAATAGTAGGCACTGCACATGGGATTAGGCTCTCCCAAATCAAGCCTTTCTCCATTAATTCTTGAACTTCCTTGTTCAACTCTTCACTCTTGGTTGGAGAAATTCTATGGGCTGCTTTAGGAAAAATAAATCTCTTGGTATTAGATCAATTTTATGACTTATCTTCCTCACAGGTGGTAGCCCCTCAGGTGCATTGTTTGAAACAATCTCTTGAAACTCTTGCAATAAAAATGCAACCTCCACTGGAACAACTTCCACATTTTCACAGTTAGACTTAGGAATCAAAGCAAAAAAAAAAATTTCATGCCTCATACCATCTAGGAATTTTCTTGCATCCACTAAGAAAACTCTTGAATTACCACAAACTTGAACCAAATCTTCTTTCAAAGGTTTCAATTTATGTTTCACACCATCCTTAGTTATGGTATATGTATTAGCACAACCATCATGTATTTCCTTCCTATCATACTTCCAAGGCCTTCCTAACAAAATATGGCATGCATCCATAGGTATTATATCACACAATATGTCATCAAAGTAACCTCCTATTTTAAATTTTACCAAACATTGTTCACTAATCAAAAGTTTTGATTATCTTGTACCCATGATATTCAGTATAGTTTCAAGTGCATCCTCCTTTCTAGCTTCAATTTTCTCACCATTTATTCGGATACCAATTTATCTATGCTTCCACTATCTATGATGACATTACAAGATTTCCATTCACATTTGCATCTTTTATTGAGTAATCTCTTTCTTTGAATAGGTTCATTTTCCTCATTTAACAATGCTCTTCTTGTCATCAAGACTTCACCTCCTTTAGCTTCTTCGAAATGTGATGAACATGCATCCTCCTCATTGATGTTTTCTGCTATATTCTACTTTTTTGGTCTTCTATTGGTCCTTTCTTGATTGTGAGGGAAGTCATAAGGTCTATGCCCCTCTTCACCACATCAAAAATAGGTTCTTTGAAAGTCGCCCCTTTCAAATCTTCTACCCAATCTTCCACCACCTCTTGGATTTTGATCTCTGGGAGGGTGATAATTTTCTGATTTTTTATTTTTGTTGCTAACTTGGTCTTCAAATTTCTTATTTCTATTTCCATCATATCTTCTTCCTCCAGTTCTTCGGCCATGACCTCTTTCTCTTTTTTTACTTTCAAATTTTATGTTCAATCTTTCTTCAACTTTCAATGAAAATTAATACAAATCCTCAATGGTGGTCATTCTCAACAATGCCAACTCTTCTTGTATGCTAGGTTTCAGCCCATTAATGTAATGAGATACCTTCTCCTTATTTTCCTCAAAATTTCTTATTCAAATCAAGACCTTGTGAAATTATTTTGTGTATTCTTTCACCGTCCTCATTCATTGTCTCAAGATTTAAATCTTTTTGAGCAACTCCAACTCATAATCTACCAGAATAAATTGTCTCTTCATCTTTTCCACCATCCTATCCCATTTGGATATGTTATCTTTCTGTTGTCTTCCTATTTCAAGTTAGATTTCTTTCCACCAAATACTTTCATGACACTTTAATTTTGTTTTTGCAAACTTCACTCTGTGAGGATTTTCAATCTCTTCAAACTCAAAAAAATATTCCATGTCATTAATCTAGTCTATCAGCTCTTCATGATTTAAAATTCAATTAAAGTTTGAAACCTCCATCTTTGGTTTCTTTCCAATTTCTAATATTTCACTCAAAAATATAATTTCTCCAAGATCTATTTGTTCATGTTCTTCCTCTTTAGTTTCATCTTCACTATCATCTCTTTCCCTATGCACTTCTCTCCTACGAATCTCCTTCTACAAAGTTTCTAATTTCCTTCTGAGGGCTCTAATTTCATCTCTATGAGGGTCTCTTCCTCTACCACCTCTACCTCTACCTCTACCATGATTGGAAACTCTTTGAGGCATTTTAATCTTCACCCACAACTCATAGGTCCTATTGTAAACTACCTCTCTTTGGTGCTCTATTTATAGACTCAAGACAACATGCTTTGATACCACTGATGAAAAGGGGCACTCTCCCTTTCAAATCTAATAAAAAACACACATGGTACTCTATGCAATAATTCTGCAAATGCACATTAACAGAAAAACATGGAAGATAAATCGGTAACTTATATAGTTCAAATCTAAAAATGTTTACATCAATATGAAGCTCACGGGCTTCCTTTCAATCCTACATGCAACACCTACAATAAATTTTTATTCAACAATCTAGCATCATTTCGATAGCATCTGGGTATGCAAACTCAACTTCTACAAATCCCCCTTCTCAAAAGGAAAATGCATGAATTAATAGATAAATTGTAATGAGAAAACAACTCATGGTTTCTAATACCATCAACTAAAAACCACCTTGAGAAAAGTACTCTCAATCCTCATATTTTGAAAATATATCATGAGAAATGTGATCCAATGCATGCCAACCCTCTCTTGGGTGCCTAGACTCTTGACCAATCAGATTTGGTAGGTTATGAAATCTTACACCTCTTACAGATTCCTTACAACTTGTTGGTTATAACTTTGCATGCAAAGACATGCAAGCAACATGTAAGATTCTTTTGCAGCCCACTTTAAGACATTTCATGACACATATACATGCAAACAATACCTCTTTGACCTCCTCCATAAGTGGGATTCCCAAAAGGAATAATCCTCCAAAAGATGCTCTTACCGAATTAGCGGGGGTCTTTTCCCATCAAATTTATATTAACATTTTCACACACAAAGGGAATTTACATTGCTGCAAATGAAAATATTATTTTCTATCACCTAAGCCCTTATTGAAATCAAACAAAGCAAAATTAAATATTTTTGGTGACAAAATATTTCCTTTACACCTTGGATGCTCCTACATCAAAGGTAAACACTATTTTATAAGGTGATTGTAGATCTTTTGAACAATTTCATGATCCCTCATAATAGATGTAGTCCATGAAATCCACAAGAAAATGGTTCTATTGAACCCTTCATCAAGGTTATAAGAACCACATTAACAAAAATGTGTGCATGGAAGTTTGGAACACATCAGATTGGAACATGAAGATGCTAATACTACAATAGTCTTATAGGAAAATCCTATAAATGAACAATCAAATTCTATATTCCACTTAACATATGGTCTAGATGCAAATTCACTGATAAAATTTATTATACAATTGAGCTATGCACCATAAATTGTATGAATTGTGATGAAAATGAATTCTTGAGACAAAGGGTGGAAGATTTAAATAAATTATATGAAAAGAGACTCTTACCAATATACAATCAAAGTCTAAAATGTAAATTACAAAAATCATGGAATGGTAGAAATTTAAGAACAAAATTTTTAGTATAGGTGACCTAGTAGTACTATACAATATTAAACTCAAAAAGGAATTTAAAATTGAAATGCTTAGGGTCATATCACATTGTATAAATTTTAAACACTAGGGTAGTAAGATGAAAGTGAGATTACTAGCTAGCTATGTCATCAGTGATAGGATTAAAAATTATCATTAGATTGCCTGATAAAATTTTAAATTTATATTAGCAAACACATTAGCTATGCGACCTAAGGAAAAGAGTGATGACCATAAAATGGAAAGAAAATGAAATTGAGTAGTTCAAAACAATAAATGTAAGCATCAATTATTGATTAAAGGGAAGTTAAGACACAATACTTGCTCACTCTAGCTCACTTTTTAAACTTGAATTTTTTTGCATAGAATTAAAAATCACTCCTTGCAACAATGGATAACCCTATATTGATGATGTATCTAAATATTTAAGGCTTAAATACAAAAATTTCCCCTACAAGGTGGTGTAGGGGCACCATTGAGAAAAAATTGTCAAATAAGGTCATTATTAAGTAAGCTTTAGGGTGTTGAGTCATTTTGTCTTTAAATAAGGTCATCTAAACCATTTTATGTTGTAAGGAGTCATGTTTGAGTTCATTAGGTGTTTATAAGGTCTAAATTGCAAAATGTTGCAAATTATGAAAATGTTGTCATTTCAAAAAAGTGTAAAAGTGCAAAAAAAAATGATGGTAGAATGCCAATGGTCATTTGCTTCAAATGGTCATTGGAGGATTTTATACCAGTTAGTTTTTGAGGTAAAGTTTTTAAATAGTGGAAGTCATCATTGTAAACCTCTCTTGAAGATTTGGAAGGAGAAAAAATCAATAAAATATCACTGTTTTCTATATTTTCTAGAAAATTGCTCGTTGTAGACCACTGTACAGTCCCGTACAGGGTGTTCTCAAACCAATTTGCATTGGAATTAATTGTTATAGGTGTTAGAAACTATTTATAATTAATTTTATTGAATCAAATTGATTTTTAAGGATTTGACATTCAATTTACTCTAAGCGTCCAAAAAATAAGGTCTTAAGGGTTTGTAGGTCTAAAATGAAGACCGACCCATTCCACCTTCTATAATCATCTATGAATAAGTGGAATGGGTCTAGTAGGGAAGTTTTATGGGTTTAAAGGCTTGTGGTGAACATGGGAGGTCATTTAATAGTGTGGGCATGATGCCCTAGTAGTGGAAAATTATGGTTTTGAGTGAAATTTGATGAGTTCAAGGTGGAAAAGGTTGAATTCCTTCAGGGAAATAGTTTGTGATGAACTTTTGAGCAAGTGAATACATATTAGGACCTAATTGAAGTGGTGGTAGGGTTTTTTATGGCCTAGAAGGAAGAATTTCAATAAATCCCCATGTAAATGGCCTAAAATGAGGGTTTCTTGTTTAGGTGCCTTGGGAAGTGTGTTTTTCTAAAAAAGTTGTGAAATTGGTGTGTTTGTAGACTATTTTTTGTTTCCCCATTGAATTTTTTCAGTTGAAGGGAGGATTGGAGACAAGTTCCTTTGGAAAAGTGACCTAATTGGTCAAGTAGTACAATGTAGGAAGCCTGATTTTGTGTTGATGGTCTAAAGTGACCTAATAATATTTTGTGATATGTCATTGTGTGCCCTAATGGGTCTCTGAAAAGGTGTCGGTCCTAAGTTGAGAGGGCCTTCTCTAAAATTTATACCCGATTCAATCAAGTGGCTATACTACAAGGAATAGTGAAGATTTGTTGTGATAAGGTGAAAGTTGAAGTTTTAAAAATTGGTGAGTTGTTGTGTTGATTGAAATTATGTTGATTGGTTTGAGGACCTCCCCTGATTGAAATCAATTGGTATCAAAGCAAAGGTACTAGATCTTTGAGGAAGAAGTTTGAAGTTTACAGAAGAGAGAGTGGAAGTTGAAAAGACAAAGTTGTTAAGATGCCTCAAAAAGGGAAAAATATGGCAAAAGAGATGAGTGATTTGAAGGATAAGTATGTTAGGGAGATCAGAGAATTGAAGGAAAGATTGGAAAATTTGGAAACAAGTAAGAGAAGATATGAGGTTGAAAGTGGTTTAGATGAAGAAGAGGAAGAAGAGTTTGAAGATGTGGAGGAAGAACTAGATCTTGAAGATCAAAGGATGGAAAAATTGATAAAGGAAGTTAAGAGTGACAATCATAAGCTAAAGATTGTTGTTCCAAAGTTTAGTGGGAACCTAAATTAAGAAGAGTTATTAGATTGGATAGTATCTTTGGATAACTACTTCGAGTGTGAAGACATTCCTAAAGAGCAGAGAGTCAAGATTGCTAAGACAAAACTGAAAGGTCATGCACTTTTGTGGTGGGACTATGAGCAGTTCTTCTGATTATTCTATTCAGATGTTTAGAAAGTTACAAATTTTAAGGAAAAAAGAAATTGATATAAAAGAATAAACTGAAGAATTCTACAAGTATGAGATCTAACCATAATGAGAATGAGGATGAAAAAATTGCTAGGTACTTGGGTGGTTTGAGATTGAACATTCAGGATGAATTAGCTTTGAAAAATCCAAGGAGTGTTGAAGAATGTTACCAAATGGCTCTAAAGATAGAAGAAAAGCTGAAAAGAAGACAAGAAAAGATAGTGAGAGGTAGAGGCATCACTACAAGAGGAAGAATATTTTTATCCACTTCAAGACATACAAATGAGAACCAAGAAGATGCCAATAAAAGAGAAGAGAAAGTGGCAAATTTTAGAGGTGGCTTTAGAGGAACAAGAGGTTGATTTGGTGGTGGTAGTAATTTAAATAAATTTGTAGGTCGGTGCTTTAATTGCAATGAATTTGGTCATCCATCCTACAAGTGCCCTGAGAATTTTGGAGCTACATCAAGTGGTGGAGAAAGGAAAATTGAAAGAGGAGCTCAAATTGTCAAAGAAGATGAAGGTGAGAGTTCAAATTCCAATAGTACTTTTTATGCTCTAGAAGTTGGGGAAAGTTTGATGATGAAGAGACACTCTTGAAGACATCTAAGGAGAAGGAGTTGATTCAGAGAAGAGCATTATTTAGAATAGCTTGTAAATGCAAAAATAAGGTATGTGAGGTGATAGTAGATTTAGGATGTACTGACAATATGGTGTCTAGTGAAATGGTAGACAAACTAAATTGGAAAGAGTACCTAGGGAAACACCTTATAAAGTGTCTTGTGTAAGTGATAATCAGTCCATTGTGGTAAATGAACAAGCTTCAATTGAGTTCCAAATTGGTGGGTATAGAGACAAGGTTATTTATGATATTTTTCCTATGAGTTGTTGCCATGTGTTACTTGGAATGCCCTGGCAGTTTGACAGGTCTATAATTTATGATGGGAGACAAAATACCTATAAAATTGAAAAAGATGGGAAGACATTCATATTAACTTCATTGGTTGAAGAAACTAAAGAACAAGGTAAGGCATAGATCATCATTATTGGAAAGAAAGAGTTTGTGGGCATTGAGGAATACAAGAGTATGGGGTTTATAGCCATTTCAAGGCATGACATTATTGGAACAATAGATAAGAGGAGAGTAGACAAAGTGCAAGTAGTAGGTAAGGAAGATTCTTTTATCTTGAAGAAAATAGAAGATAAAATACTAATAGAGGTGGTTCAAGGGAAGGTCGATGATGGATTTTTTGCAAGAGAAAAAAGTGGGTTGAATCATCATGATGAGATCATAGTGGGAACAATGATTTATCCTGTAGTGGAAAAGGGGGTCAATGGGAAGTTGCATACTGTGAAAATAGAGGTTTATGGGACTGATAGGGCAGTAATTTTGAGGGAAAAAGTTCCTAGGTTTGATGGTACAGATATTTGTAGGTCTAAAAGAGAAAAGGATGAAGTCAAGAAGAGTATTTGGAAGAGGTCTAAGCATGAAGCAAAAGTGGGAAAGAGAGTAGTTGATAACAGTTTGTGTGCAGAAGTGAAAGAGGATATAATATCAGTGTGTAATGATGAAAAGGTTGAAGGACACCCCACAAATTAATGTGTAAGGATGGAGCATGATTTGAGTGGCGACAAGGGAAAGAATTCCAGGCACAAAGTGAACCAAAAGCAAGGTGTACCTGATGAAATAGTGCAAGAAGGTCAAAGGCATGGGATGATTAGTGGTGAACAAGTTGCAACATCATTTCCAAGAGATTTGGAAAAATTCCAAGGTGGCGTGCAGGGGCACCATTGAGAAAATATTGTCAAATAAGGTCATTATTAAGTAAGCTTTAGGGTTTTGAGTCATTTTGTCTTTAAATAAGGTCATCTAGACAATTTTAAGTTGTAAGAAGTCATGTTTGAGTTCATTAGGTGCTTAGAAGGTCTAAATTGCAAAATGTTGCAAATTATGAAAATGTTCTCATTTCAAAAAAGTGTAAAAGTGCAAAAATGGAAATGGTAGAATGCCAACGGTCATTTGCTTAAAATGGTCATTGGAGGAAGTTCAATCAGTTCATTTTGGAGGGGAAGTGTTTAAACAGTGACAGGCATTGTTGTAAACCTCTCTTGAAGATTTGGAAGGAGAAAAAATCAATAAAATATCACTATTTTCCTGTATTTTATGGAAAATTGCTTGTTGTAAACCACTATATGGTCTTGTATAGGATATTATAAAACCAATTTTCATTGGAATTCATTTGTATAAGTTTTAGCATCTATTTAGAATTGATTTAATTTAATCTAATTGAGTTTTAAGGATTTGATAGTCAATTTACTCTAAGCGGCCAAAAAATAGGGTCTTAAGGGTTTGTAGGTCTAAAATGAAGACCGACCCATTCCACCTTCTATAATCATCTATGACTAAGAGGAATGGATCTAGTAGGGTAGGTTTAGGGGTTTAAAGTCTTGTGGTGAATAGGGGAGGTCATTTAGTGGTGTGGGAATGATGCCCTAGTAGTGGAAAATTATGGTTTTGAGTGAAATTTGATGAGTTCAAGGTGGGAAAGGTTGAATTCCTTTAGGGAATTAGTTTGGATGAAATTTTGAGCAAGTCTAGGCATATTAAGCCCTGATTGAAGTAGTGGTAGGGTTGTTTGAGGCCTAGAAGATTGACTTTCAATAAACCCCCATGTAAATGGCCTAAAATGAGGGTTTCTTGTTTGTGTACCTTGGGAAGTGTGTTTTTGTAAACAAGTTATGAAATTGGTGTGTTTGTAGACTATTTGTTGCTGCCCCATTGAGTTTTTAGGTTGAAGGGAGGATTGGACACAAGTTCCTTTGGAAAAGTGACCTAATTGGTCAAGTAGTACAACGTAGGAAGCCTAATTTTGTGTTGATGGTCCAAAGTGACCTAATAAGACTTTGTGATATGTTGTTGTGTACCCTAATGGGTTTCTGAAAAGGTATTGGTCTTGATTTTAGAGGGCCTTCTCTAAACTTTATACTCAATTCAATCAAGTGGCTATACTACAAGGAATAGTGAAGGTTTTGTTGTGATAAGGTGAAAGTTGAAGTTTTAAGAATTGGTGAATTGTTGTGTTGATTGGTTTGAGGACCTCCCTTGATTGACATCACAAGGAGATTAAGTTCATCTAGATAGAGCATTCTCAAAAGTGCTCATAAATGTGATATACAGAAGTATATCCATCCACTACTCACTAAGATTGTGTAAGGTCTAAATTTGGTATGAATTGAAGTATTTTTCTAATATAATTCTTGTTGATAAATAGTGTATATAAATTAAATGGTTATTTTTAGGTGATCAAGTGTATCCTCACCTTTGAGGACTTCCAAGAGAAACTCCAATCCTATGGGGAGAATGTGAGACCCTACCTTTTGTGATCCTATTGACTCTATGTGTAATTGATAATATCATGTTTCTTGTTTGATGTTTCATTTGTTTCTATGATTGGACATTATATAGGAGTTTTGTGGATGATAGCTCAGCATATGCATATATGATATTCTTATAATTTTATGGCTATATTGATTATCATGGTTATCCTTAGATGATTACCTTATGTGGTTATGTGAGTATATGTTATCAAGATGATATTTGATATGTTAATTGTTTATTTGTGATGGTTATTTGATTTCCTAGATGATTATTTTGGATAATAAATTATTGAAAATAATATTTATTTATAAAATATTATTTTTGATATATGATATTTGCTTTAGTTATATTTATTATTATTCATATGATATACTAACAAATTTTTTATTGAGTGATCAGATTAAATTTTTGAATGGTGGATGGGGTCACATAGCTACTTCCTTTGTATTATTTCTATGTGTATTGATCTTATCTTATGGATAAGATTACATCATGTGATATAATGTTGTGGAATGTCATTTATGTGGTTTAATAAGTTATTTTGTTATGTATTTATGAGGAATTATATTTATATTACCATATGGGTTATTGTTGTGCAATTTTTGCACACACACCCCACTTAAAGTAGGGACCATATTTTTATTGGTTTTGTTTGCTTGCTTGCTTTAGGGTTCTGACCATTTCCCCTTAAGGGATAGGTTTCTCGGTTTTGGTTTTGTTTAACCTAGGAATTCAATGACTAATTTGCACTCAAGGTGTTTTTTTTGCAACATCATGGTCATATTTTAGCTCTTAGAAGGTCCACCCCAATTCAAAGTTTCAACTAGAGGTCAAAATTGGCAAAGTCTAGGGAAAGTTCAGAAAGTCTGACCTCCCTCAAATTGCTCGAGGTCCAATCCATTCAAAGATTATAAGCTCCCTCAAATTTTCTAAGTCCTTGATGCCTTCATATCCCATAGCTTTTCACACGTCTTTTCAGAGGTATTTATGGTGCATGAGTGAACTTTTAGGCTAAATGCAAGGTATATTTGATGTCTAGTGTTGATATTTTGGTCATTGTGTGTATTCAAATTTTAGAGAAACTTGCTCCCATCCTACGACTTGGCTAAACCTAGAGTGATGATTGTGTTCTCCACTAGTTGCTACAAGATTCTTAAGGGCTTTCATTAGATTCCTTCTCCATGAACATCATTTCAAGGTAGAAAATCCTTCGTTTCATGATGATTCAATATACCTTAAGCTTAATTATGGATTTACTCTAGGGCATGTTTGTTGCATATGGATTTTGAAGGTGAAAATTTGATTGCTTTGGTGTGACCATTAGGGTTTTGCATTCTTTACTTGTGTGCATTTAGATGATTTTGGGTTAGAGCATTGATTTGAATAAGATACTAGGGCTTGATTAAGTCTTTAGGATTTTCCCTTTCCATTGTGATTTTGTGTTGATATTGATATTTTAGGGTACCATTCTGTGTTAGAGCTAGACCTAGAAAACCCTAGACTCTCCAATTCCCTAGTTTCAGGTAGTGGATTTAATGGTTGAAATGATTAACGTTAGGAGATTGTTGTGCAAAGTGTTGGGTTTAAACCAATAGAAGGAATCAACATGAATTTAGCCTGGTAAAACAATCACAATTGATCTTTTGGCACAACACTTAGCAAATTCTCGAGTTTGAGAAAGTTGTTAGAAATTCTGAGGTAGCTCAGATTTTTTGAGCCTTAATCCCCTTAGAAAGTCCAGCTCCTCTTGGATTTCCCGAATCCTTTGCAACCTTAAAATCCCAAAATCAAGAGTATGAGTGAACTGATAAAACTTTGACACTTTGTAAATTTTCAAGTTTGATTCGCTGTTAGAAATTATGAGGTAGCTTAGAGTTTCTAAGCCTTAATCTACTTGAAGAATTCAACCTCCCTCAAAATTTATGAATCCCTTGAGCCTTCAAATCTCTGATGTATGAGAAAAATTAAACTTTGATGTATATGGTTTAGAACTTGATCTCAAGGAAATGGTGTTATCAATGTATGAGCACTATTATTTTAAAGAACTCTCAAGGATGCATTGGGATTCCTTGATTAAGAGTTAGGAGTGCAAACTAAAAAGGCTACTAGAAACTTTGATCTCCCTCAAATTACTTGAGCTATAATATGGCCAGAGAATCTACCTTAGGGTGGAATTTTTGAACTTTCTTCAATGCCTTCAAATTCCAAGTTTTAATGATATTCATTGTTGAAATCTTATTAAATTTTGAGTAGTTTGCATTCTTAATATGGGATTCACTTGCATTCTTTTAAATAGTTTAATGGTAGAATCTCATTAAGTAGTCTACTTTGCATTGCTATTTGGGTTTATATTGACATTATGGTTTACATTAAATGATGTCATTTGGGTATATATTGATAAATCTCATTGAATGAATGGTATATATTATTGAAGGCCATGTTGTTAAGTGCATATGGGTGATTATGGTTTTCTCTAACAGATGCAGGAAGAGTTGAGCCCTGACAAGATTTCCAAATCAAAAGTTGTTTTAGTGCAAGAGGAGGTGAAAAGGAGAGTTGAAAGAATGAAGTATGACTTTAAAGGTATATGGCCAAAATCCAAGATTTCTTCTACTTGGCCCAATATTGTAGATACAAATATGGAGCATGTGGATTATGATGTCTTTCAAAAAAGAATCTTTGGTACTACACCCACGGGTGAAGCCACAATAATGGTTTCAAATTTGATGAAGGAAAACAAGAAAAAAATGACCACATGCAAAAAAAATTAGTTTTAGGGGTTCAAATGAACTTGTAGGTTTGAGTGAACCCATTAAATATTGGGCCCACATTTCTCGCCCAAAAAAACACACAAAATGCAAAAGGAAAGGGGTTTCACTTGAAACTGGGTTTGAATGAACCCTGGTTCGAGCGAACCCCCCTTTGCCCTCATTCTCCCCCTTAGGAACTTTGAAAGTCCATATTTTTATGCTTCAAAGCTCGGGTTGAGGATGGAAATGGAGGAGACTTCACAAACCCAACTAGAATTAGGTAGTCCTCAAAACGAGCTATCCAATAACTATAATTTTAATATGTTTTGGTTTTAATATGTATTTGTTTTTTTAGTTTTATTAAACATAGGTTTTTCATCAAAAATCAAGCTCTTTATTCTACACATGTGGAAAAATTGTAGATTATAAAAAAAATTGAAAAATATGAGTGCACCAGATATTGAAGTCCTTGATCCAACAAAAAAAATTAAGCGTTATATGGTCGCACTATGTCTAAATTGTAATTGGTTTGACTTCAAAACTTGATTAAAGAAAAAATATTCAATAAAAAACTATCTAACCAAGTGGAAGCACTAGATATCAGAGTTAGAAATCTAAATTTGAAAGAATTAGAATTTTATCCTTCATGGAAAAAAAGTTATGTGTTATACGGTGAACGTCACTTTTTTAAAATGTTGTTTTCTAAAAGAAAAAGTAGTTTTTGAGGGAGATGGTAAAAGAAGTGCAATCTGATTCCAAAAATTTTGAAAAAAATATATTTAGAATCTATAGACAAAATTTCATGAAACTCTAGTTTGTATCATCTTCAAATTCCTCATGGTTTAGCCACTATACGTGCCCAAAAGTGAAGATTTAGTTAAAAAAATTATTTCAGTGTCCATTTTGGCCAAAAATTGTAAACCACTATTGTGGGATCACCCCCACTCAACTGGCACAAATTCTCACTCACACTGGCTTAGCTCAAGCAACAGGGTTCCCTCCTACTCAACTATGCCTTGAATTGGTTTTGGAGTGTGCAAGGCACTATGATTCTAACAAGAGGATAATATTTGGACCTCAAGGTAGAGTCATGGCTAATCTCACTAAGGAGTCCATTGCAAGAGTGTTTAACATTGCCTCACATCACAAACTCATTGAGGAGATAAACATTGGAGAGGAAATAAATTTCTATGATGAGGATCCCAATAGAGCCTTGGATATAATGAATAGTTCCTAGATACTGAAGCCCAAGCCACATTATTCCAAGCTACCCAAGCAACTGCATAGAAGTAATTTCAAACTGGAATACCATGATGTCATAACCCTCTTGGGTAGAGTAATGGGGATAGAAGAGGCTCATGTTTTCCACACTTGGATGTTTTATCCTATCACACAAATCATGGGTGGAAATCATTACCATTGGGCTAGGATTATAAGCAATAACTTGGATGTGCAGCTAAGGAGTGTGCAGGAGACTAACAGGTTCATAATGACCTCTTACCTTGTGTATATGTTACCAAGCAAAACTAGGTACAAAGGGCTCAATTGCAAAGGAACCCTAGGAAAAGATAAGATTTGGGATATTTATCCACAAGTGTAGTACAAAACAACAAACTACAGGAGAGCCAATGATTTAGTCTTTATGTACATTCCCAGGTTGCTGCAGGATGCCCTCCATGTTAGGATTTCTTTTGTTGCAATGGACCTGATCAAACAATATGGGAAGTGGTTTATTCAATTCCAAATATTCACATACATCTGAATACAAGGGTCTCCTGTTCTCCCTCTCAGATTACCAAGATATCCAATCAGTAAGCTCATACTATTGGAATTGACAAAGAAAATGGTAGCATTTGAGGAAATATTATAGAAGGAATTACATAAGAAAGGGTTAGGGGAAGAATTCCCATTGAGAATTGGAACCCTAGAAGCATGTCAATCCATAAAAAGTGCTCAATATTCTAAGAAGGAGATGGCACAATTTGAATTATATTCTCACACTAATAGGGATAACCTTGATCCTTATGGAAAAGCTCAGAAGTAGTCCAACAGAGAATTTAGGCACAAGGATCACATTGAAGATTATTGGGCTAATTTTCGTGATGAGTTTGAAGTTATTAGGAGAAGTTTTTATAGGCTACCCCTCAAACTGGTAAGGCTCTACAAGGCAATAGAGGTACCCGATCAAGTTTAGGATGATGAGGTAGATTTAATTCAGCACCATGATTATGAGCCTTATAAGAAAAAACCTCTACCTCTAGTAAATTGGTCAGAAGAAGTGACATAATTGGACATAGTGACAGAACCAATGAAGAAATATTCAAGGCTTTGGGTAAAACATAAAGTGTTGGAACTAGAGGCAGAAGATATCAAGTTTACCTATGACCTAATGGGAGATCTAAAGTGCCAATCAGAAGAGGAAGTAGAAGTTGATAAAATTAACATCACGAGGTCTCACGATGGAGATGATCAAGAGGAAGACATACATATTACACTAAAGAGGAAAACTAGGAGTCAAACACATGGGTATGTGGAGGATCATGATGGGCCAAAAAGTGGCAATATGATGGGTATGTAGCTGACGACTTTTGTTTTACCCAAAATTGATGAAATGAAAAGGGTTTTTAAAGGAGATTCTCAGCTTTCCACCAAAATAAATTATGCTTTATTTTGAATTTATTACGTAATTATTATTCATTTTCTATTTGAATTATGACTAAAGTTCTAATTGATAGGCTAATTGAAAATCATCTATAGCTTTCAAATGGTATCACCTTTTTTGAATCCAAAACATGCATCACATTCTATGCTTCGCATACTATAGGATTAAAAAAAAAGAAAAAATGAATTTCATGAAGTTTTGACCAAGTTAAGTTGGTCAAACATACGAGTTTTTATATTTTTTAAAAGTTGTAATAAAAAAATAATAATTAAATATTTACTTGGAAAAAAATTACAAAACAATATGCATCACATCAAGACATGAGTCCTCTACTTATATCTAAAATATTATAAAAAAATATTATCATTTTATTGTGGTTAGGGTGGTCAGACAGACACCTACTTCTTGTTTTTTCCTTGAAATTTAAGTACTACTACATTGAAATTTCAAATTTTCACCAAATATATTATATATATATAAACAAACCTAGTAGTTTAGAAACTACGTTCAATTTGCTACAGATTCTATTCTTACATATTTTTGAAATAATATAGATAACTTATTCAAATTTTTACGTCAAGTTTCCTAACTCTAATTTTTCTGAATTTTTTGCCACTTAAGGGCCTAGTTTTTTCCATGATGATCCTGCACATACCCACATGCCAAACATGTCAAGAGACAGTCTCCAAAAACAAAGAAGACTCCTAAGGATGGTACTACAAATGAAGAAGGAGAAACTTCACAACCAACCAAGAAAAGGAACTTGGTCACAAAGGGCAAAAAGGCATCCAAGGATAGAAAGAACAACACCACTACTAATGCCCCCTCTTCAGCCATGGTTGTGGATATAGAAATTTCATGGGAGAAACCTCAAGTTTATGTTAGGATAAATTCTCCTAAGTACAAGACATCCCCAACAATAGAAGTAAAGGTCGTTGAAAAGGAGGTGTAGATTGGAGAGGCACCTATAGATGCTTGTGCAAAAAGAGTAGGTACAATAAATAATTCTCCTCCTCCTCTTCACAATACATCAGTTCCAGAGGAAGTAATTAGTGAAGAAGGAAATATATCAAATAACCCTGGACAACATGAGTTTGAAGATGAAGAGATTTCTACTCCCAGAAGTGGAGAATGGTAAGGGCTCATGGAGGGAATTGGGAAATCAACCTCTGGAGCTTAGAGTAAGAATGTGGAATCTGAGGTAACTCAGGAGATGCCATCCCATTCTACACAAAATGAAATGGTTAATGAGCAAGGAGATCAACAAGAAGCAAAAAAGAATGTGGAAGAAGTTGATGATAGTCCAACCCAGGAAAAGACTAAACAAGAGGCTCCTTCCATTGACATAGAGATAGAGCAGCCTGATATCCCAGATTTGCTAGAAAAGAGGCTTAGCAAGAAGCCAATTATAGTTCAAGAAGAGACCCCCAGCTAGAATAAACTTTTAGAGCAATGGGGACAACCCAAACAAAGGAAAAGAGCTAGAACTATTTCAAAATTATCAAGGGACAAATTGAACAATAGAGTTATCCATGTAGCTATTCCTATAGAGAATAAGAAAAAAGATGAAGTAAGGCCCACATATTACAAGGTACAAAAAATTAATTTGGGTCCATCTACTAAGGAAAAAGAGAAGGAAGAGTTCCAAGAATAATCTTAGGCAATTTTGAGAAGGTTGGAAAAGGAAACTAAAGAGAAGGAGAAGTTGCAAAGGCAGCTTAATGATGTGTATAAATATGTTCAACACCTAATGAAACCTTTGCAAATAGCTAGAAATGAAGGCTCTTCAATTCCAAAAGGATTATTTCCAAAGGAAGTTGTCTCATAAATTGAAAGGTTGATGTCTTCAGTTCATATCATTTAGGAATGGCTACATGATGCTAGAAAATGAGGTGATGAGTCCATTGAACATATCTTTAATAGCCATACCAAAGTTGTTGAATTCTTAGAGGATACCTCTCAATTTTTTGCTGACTGTAACAAGGCTAATGAATCCATTGAGGGGGAGTTGAAGAAGATTTTATAGATGCCCAAAGAAGAATTGGATCAAATGAAAATCTTTACTTCTAATGATATCAACAAAGTGATGGAGTGGATGGAAGTGTGGAACTACAGAAAGGAACTCATCTCCAAGGCCTTGAAGAAGATAATGAATCTAGAGGGAACAATGAAAGAAATATATGATAATTGTATCACTTTTCTAGAAATTATGACTAGGAGGAGAAAATTTGGGAAGAAAATATGAACATTGGTAGATTGCAGGCATGGTGGAATGAAATTTATGCTCCATCTGATAGTGCTCCCATTGCCAAATATCATTTAGAGGATGCAACTATCTATATTTCCAAACTGGACAAATATCATGAACTACAAGTTGAATGGAATAAAATGATGCCAAAATATGTGGATGAGTTAAAAAATCATAAGATAAGAATAAAATTTATTCCAACTCCAAACCCAGCTAATGTGGAAGAAATATTGGAAAATTTCAAAGAACTCTGCAGTAGGTTGGAAGCCAATAAGGAAGGAGAAAACATCCAACTTGGAATGACCTATGGAAAAGTGCCAGTCACATGACTTTATAGCTAGGAGGGGTGACCTATAATTTTTTTCCAAGAAGGGAATACTTCTAGAAGGGTCCAGGCCAACCTAGAATTTATTGAAAATATGAAATGTAATTTTATTTTATTTGAAACTCTCTGGGCCGGCCTATCTGACCAACCTAATTTTGTAACCCTAATTTTGGGCCAACCTGAAATTATTTTTCTATAAATTGAGGCCTCAACTTCATTTTTAAGGGTTAGACATAGTTGATATAGTTAGACTTGAGAAAATAGTTAGGATTTTCTGAGAGCAAGTGGTGTAATATTGTGAACACATGAATTGTTGCAAATCTAGGTGGATTCAATACAAGTAAATACATTGTGCTTTGGTGCTCTTTCCTGTGATGTTCACTTTTGCATGGTTCTTGTTTTCTGGATCTTTAGAAATTGCTTTGAAAATATTGTTGCATGTTATATTATAGGTTTAGATGTGATGGAATTATGTTGATGATTCAATATTTAAAGTGTTTGAGCAATCCTTGGTCCATAATTTTAGTTGCTTGTTGATTGCAACTTGTTGTGTAAAGTTAGCTTGAGCCTAGATATTGTGTGTTGAGTTCAATTGTGGGTATTTATTCATTTCAATTATAAAATAAGGTTGATTTGTGTGAATGCTCCATGATATAGAAATCTTGATCCCTTAGAAGATTGCACTATTTTTATGAGATTGCAGGTTTGATCTGGGTTTAGCAGGAATTGGTTTGGGAAGGATTGGTCCACTTTGAATGTTTGGTTGTTTTCACAATCGGTCTTAGATTTTAGTCTTAGGAACCTCTCTCAACCCTTTACCTTTCCCTATTTCATTTAAAATCTTATTTAGTTTAGGATTACAAAAGCATCAACATATTTCAAAATCTAATGAATTTGAACTTTCCAATATTTGTTTTGTAATGCCCCTTGTGATTACTAGCATCTTAACATTTATCACTGAGTTTTTTATGTACTGTCAAGACCTAACATTAGAGACCTTTGGGTTATCTCTTGAGGCTTGTTGATAGATATTTACCTTTCAAGAGAGATAGGATATTATATTATGTTTGAGTAGTGCAGAAAACACCAGCAACAATTATCTCATAGTATGTTTACTTTTTTTTATTTATGATTTCTTTATGTGAATTAAATTATGATTTTATACCTCTAATTTTCCCCTAGGTGTTAGATATACTGGTTAGAGATTATTCTAACCTAAAAAATATCTTTTAATGTGATTTAAATCCCATTAAAATACCCATTCTTTAAAAGTGGCAAGAATGGGAGTTGGTTAGTTGGTTTGGGTAGTTGGAAGAGGAAGTTGCTTCTCTCTTTCTACTTAATATTCTTTTCTTAGAAGGTGAGGAAGGTTTTTCTTGTGGTATTTTTGGATTTTCTTTGAAATTTTATTTTGGTAGTGCTTTTGGGAGAATAGAGAAAGAGAGGAAAGGGAGAGAAGAGAGTTGAGGGAGGAAGGAAATCAGAGGAGAAGGCTTGGAGAAGTCTACACAAAATTTATGTCATTATTTGTTAAGCTTTGTTATGGCAGGGTCTTACCCTTTCGATGTTTTTTCTAAAGATAATTGTTGAGAATGTTTCATATTGAATGAGTTTTTTGGAAGGAAAATGAGTAATTTTTTTATATTTGAAGGGGGAAAATTGTTTGGATTGTAGGGTTTGGGATGTTAGAACATAATGTTGTACTAAGAGGGGAGTGAATTAGTAGATAGTAAAACTTTTAATTCAGTAAGACTTTTTAAAGATTTAAACTTAAGACTCAAATGTAAAGTTCAAAGCATGAATAGATATAATACTCACAAGCACAAAAGAGATCAACAAATAACACCATATATATGTGGAAAACCCAAGATGGGAAAAACCACAGTGAGAAATGCTACTAGGATCTACTATCCTAATCCAACCTCACAAGCAATGAGGTTCAGTTACAATTTTAAGAGCTACAACTCTAAGGAAGCTTCAACTCCCCATTTAGATGCTACAACTTCAAGGATGTTGCTAGACCCTATTTTAGGAGCTACAAATCCAAGGAGATAATTATCACCTAATCTGAGCTATAACTTAGTACAATGAGGCTACAACCTCTCAAGATTTATGCTTTTAAGTATGCATAAAATTGGTTCTACAAAACCTATAATGTATTAATTTAGTACATTCTCTTCTCTTTGTTCACTCTTGCACCAGTGTAATTAGATTCATGTATATTCATATTTTCTACTTTTTGTTACAATAAATTGCTTCAACTTGCAAACCCCTTATCTTCTCACACTCTTTCTCAGTTGTTTTTCACTTTTCTAGTTCTTATATATCAACATATCAATTAGGGTTTTTACTCTTGCTATCTTCTTTAGGAAGTTACAAATCCACCTCGAGTCCTACAACATTAAATTTAGGCTCAGAGAATTTTTCCCAAATTGGTTCTTCTTTTTAGTGCCAAAGCTGAATAAATTAAATGCATTCTCTTGTCAATGTGATCAGATTCAATCTTGATCAATTCCACAGTCTATATTACCACCCTACTATCTCTACCTTGAGATTCTCTCCATTTTCTAGATCAGCTATAGCTTTCCATTAGGGTTTCCATACTTGATATCTTCACCAACAAGAATATTGTTCACCTCAAGCCATACGTTATCATTCAACATTTAATTCTATTAAAGAGAATTTACCCAAAGTGGCTCTCTTTCAAATGCTAGAAATTGGTATGCATTCAATGCATTCTCCTTTCCATTCGATCTGATTTGATCTCAATCACCTCTACAATCTATTCTGCAATATTAAAGATCAAATATTCATTTACATTGGTTGCTAGTGCAATTGGACCAATTAATTCCTTCCTCTATGTAGGTTTGCAGTCCAAACACTTGTTCACATTGTCGTAGTTGTTTTAGATATCTGTTTTGAATTCTGGTCGCCAATCTTCTCCTTTCACACCATAATCCTTTGATCCTCATTCATTGTCATGCATTTAAACCTTGACCATTAGATAATTGGTTGTTCAAATCCCTATCATAGATCTTGTGAGAATTCACCTCACATAATGTTATTTTACTTCTTTTTATTGTCTAGGCTTACACAATAAAACATCGCCAAATAAATTATTTGATCAAATGTTTATTTTGCAACAAGGATGCAAAATCATCTAATAAGTGATTTCCATGTGTCATCGTATCATTCATTTTATGACTGAAAATGCACATCATCCTCCATCATTGTCACCTTTCACTTAGTCTGGTCCAACTAGACTCTACAGTAAGCACCGTTTTATCTCCAAGGATCAATCTTCATCATTCCCCACTAGCCCCATGGGTCTTGATTGAGCCCTACTAAATTCTTAGTGGGGTATGCAAGCTAATGCTACCTATCAATGTGACATCACCTTCCACTAACATCATATGCCGCCTTCATAGGTTCGACCAAACATCAATGGTCATCATTTATCCATCGTGGATTAATCTCCATCATTCACCATTGCCAACAGTTCATGGCATACATCACCTTCCAATAATATAAACTTATGAACCTCTAGTCAGAGATTGTGATGTTCTAAAAAACTATGACATGTCGACAACAAAGAGAACCTCAACGTGCCATCCCTAAGTCACTGGTTCTTCAAAATCCTTAACAAAGTCATGGAGTTCTTAAATTTCTTAACTCCTTGATCCACCAATCACACACTATCAGGGCGATGTGAACCTCATACCTAATCAACTAGTTTCCAAGATGTGAGAGGCTAGTTATGAGATGAACATAATGGGAATAAGTCATTACTTAAGCTCCCTACAACTACCAAACACAAGTCACCATCAAAATATAATATTTTGAGGACACCATGATTGTAAATGCATTAGGGTTTATCTGTAAACCCTAGAATCACCTAAAAGTAGAATTAAATCAGTTTTGGGTACATCGTTCACTTTCTTGGCCTACAGAGCACATCACTAGAATGCTCTCAAAAAATCCATTTTCAATCTATAGCTTGTTTCTCCTTCTATTGCATGAAGGACTCTCTACATCTTCATGACAACAATTTCAATATATAGACTTTAGAATCATCAACCAACCACATACTTCTAGAACCAGATCCATTGCTCTCACATTCATATTTTGTCATCATGCCAACAATTCTTCTTTGCATGATTTTCTCTTTTGAAATCAATGGAAACTATATGCCAACAATCTCCCCATTTGGCATTGATGGAAGAACTTGAAGCACTCATACAAGATATAACATTGAAGCCTTCTACCAACTTGATTATTCTCAAAGCAACATAATGACTCCTCTTGTGACATATATCACTTCTCTTCTCAGCATGCTTCATATTTCCCCACATTTATATTTTCCCCCCTTTGACATCAATGGAAAATGGTACACTCCCCCTGAGGAAATGCTCCAATTGTGACAAACCCTGCAACCATCAAGACATTAGAAATTTGTAAAACAATATTTTACATGACTTGATCACACTATGCTTAACCAGGGTCAAATAAATGATCATTGAACCTCCTCATGGATATATTCCCTATCACTAATGTTTAGTGATATGAGGTGGTAGAAACTATTCCCAGCTTCTACCTCAAGTATTCAAACTTCTCTATAGGAAGAGGCTTTGTAAATATGTCAGCCACTTGTTCCTTTGTTGGAACACACTCCATGTTGACTTCCTTATTTGCAACCTTCTCTCTGATGAAGTGATACTTGATTGATATATGCTTGGTTTTGGAGTGCATCACTAGAATCTTTGATATGTTAATGGAACTAGAATTATCACAAAGAATAGAGATAGGATTGTTTTATTCCACTTTGATTTATTTTAACATCAACTTCATCCATAAGACATGTTTACAAAATGTAACTACAACAACATATTCTGCTTCTTTAGTAGAAAGAGTGATGCACTCTTGCTTTTTTCTCATCCAAGAAACCAATTTGTTCCCCAAGAAGAATGCTTTGCCATAGGTACTCTTCATTTCATCTACACTTCCTACCCAATCTACATCTATATATGTTGTTAATGAGAAATCCTTACACTTGGGATACCACCACCCATAGTCAATAGTTCTTTTGATGTATCTAAGAATTATTTTCACTACATTGACCTGGGATTCCTTTGGGGCAGCTTGAAACCTTGCTACCATACAAACTGCATGCATTATATCTGGTATAGATGTAGTCAAGTATAGCAAACTTCTAATTATTCATCTATACAAGGTCTAATTTGCATCAGGTGACTCATATGATTTTCTCAACTTGCAGCTAGTAATCACGGGAGTACTAACTGGTCTACAATCCTCCATGCCAAAAAATTTAACCATTTATTTTACATACTCGGTTGTGACATAAGTATACCTTTATCAGTTTTAGTAATTTGCAAACCAAGAAAAAATATGAGTTCTCCTAGCATGGACATTTCAAACTCATCTTGCATGTTTGTAGCAAATATTTTGCACATTTTATTACTGCTACCTATAAGCAAAGCTAAGGTGCGGAACTAACTCTCCTAATGTCAAAACCTCAAGGAAGAACACAGAGGTGATTTTAAATTTTCAACTACAGTCCAATTAAGATACTCATGAAAGAAATAACAGAAATATAGAAATTAGCATACATAGATGAACACCATATTTACGTGGGAAAACCCTTATGGGAGAAAAACCCACCACACCAAGAAAAGCCTCTTTTTATTATAGTAATGGAAATTACATACAAAGATCAAACTTATCTTTCTGATGTCAATTTACAGTAGTAGATTCAATGACCAACCTTGTACAAAACATCTCATTTACAATGCACTCTCAATTGAATTCACACACATTGATCATCTCTTGAACTATTCATTGAATCGAACATCTTCAATTTTAGTGTATATCCATGTCGTTCATGATCTATTGATCTTCCTCACAAGAACAGTTACAACAGTCTAACTGCCAACGGTTCCCATTCTGCTTCTCTAATTGATCGAAGACACACCATGTGGGATAGTCTTCCAGTTGGTCAAAAATGTTCAAACAATATTTGCATGTCGGTGAGACACTAACCATGTCTCCCCAATGCCACAAGACTGATTACACATCCATCACTATCGGAAAGAGTCACTGCTATTGCAAGGAGATCAAAATGAGTTCAAAAGTCACATCGACATCAGCACTCCCATCAATGATACTTACTCTATCAGCAAGATTGGCAAGACCTTTCAATGATATCCTTAGCAGACCCATTGCCCAGACAATCATTAGTCGCTATGAGTCATAAGGAGTCCTCAATCCATACCAATATGAACATCTATCAGAAAGACTTAGGCTATCGATAAGAGTCACCCTACAAGTTCCAAGTCACCCCGAGTCCATCCTTCACCGTGAGTCATACCGACAATAGACCATACCATCGGTGAGACAATCATCTGTTATCAAGAGTTCTTACTGAAGTCATACCTCTCACTGACACTACCTGTTGCAAGGAGTCTCACCGAAGACACATAATAATTAGATGTAGCTCTATCAGAAAGACTACCACTATCGATGAGACATCATACCAAAGCAAACCTTTTGGCCAAGAGTCACCCTGATGACTTCAATCGCCATGAGTTTCCTCGACAACCACTAGGAACCAAACCATCAGCTAGAGATCTCCCCGAGCGGAGAGAGATAGAAAACTCACAGCGATAGAAATGTCACAATGATAGCTCCAGTCGGTAAGACAACAACAAGGTCTCGACGACTTGAGAATTTCATAAGGTTACATAGCTGCTAGTCAGCTAGACAAAAAGAATGTCACACCGACTTTGCTCTTTTAGGAGTTTCATGCTAGTAAGATTGAGGCATGTTTTCCAAAAATCTCCCACTTGACGAAGATCCTATTGACACCTCTAGAGCACAATAAAACTATTGAAATTCATGGGCGCTAAGACCCATCGAACTAGCACACCACCTAAAATTGTCTATGCTCATAGGCTTTGTCAATGCATCTGCAACATTCTCCAGAGTATCCACTTTTTCTAAAGAGACCTTTCCATCCTCCACCATATCTCATACAAAATGATATTGTACATCTATATGTTTCGTTCTGGCATGGAAAGTAGGATTTTTTTCCAAACAAATAGCACTCTAACTATCACAGTAAATTGTTATTTTCCCTACATCAAAACCAATGTTAGAACACAAACGTTTTAACCAAATTGCTTATTTACAGGCGTGTGTTGCTGCCATGTATTCTGCCTATGTAGTGAACAAAGTGACTATAGCCTACCGCTTACTCATCCAACTCACTGCACCACCATTCATCATGAAAATATATCCACTAGTGGATCTTCTGCTGTCAATGTCCCCTACCCAATCAGAATAAACATAGCCTCGAATGTTGAGAGTCCTTTGTGATTCAAACTAGTCGCCATGGTAACACAATGCATATTCAGAAGTGCCCTTCAAATATCTGAATACTCTTTTCACAGCATCCCAATATGATCTTCCAAGATTAGCCCTAAATCGACTAAGTACTCCCATTGTTGGGTGATGTCTGGTCTTGTGCAGACCACTACATACATTAGACTACCAACCACACTAGCATAAGGTACACTGGTCATGTCCTCCATCTCAGTAGGAGATTTTGGATAGTCTTCAACAGATAGCTTTGTTCCTTGCAAAACTGGAACAACTAGCTACTTGCAATCAGTCATACAAAATCTCTCTAGAATAGTATTAATATAGTTACTCTGACTGAGCCAAAGTTTTCTACTCTTCATATCCCTGGTTATTTCCATTCCCAGAATATACCTTGTTGCACCAAGATCTTTCATTTCAAACTTTGTAGATAGCTGAGTTTTTAGATCAGAAATCATTAACTTACTATGCTTATGAACAACATATCATCAACATAGAGAGCAATAATAAGAACTCGATCACTTTCAGCTTTGTAATACACACAATGATCAGATTTTGATCCTACAAATCCCAATGACAAAAAAAAAGTGTCAAACTTCTGGTACCACATTCTAGGAGACTGCTTTAATCCATACAAATATTTTTTTAACTTGCAACCAGTTTTTCTTTACCTTTCTCCACAAAGTGCTCAGGCTGGGACATATAAATTTCTTCTTCAAGATCACCATGAAGAAATGTTGTCTTCACATCCATCTGTTTAGTCTCTAATTCATATGTTGTAGCAAGTGACAAAAGAAATCTAATGGACATCAGCTTAGCTACAGGAGAAAAAATTTCTCCATAATCAATTCCCTCTACCTAGGAATATCCCTTCGCAACCAACCTTGCCTTATACTTTTCCACACTGCCATCCAAACCTATTTTATTTTTAAATACCCATTTGTAGCCGAAAACTTTTCTGCCTTCTGGCAAGGGCACCAAAATCCAAGTATCATTCTTTTCTAATGATGCCATTTCTTCATTCATGGCTTCCAACCAAGAGTTTTAATCAAACATTCTAAATGCCCCTTTCATAGTCCTAGGCTCATCAGTGCTAGAAATTAAAGTATAGGCACAAGTAGAATCTATCAAAGAAAACCCATACCTATCAGGTTGCTTTCTTTCATGAGTTGACCTCCTCACTTGTTGAGGCTGAGGTTGTTCGTCTTCTTCAGAACTTTCAGAACTACTTGAGCTCTCCTTAGTTTTAGGTACATTTTGAATTTTGAATTCCTCTTTATTTGGTGTCGGAGGAATTTCAACTACATCCTTTTTTTTTCTAATTTTGTCTCTGACTGCAGATCCAAGGTAGAAGGCTTCAACTCACAAAAGATAACACTTTTGATGTATAGAACCTTCTCCGTATCAGGATTCCAAAGCTTGTATCCTTTTATGCCAGCACTATAGCCAATAAAAATACATTTAACAACCTTGTTCTCCAATTTAGATCTTTTCTCATTAGGCACATATGCATATGCCACACAACCAAAAACACAATTTGTCTTAGAGAGGGCTTCTTACCAGACCATGCTCCCAAAGGTGTTTTCTCAACAAGAGCAGAATTAGGAGAATGGTTTATCAAGTAACATGTTGTAGCAACTACCTCAGCCCAGAACTTCTCCTCCAAGCGAGCACTGCTCAGCATACTTCATGCTCTTTCCATCACTGTCATGTTGAACCTTTCTACAACTCCATTTTGTTGTGGAGTGTAAGGTGTAGTTTTATGTCTTTTAATCCCATGATCTTCGCAGTACCTCTCGAAATCATCAAAACAAAACTCACTGCCATTATCAGTCCTTAAACATTTTATTTTTCTTCCAGTCTGATTTTCTACAAGGTTTTTAAATTTCTTAAACCGACTGAACACTTCTGATTTATTTTTCAAAAAATAGAGAAATTACCTTCTTGAATAATCATCAATGAATGATACATAATATATTGATTTCAAAAAAGAAGGAACATTCACTGGACCAAAAACATCAGAATGAATCTAATCAAGTAAACCAGAAGATTTGTGAGGACTGGAATAAAATGAAACATGGTGTTGTTTACCATATATACAATGTTCACAAAATTTGAATTCAAGGTTACAATCATCAAGCCCTTCAACTAGGTTTTTATTCTTCAACGTTTTTAAACCTTTCTCTCCAATGTGGCCTAGCCTATGATGCCAGAGCATAGTCTTTTTTGCAGGAAGTTTAACTTCCATAGAGTTTACACTATCATGAACTTTTTCTACTTTTCCCCCATGAGTAGCTTTCTGTGACTTTACAGAGACACTATTGCATTTCATAGCATGTGCATCTAGCTTATACAAGGTACCAATACGAGCACCCCTCACTAGCACCATTGAGCCTTTAGTCATCTTGCAGCCATTTCCAGAGAATGTGACTTGCACTCCAATATCATTCAGCTTACTAATAGAAAGTAAATTTTAATCTAGACCTGGTATATGCATTACATCATTGATTCCCTTCACTCTTCCATCAGGGAATTGAATTTTGACTCTTCCATGGCCAACTATTTCCAAAGATGAATCACTTTCCAAATTCACCTTCCCACCATCATATTTTTCATACTTCGTGAACCAGTCTCTATGAGATGTCATGTGGAAAGATGCTCTAGAATCAATCAGCTAAACATCATCTAATGCCTGCGTAGCCAAGGATGCAATGAAAGTGTCTGCATCACTCTGAGAAGAATCATTGTTAGAATAATTCTTCTTCTTCTTTTTCTCCTCTTTACAATCCTTTCAGACATGACCAGGTTGCCCAAAATTCCAGCACTTCACCTTGGACTTCTGGATAGGAGAATTTGATCTCCCTTTTGATTTGGATTTGGACTTCTTATCCTTCTTCTTGCCTTTTTCTTTTGATCTACCTCTAATAGCAAGAGCCTCCTTTTCCATCTCAGAAGATTTCCTTCTCATCTCTTCTAATAAAAAGGAAGCAACAACATATTCCATCTTAAAAGAGGATGTCGTACTCCCAATAGCCATCACCAAGTGATCCCAAGAATCTGGCAAAGAACATAATAACAACATACATCGATCTTTTTCATCAATCTTCACACCAATAGATGCTAACTCTGCAATCAACATGTTGAAAGAGTTCAAATGATTAGCGACAGATCCTTCGTCTTGTATTCTCAAAGTGTACAGCTTCTTCCTCAAGAACAATTTATTCACCAAGGACTTGCCCTGATAAATAGCTGCCAGTCTTTTCCACAAGGAAGATGCAGTCTTTTCTTCATGAACATTCAAAAGAATAGAGTCTGTTAAATAGAGCCTTATTAGCCCCTTCAATTTTCTATCTGCAAGGTCCCAATCCTCTTGCTTCATGCCTGTATGCTTTGTTCCAGACACAGCAAGCCACAGATCATGATCAACCAATAGATCTTCCATTTTGAGTTTCCACAACTCAAAATTGTTGCCATTGAATTTCTCAATTTCAATCTTTCCTAACGTGCTTGCCATCTTAATCTATAATTTGAATTACCAAACTTCTACAAGACTCCCACTAAACAGAATTGACTCAAAAAACCCAACGTACCCACAAGGATAACACAACTGGTCAGGCTATGATACCACTTGTAAGGAAAGCTAAGGTGCGGAACTAACTCTCCTAACGTAAAAACCTTAGGGAAGAACGCATAGGTAATTTTAAATTTTCAATTACAGTCCAATTAAGATACTCATGAAAGAAATAATAGAAATAAAGAAATTAACATACACAGATGAACACCAGATTTACGTGGGAAAACCCTTATGGGTGAAAAACCCACCACACCAAGAAAAGCCTCTTTGTATTATAGTAATGGAAATTACATACAAAGATCAGACTTATCTTTCTGATGTCAATTTACAATAGCAAATTCAATGATCAACCTTGTACATAACATCTCATTTAAAATGCACTCTCAATTGAATTCACACACACTGATTCAGTGTATATCCATTTCATTCATGATCTGTTGATCTTCCTCACAAGAATGGTCACAACAGTCTAACTGCCAATGGTTCCCATTTTTCTTCTCTGATTGGTCGAAGACACACCACGTGGGACAGTCTTCCAATCGGTCAAAAAAATTCAAACAGTATTTGCATGCCGGTGAGACACTAACTGTGTCTCCCCAATGCCACAAGACCGATTACACACCCATTGCTATCGACAAGAATCACTGCTATCGGCAGGAGATCAAAACGAGTTCAAAAGTCACATTGACATCAGGACTCCCATCGGTGAGACTTACTCTATGAGAAATATTGGCAAGACCTTTCACCTATATCCTCAGTAGACCCATTTCCTAGACAATCGTTAGTCACTATGAGTCATAACGAGTCCTCAAGTCATACCGATATGAACATCTGTGGGCAAGACTTAGGCTATCGCTAAGAGTCACCCCACAAGTTCCAAGTCACCTCGAGTCCATCCTTCACCAAGATTCATACCGACAATAGACCATACCATTGGCGAGACATTCATACCAACAACAGACCGTACCATCGGCGAGACAATCATCTGTCGCCAAGAGTTCTTACCGAATTCATACCTCTCACTGATAATACTTGTCTCCAGGAGTCTCACCGAAGACACCTGATAATAAACACATGTAGCTCTATCACCAAGACTACCACTATCGATGAGACATCATACTGAAGCAAACCTTTCGGCCAAGAGTCTCCCCGATGACTTCAGTTGCCATGAGTTTCCCCGACAACCAGTAGGAACCAAACTGTTGGCCAAAGATCTCCCTAAGTGGAGAGAGATAGAAAACTCACAGCGATAGAAATGTCACAATGATAGCTCCAGTCGGTAAGACAACAACAAGGTCTTGACAACCTGAGCATTTCACAAGGTTACATAGCTACTAGTCAGCTAGACAAAAAGAATGTCACACCGACTTTTCTCTTTTAGGAGTTTTATGCTAGTAAGATTGAGGCACGTTTTTCAACATGGCTCTAGCCATCTCCTTCATAATCCTACTTCTTCTCTATACCACACCATTTTTTTTTGGCGTTCTTGGAGCTGAATAATGGCATTTTGATTCCATGATCCTCAAAGTACTCTTTGAATTCACTTGATGTAAACTCTCCACCTATGTCTGATATGAGACATTTGATTTGTCTCCCAATCTCATTTTCTACCAACTTCATATAGAGTTCAAAATTTTCAAATGCTCCATCCTTCTCCTTCAAAAATGTGACCCATGCCATCCTTGTATAATCATCAATCAACAACATGAAATATCTTTCTCCTTGAAACAACCTTGTCCTCATGGGACCACATAGATCGGTATGAATTATCTCCAAGGGTTTTGTAGTAGAATAATCCTTTGTAGGAAACTTGAACATTGTTTTCTTTCCTTGTTGGCACCCTTTGTAGATTATATTTTTAGGCTTTGTAACCTTAGGCATATTTCTAACTAAACCTTTTGAGCTTATCTTTACCGACTTGTCAAAGTTGACATGTCCCAGTATTTTGTGGCACAACCAACTCGCATATTCTTGTTTGATTAAATATGTTTGACCTTGTACATCAATGAGATTGTATAGATTGTTGTCGGTCCTCACACCATGAGCAATTTTTTTACCATTCTTTCTTATCTTGCAACCTTCAAAATTAAATACAACTTTGTATCCATTATCACACATTTGGATGACACAAAGAAGATTATGTTTTAGACCTTCAACATAGAGCATGTCTTTGGTATTATTCTTCCCATCTATGCTCAGAATTCCTTTTCCGTAAATCTTGATTGTAGTATTGTCACCTAGACTTAGTGATCCTCCTTTTCTCATTTCAAGTTCAATGAATTTATTTTTATCCCTAGTTATTTTCTTGGAGTAACCACTATCAATTACCCATAAATATTGTTCCTTTGCATATAGTTCTATTTGAGCAATCATGGATTGAGAAGAATTTTTCTCTTTCTCCTTCCATATCTTCTTGGGATTATTTTCAACTTTTTCTTCCTTTTTCTCAGAGACTTCATTTTCCTTTTCAACTTTGGGAGTTGTGTTTCTCTTTTCATCTGTCTCAGAAGTCTTATTTTCTTTTCCCATTTTAGGAGGTGAGGATTTCTTCTTCTCTTATTTCACATTTGGTCCTACAAATTTTTCTCTACAATTTCTAGCTATATGACCAAAATTGTTCCAATTATAACATGTATACTACATTCATGTCAATCAAAGGAGAAAATAATTTTTTTCTTACAAATTTTTTGTTTCTCCTTGGAATGACTTTACATTCTCTATCCCAATGGAAAAAAAATGTTACAAGTATAGAAATACCCATTAAAGTATGATGAGTACTAGACATGGTGTTTCCTACAGTTGCATGAGATCTTATTTGTTTAAGCCTCCTTGGATAGTGAACTCTTGTGAATCCATCAGAGTGCCTATTCTCTTAGTATTCTACTTCTTCTTTTGTTGATCAGGGACTATCTTGTTAACTTTCTTATCTTCACCTGACTTCTTCTCTTTATTAGATTTCTCAACCATAGCTGACTTCTTTCAACTTTCAAAGGATTCTCCTTTGTCATTTTTTTCACGACTGAGGACTAATTTTTATTTTTCCCTAAATATTTCATAGAGATTAGCAAATACATCAACAAAATATTTTTTTCATTTTTCTAATCCCAAGACAAATTTCTCCTTATTGGCTAGTTTTTGCATACTCAATAATTCATCAAGAATATTAGTGGCCCCTTTTAGTTTCAGATCCATATTGATTTTCTCCTTAGCTTTCTCTAATTATTTTCTAAGAGAAACTACTTCTAATAATAGATTCATGCATCTCCCATTTTACATTCTAATTTAGACTTCTTTACTTCTTCACCTCTTTTAGCTTCCTCCACTTGCAATTTGAGATTTACCACTAGCTTATTTGATTCCTCAAGTTCTTGAGTTATCTTAATGTTATCTTTTTGAGCATTCTTTTTCAATTTCTTTTCTTCTATCTTAATATCATCATATTTATCTCTTAACTCATCAAGGTCTTCAAGAGCACTAATTAATTCTCCTTCATGATCAATAACAACCTCCTCTTCTTCTTCATGTGAGTCCTTAACTTATTCATCCTTCTGATCCTAGGTTGGTTTTTACATGAAGGAAAAATTATTTCTCACTTTCTCTAACAACTAAAGTGTGATCCTATTCCTCATCTACATCGAACTATCACTAGCATTAGAAGCATCACTATCTTCTTGAATGAATAGACTCTTCTTCTTCTTCCAATAATTCCTCCATTTAGGATAAAACTTTTTCTTCTTTTTACTGTCTCCTTCTTGTTTAGAGTTATCCATTTTATCATATGGAAATTTAGAAGAAAAATGGCCTATTCTACCATAGTTAAAGAATTTGAAGGGAAGCTTGCCTTTATATTTTCCAGATCCTCTCCTTCATATCCTTATAAATTTTGATTCTTCTACATCAATTTCTTCAATGTCAAAAGTAGTGATTGCAGCTTTGTCCTTCTTTACAGCTTTATCATTTTCTTTCTTGAAAACCTTAAATACGTCTTCTCTCCTAGATGACTTAGCATCTAGCATTCTCATCTCATATATAGTAATTATGCCATGCACTTCATCAAGAGTAATTTTATCAATTTCTCTTCCTTCTTCAATAGCATAAGTCCTTGAATCATATTTAGTTGTCATAGACCTAAAAATTTATAGCACAACATCTTCTTCTTTTAGTTCTATGCCTTCAAATATTTCTCTCAACACTTGTAACTATGCCAACTTCACTTTAGTGTCACCTTCATAGATCTTCTTCAATTTTTTTGAGACATCATAAGAAGCTTTACAATGCATAACTTTTCCATGCATAGAATTAGAAAAATTGTTCATAATGGAAAGCCAAGCTTTCTTATTGCTCTCATAATCCTTCTTTCCTATAGGATCAGTAGGAATTATAGAAGGAATAGTATGTTTGACCTCGACAGACATCCAAACTTTAGTTCCTAGAGAACCTAAGTATCCTTCCATTAATGAGCTCCACTTAGCATAGTTTGTTCCATCGAATCTAGGTGGCTTGCTTGAGCCTTCCTAACATGCCATTGTGTTCACCTATCCAAGATCTACCCGAGTTGATTAAGCTTCTCCTAAGGATCCTAGTGCTATGATACCAATTGTTAGAACACAATGATCTACTGAGAGGGGGTGAATCAATAGATACTAAAAATTTTAATTCAGTAATAATTTTTGTAGATTTAAACTTAAAACTCAAATGTGAAGTTTAAAGCATGAATAGATATAATACTCACAATCACAAAAGAGATCAACATATAACTCCATATGTACGTGGAAAACCAAATATGGGAAAAACCATGGTGATAAATGCTGCTAGGATCTACTGTACTAATCCAACCTCACAAGCAATGAGGTTCAGATACAATTTTAAGAGTTACAACTCTAAGGAAGCTTCAACTCCTTGTTTAAAAGCTACAACTTCAAGGATGTTGCTACACCCTATTTTAGGAGCTACAACTCCAAGGAGATAATTATCACTTAATCTAAGCTACAACTTAGTACAATGAGGCTATAACCTCTGAAGATTTACACTTTCAAGCATGCATAAAACTAGTTCTGCAAAACCTATAATGCATCAATTCAGTACATTACACTTCTCTCTCTATTAACTCTCACACCACTATAATTAGATTCATGTATATTCAAATTTTCTACTTTTTTTATAGTAACTTGCTTCAACTTGTAGACCCCTTATCTTCTCATACTCTTTCTCAGTTATTTTTCTTTTCTCTAGCTCTTACATATCAAAATATCAGTTAGGAATTTTACTCTTGTTGTCTTCTTCAACAAGTTATGAATCCACCTTGAGGCCTACAACATTAAATTTGGGTACAAAGAATTTTTCCTAAATTGGTTATTTTTAGTGCTAGAGCTAAATAAATCAAATGCGTTCTATTATCAATGTGATCAAATTTGATCTTGATCACTTCCATAATCTATATTACTTCTCTTCTATCTCTTCCTCGAGATTCTCTCCATCATCTAGATTAGCTACAACTTTTTGTTAGGTTTTCCATATTTTCTATCTTCACCAACAAGCATCCTGTTCACCTCAATCCATACGCTATCATTCAACATTTAATTTTGTTACAAAGAATTTAACCAAATTGGCTCTATGTCAAACCCTAAAAACTAGTATGCATTCAATGCATTCTCCTATCCATTCAACCTGATTCGATCTCAACCACCTCTGTAATCTGTGTCACCATATTGAAGATAAAATCTTCATTTACATTGGTTTCTAGTGTAGTTGGACCAATTAATTCCTTCCTCTATGTTGGTTTGCAATCCAAACCCTCATTCACACTGTCATAGCCATTTCAGATCTCTACTTTTGAATTCTAGTCATCGATCTTCTCCTTTCGAGCCATGATCCTTCGATCCTTACTCACTGTCATGCCTTTAAACCCTGGCCATTAGATAAGTGATCATTCAAATCAACACCATTGATCTTGTGAGAATTCACCTCACATAATGTTGTTTTACTTCTTTTCATTATCTAGGGCTACACAGTAAAACACCATCACCAAAAAAATTGTTTGATCTAATGTTGGTTTTTCAACAAGGATGAAAAATCATCTAATAAGTTATATCCATGTATCATCCAATCATTCATTTTATGAATGAAAATACACACCATCATCCATCACTATCACCTTTCACTTGGTTTGGTCCCACCAGACTCTATAGTAAGCACCGTTTGATCTCTAAGGACCAATCTTCACCATTCCTTGCTAGCCCTGTGAGTCTTGATTGGGTCCCATTGAATTCTTAGTGGGGTATACGGGATAATTCCACCTATTGATGTGGCATCACCTTCCACTAACTTTGTATATTTCCTTCATAGGTCCCAACAAACATCAATGGTCATCATTTATCCATCATGAATTAATCTCCACTGTTCACTACTTCCAACAGTTCATGGCATATGTCACCTTCCACTATCTGGTCCCACCATTAGTATTATACTCACCCATTGCATATCACTAAGTCACCAAAGATCTAAACTTAAGAACCTCTAGTTAGAGGTTGTGAAATTCTAAAAAACTATGACACACCAAGAACAAAGAGAACCCTATTGCTCCATCGCTAAGTCATTGGTTATTCAAAATCCTTAAGCAAGTCATGGAGTTCTTAAATTTATTAACTACTCAATCCATAGATTGTGCACTATCACACCAATGTGAACCTCAAACCTCATCAACTAGTTTCCAAGATGTGAGAGGTTGGTTATGAGAAGAATATAATGGGATTAAGTCATTACTTAAGCTCACTGTAATAGACAAACACAAGTCACCATCAAAATAAAACATTTTGAGGACACCACGATTGTAAATGCATTAGGGTTTATTTGTAAACCCTAGAATCACTTGAGAGAAGAATTAAATTAGTTTTGGGCACATCCTTCACTTTCTTGACCTACAAAGCGCATCACTGGAATTTTCTCAAAAAACCCATTTGAAATCTATAGATTGTTTCTTCTTTTATGGGACGAAATTTAAAAATACTTTAAAGGTTTGAAACTAGGATCAAGACCCAAAAACCTAGGTGGGACTCATACACCCAAGGTGGTGTATGAGTCCCAGATCACTAAATTTGGGCCACAAAATTAAAAGCACCTAAATTATGATTGGATGTTGATTTATGTCAATATCATCCTTGAAAAGATGCATTAAATGAGGCCTGTGGATGCAAAATAAGGCCAATTATTAATGACAACCCTAGAAAAGTGTGAAAGTGTGTTACAACACTTTGCAACACTCCAAATAAGGAATTATTATGTTCATTTAATTAACAAGGTCCCAAGACCTAATGTGAATGTGTTGAACATATTACAACACTAGGTCAAGGCATCTCTAAGCTCAATTTTACAAGGAGGGCCCAAACAAGGGTGAAAATGTCACCAACAACATTTTTTGACACTACATTTAGCCTGCACTTTAGTGAGAGGATGAACTTTCTTCAAACTCACACCAAAGTAGGAAAACCCACATCAAGAGAGGTCCAAATGCACCAATGTTGGTAAGATAGGATGACAATGATCAAGAGGGGCGATCAAGCCTCCACAATCAAAATCCCATGGAAAACCAACATACAAACAAATAAACACATGTGAAAATGATATAAAGAACAACATAAAGGCACAAGCATACACTTCAAAAGATGAAAAGAAAAATAAAAGGGGTGGATCAAGCTTCGATCGTTTTTCCATCATGATGTGGATTAGATCTAGCCTGTTTGTCCAGAAAAAATGTAAGTTGATGCTGAGGAAACAAAACTTTAGGCTGCTCACTAGGTGAGGATCTGAAAAAGGTGAGACACATACACACATGTCTAGTATGCACTCACACTCACACATGAGTGGCTAAGTTAAATTCATGCCTCGGTCGGGCTTCCTATCAAAAACCATACCAAAGTTACACCTCCTAATAACTTTAATAAGGCGCCATGCAAAAAATGATCTTCAAGCTTCATGAGGCAAACAAAAAATTTTATGCTTGGAGCTCATGAACAATGAACTTCATGTTTCATGAGGCAAACAAAACTTCGTATGCTTGGAACTCATGAAAAAACAAGATTTCTCCACAATCATGCAAGATGTATTATGCAAGGTGGCCATATAATTGAAAATGCAAATGTAACAATATGGAATGTCCAAAGGAGTCTTGCTTGGTTCATGTAAGTTCTTTAACTTAGGTAACATTGTGCCTAATGTCTCCAAGAGAGGACCAATAATTGAATAGAAGATACATAACTTAGGGGATGCAATGTGTCACGTCAAGCCACTAAGAGGAATATAATTTTCTAAGAGAGATCACACTCTTGAAGGAAATCACATCCAATGTTATCCACAAAGTGAAAGATACATTGCATAAAGTAAGAAGACTACACCATGAACCATGAAAAATAAAAATTCAAAAGAATAATGCCAATGTATGCCCCCACTTTAAAGAAATTTATAAACACCATGTTGCGAGCAATTACTTTAAAGTAGAAAATGGTAAATGCTGACAATAACGAAGACATGAGAGCTAACTTGGAAAGTCCTATGCCAAGTCATATGTTTCCAAGTAAATTTACATCATGCAAAAAAAAAGGAAAAGAGAGGGGTTTCCCCCAAAATGAAACTCAAACACATAACGGATCTATGGATTTGGGGTAAGTATGTTCTTGCTATAATTTTTTTATAGAGCTCAGAACTGTCATTATTCCCAAAATACACATAGAACTAGAAGAATGGCACAAAGAAAGTGAAAAAAAAGAAAAACCATTCAGGTCAACATGGAAGAGCCATGAATTTCTCGATGCCTTGCATCATCCCCAAAAGGAAAATACAAGACAAAGAAAAGAAATAAAGAAAAGTAAAGGAAAATATTTTGGGTCAACATGGAACATGCATGAATGTCTTGACACCTTGTGTCATCCCAAAAAGGGAAACACAAGGCAAATGAAAAATACAAAGGAAAATATTTTGGAAAGATTTATAACATAGAGAAGAATGAAGGTACAAATAGAGGAATGCCATATCAAACAAAACAATATGAGGGTGATCACAATACGAACATGCAATCACACAAAATAAAAGGAAATAATGCAAATAAATTAGTAAGGCACATGGGAGTCAACCTATGATAAGCTTGTTTGCATCCCAATTGTGTTCATTGTATATAGAAGGTGGACAACTAGCCAGAGGGAAAATAGCAAGTGTTGAACTAGAGCCATTACCAAGTTCAACACTCTTCTAAGGAGAATTATCGTTTAAGCTCATGGAAGAGAAAAAAAATGTATTTTAATTCATTATGCACCTCTTCATCAATTTTAGCAACTTCCTCATCATCATCTAGGTTAATCAAAACAAGAGGTTTAATGATAATGTCTAAGGAAGGGTTCATCTCTTGTTGTGGTTGCATTATAGGATCCTTTTTGTTTTATAAAAAGGGGAGGCTCTTCGTGCATTGCTTCAGTTGAGTTTGGATCTCTATTTTCTTTGTTGTTTTCTTCATTTAACTTATGAGCAAAGGCATGATGTCTATGCATATGCTCGCTAGCACCTTTGTTTCTCTTAGTTCTATTTTCAAGTTGTGTTTTTGTAGGAGCGAGTTAGTCAACCATAGGTTTATTTTCTTCCCTAAGGGGAGGAACGAAAGGAGCCATGGGAGGTTGTTCAACCACTTTCTCTTTGAATTTGTAAATTTGTTTTATTCTAGGAGGTGTGATAGGGTTGTTTTTGTTATCTCTTAATCTCTTGTAGGAAGTAGGTGAAGGTTTTGTCTTAGGTTGGTCTTGGTTGTTTGGAATTTATTTAGGCTCAACCATGGCTTCATCAAGGAATGTAGGCTTAGTAATAGGTTAAGGCATGTTTCAGAGGGATAATTCTGCTATTTTGTTTTCCTTGAAGTTTTGATAGGACATGAAAAAGAGGTCTTCTCATGTTTTTATAGGTTCTATAGGCTCGGGCTAAAAGAAATCTATGGAAAAGTTTCCATGGGAGGACAAGGGGTTAAATTCACTATGATGGACGATGAAAATTTCATTGTCGAAGGGAAACTTAATGCATTTATGTATGACTGAGGGTACTACATTCATGGAGCAAAGCCTTGGATAGCCTAGCTTCACGCAAAATTGGTCTGACTGTGGGATGATGGAGAATGACATATCTAATACTTTTTGTCCTATTTGTAAAGGTAAGGTGATTGATCCCATCATAGGGAAGTGAAACCATTATGCATCTTGATCCATGCTTTTGGTTTATCATATATATCTTGATAGAGTTCATACAAAAGTAAGAATTCCTCGGTGATCACATTCTCTCCACTGATGGGATCTATTAATATCCCATTAGTGGGCTTATCATAGATTCGGTCGACTACCATCGGGTCCATGTTTAAGTATATCTTGAGAGGAGAAAGCAATCTGAAGAGGCTTTTTAGTTCAGACCTTACAATGTTGATTTTTGACATTTGCAACCAAACCATTGATAGAATTTTGTTCTTGGTGATCAGTATCCATAAGACTTTGTTGAATTGTATCTATGTTCTCATCATTTGTGTCAACATTCATCACATTAGTCTTTGTAGTTTCACAAGTTTTGACAAATGAAATATTATTTTTTGGCACGGGGTTGGTAAAGATTTGTGAATTTTGGTTAGGAGGGGATTTAGACTTATTTCCTTGATCATTAACACCTCCAATAGAAAGTTGACCAGATTCAATGATATCTTGCACAAGATATTTAAGACGCTTACAATTTTTCCTATCATATCCATCTTCTCAGTGATAATGGCAATATGCATTTGATCTAAAGTTTGGATTCAATGATGTCTTGTGCAAGATATTTAAGAGGCTTACAATGTTTCCTATCATGATCATCTTGTCAGTGATAATGGCAATAAGCATTTGATCTAAAGTTTGAAGGTAGAGGATTTATTGGGATCAGTTTTTTATTCTAAAAGTTGACATTGTGTTATGAAGGGTATTAGGTAGGGGAGTGAATTGTCTTTTCTGGTCCCCTAACTAAAGGATATCATTTCTTTTGCGACAACTATTTTGTTATTGGTATTTTGATTTTTTTATTGAGGGGTATTAATTTGAAGAAGCCTTTATTGTATTTTCTAAAAGGTTGGTAATTGCTTTGGTTTGTGAACTTGAATTTTTAATTACAGCTAGAAGTGGACTTTGCATCATGGCTACTAATTGAATTTTGATAATCATGGAGGGTAGTATATAAGTGCACGAATGAGGGAAATTTCATCATGGTGAGCTTATCTTATATCTTTCTTTGAAATTTTTCTATGCACAACTTTTGAAGGTGAGGATCGAGAATCTTGACATCAATTTGGGAATAAAGTGATTGGTAATGTGAGATAAAATCTGTAATCTTTTCTTATTTTTTCTTACATCTCATAAAATTGACCAAGTTCATCTTAGGAGTCATATGAACTTGGAAATGGTTGAAAAATGCCTCAACAATTTCATTGAATGAACGAATGAAGTTGTTTGGTAATGAAGAGAACCATTCCAAGGCAATATCTTTCAAGGACCTAGGGAAAAGCTTAGCCAGGATTTTATCATCAAGGACAAAGTCACTACATAAGGTGGTATAAGCATTAACATGGTTCTAGAAGGATCTCCCTTTCCCCCATATTTCTTGAATATAGGAACCTCTACACCTTGTCTCATCGGTGTTTGCAATATCTCCAAGGATAATGGGCTACTTTTGACATAATATGTAGGTGGGCCATTTTTATTTTGGTTGATGGTGTAAATTTGTTTTTGAAGGGATGAAATGGTTTGGAAGTGTTAATTTATGAGACAGTCATTGTTTTTGTTATGAGATGGAGGTGAAAAAGGTGGAGGTGTGTATGTGTTCGAAGGACAAGTGAATGTAATTCTTATAGGTGGTAAAGTGGTAGGAGATATGATGTGTGATGCCACAAAGGTACTAGGGATGCTAGCATAAATACTAAAGGAAGGAATCACATTACTAGTAGGTTTCATTGTTGTTGTGACTTGAGGATTTGTATAGGTAGGAATATAGGCAATTGTTGAAGGAGGAGGAATTTGAATTCCTCCTTGGCTTGTGACATTGCTTGTAGGTAAAGCACAGCTAGTGGTTGATGTGAGGTTTTTTTCAAATATTTGAACTATGTTTTTTACAAGGCCAAGTCCATCTTCACTTTCAAGTATACAATGAATTTTATCTATAGTAGGGATGGCAGTAGTTGAAATGTTGTCATTTTGCACTTGATGTTGTAGGTTTTCTAAATCTTCATGAATTTAAATTATGTTTTCTTGTAGAACACTAGCAAACATAGTTTTACCATGTGTCACACTACTTGGAGGTAAGGAATTGTTAAGGGTATGGTCCATACCTAGTGTACTAGTGTCAATACTAGGATTGAAAGAGCTAGAAAACCCAAGATCCATGATGATTATGCTATCATAGTATGACATGAGTCTCAAACTTTGTCACACTATAGTATTAGCAATAGGACACCAAATAATCATGTAAGGAATACTATATACAAGATGAATGCAAATGCAATATAAGCTAAAAACAATGAAATGATTATAACAGAAACTCTATAAACTGAAATAGAAAACTATAAAAAACAAACAAGAGAAAAAAAATAAAGCTTTGAATTCTGAAAAATGTAGTGTAGAATCTAGACTGGGACTGATTCGCCTAGAGGGGCGTATGAGTCCTAGTGAGGGTTTTTTCAAAAAAATTAGAAAATTTGAATTGATTTTTATGCTTTTTATGTTGTATGATCTATAACCTAAATGTAAATGTAGATTTTGTATGATTTTCAATGATTTGAGATGCAAAGATGCAAGCTATATCCACTTTCACTAATGCAAATTTAGAAACCCTAGAATGAAAATTAAATAATGCAAACCCTAATGCAATGTTAATGAAAGAAAGATCTAGGATGATGATGCAATCCAAATAAAAATTATAATGTTCTAAATGTAGGTTCACCAAAATGAAGGGGGTAAATTGTTTGGGTTCTAGGGTTTGGAACCCTAGAATAACAATCTTCGCACTCTCTCATTCAAGGATAACCCTAGAGATTTCAATCCTAGGTATGCAAAGGAGAAAGAGATATTGCAATAAGGTTTTCCTAGGGGTCGATTGTAAACTAATGAGGGGTTCACCACTAATTTATCACTTGGAAAGAAAAAATCAATGCAAGATGTAATTGTTAACCCTAATATGATACAACTTTTCACTAGATGACTTAGAAAATAATTTAAAACAAAACAAAAGGTTGCAAGATGAAATGTGTGCACTTGGAAATATGAAGATTGCGTGAAGCTTTGAAATGTTGAAAAAAGTGACTTTAATGCTGACTAGAACTCATATGCCAAGCTGGGTGAATCAATCCCATATCTGGGTTTCTATGCAGAAACATGAATTTGGAAAATGGGTATCCAAATCTGTAAAAACCTAAACTGGGACTCATATGCCAAAACTAGTGTATCAGTCTAGTTAGAATTTTTTGAAGCTTCAAAGTCTAAATATGGTCTTCAAGGTCTGTTATGTGCTTCCCAATTAATTTATGAATCTTAAACCCTAATTTGTAATCTGTAGAAGTCTTCCAAGTATCCCCAATGCAAGGTGACAACTTTTAACACTTTGGAAACTTTCTCCAAACTTTCTCTTCAATGTATCTTCAATCTAAACATACAAATAACACACTAAAGAGAGCAGAAAATGTTTTTTTGTTAGTGGAAAAGGGTTTTCCTTGGTCAAACCCTATTTTGGTAATCAAACCTTGAAATCAAATGAAATAAGAATGGAGAATGATGAATGAACAAAATGTAATGTTGCAACTCACCAAACCCTAGTAATAAGAGGCTAAAAACAAGTATGAGATGGCTCCAATGGATGTAGATCTTGACTCTTGCTTGAATAGGTTAGATCTTGAATGAAATGCTAGCTTGAATCATGAAACCCTACATCACAATTATTAGCTCAAAAACAAACATGATGCATGAAGACTTTGGCATGATTCTTTATGCTTGAATAATGCTTTGAAATGCTTGATAATCTACCCTTAAAGACTATTGAATGCTCTTGTGAATGCTTGGATGTTGTTGTGAACTCAAATTTGCTATAAGAATTCTCATTCAACTTGTTAGGTGTAAAATGAGTGAAAGAACCTTGCATTTATAATTAATTATGCAAGAATTCGTAAAATAAAAATACTACAAGCTGACATCATATCTAGGAGAATAAAATATTTCCTATAACGAGACTCATATGCCAAAGGTGGTGTATGAGTCCCATTAGGCATAATTTATGGGACCAAATTTAAAAATTCTTAGAAAGGTGTGAAACCAAGATTGGCACCCAAAAATCTAGGTGGGACTCATATGCCCCAGGTGGTGTATGAGTCCCAAATCACTAAATTTGAGCCACACAACTTGAAAACACTTGAATTATGAATGTATGTTGATTTATGTCAAGATCATCCTCAAAAAGATGCATTAAATGGGGCTTGTGGATGCAAAATAAGGCCAATTAAAGCATAAAGAAGCCCAATTATTAATGACAACCATAGAAAAGTGTGAGAGTGTTACAACACTTTACAACACTCCAAATAAGGCATGATTAAGTTCATTTAATTCACAAGGGCCCAATACCTAATGTGAGTGTGTTAAACACATTAAAACACTAAATCAAGGAATCATTAAGTTCAATTTTATAAAGAGGGTCGAAACAAGTGTGCAAATGTCACTGACAACATTTTTTGACACAACAATATTTTTTGTGGTATGGAAGGACATAGTATTGTGATTGATTTTTTTTTTTTCTTTATGGGTATGTGCAGGATCATGGTATGCCAAAAAGTGGCAATATTTGTAGGGTATGTGGCTGACGACTTTTTTTTCACCCAAAATTAATGAAACGAAAAGGGTTTTTAGAGGAGATTCTCAGCTTTCCAAAAATATAAATTATGATTTAATTTGAATTTAATAAATAATTATTATTCATTTCTATTAGAATTACGACTAAAGTCCCATCGATAGGGATTGAAAACATCTATAACTTTCAAACGGTATCATATTTTTGAATCCAAAACATGCCACATTCTATGCTTTACATACTATCAGATTGAAAAAAGAAAAATTAAATTTCATGAATTTTGACCAAGTTAAGGTGGTTAGATAGATGAGTTTTTATAATTTTCTAAAAGTTGTAATAAAAAATTCATAATTAATTATTTACTTGGAAAAATTACAAAAAAATATGCATCACATCCGACATGAGTCCTCTACTTATATATAAAATCTTACCAAAAAATTATCATTTTATTATGGTTAGGGTGTAATTACCTACTTCTTATTTTTTCCCTGAAATTTAAGTACTACCGTGATTGAAATTTCAAAATTTCACCAAATAGATTTTATTTATTTTTAAATAAACCTAGTATTTTAGAAACTACATTCAATTTTATACAAATTCTATTCTTACATATTTTTGAAATAATATAGATAACTTATTCAAATATTTACGTCAAGTTGCCTAACACTGATTTTTCTGAATTTTTTGCCACTTAAGGGCCTGTTTGGCATACCATGATCTTGCACATGCCCTTATGTGGTAAATATTCTACCCTATAAGGATCCTAATAAGGAAACCTATTTGATAGTGAGGGTTTCTAAAAGGTTATTGTGTTGTAAACAAGCCTATTTGTGAATATTTTTTGTTGTGTTTATTTGAATGTATCTAAATGATATGTGTTTTATTTTGGGGAAAATTAAATAAGTGCATCTTGTAATAGTGATGTGACCTCTATCTTGGGAGTGTGTTTATTTTCAACCCTATGGATGGGTGGAGAGCCCATTTTCTGAAGATTGATTTATCTTTGTTGATTTTTCTTTTCATGTACATGTGTTAAGTAAGGACGATTATCTTGGGATTTTCAACCTATGGTTTTCAAGGAGGATAGATATTTGTCTTGGGAGATTTGTAAAATTTTAAGAATGCAGGGATTTCTTGTGACTAAAGTTTCAATTTGTATTTGGATGTGTTATACTTAACATGTTAAAAAAATTAAAAGAAGAATGCATGCTAGATGTTATCTTGGGGGATTCAAAATTTCAAAAGATAAGATGAAATTTAGAAAGAATCAATTAACCATAAGAAATTTTGTGTATGGTATATTTGTGTAAATGTAATTTTTTTATTATGTTAGTTGTGTACAACCAATTTGAAGAGAGGTAAATTAGTTTTATTGCTATGAAATTTTATAAAAATGGATTATGTGGATTAATCATTCCAACGCATAAAGGTATGTTTTGTTATTATTGTTCTATTGAATCAAAAATTGGAAATCAATGTAACTAAAATTGATAAAGGAATAAGTTAGTTAAGAATACACCCCACTTTGGTGCTGCCACAATAATGGGTTACACTTTCAGGGACATCTTGATTTTTTCCTGAAATCACATATTTTGGGAAAATATAATGATTTAAGCCTTTAAAGGTTCCATTTAAATGATTTTATTTAAATAATGTTTGACCAAACCCCCTTAAATCAAACCCCCTTGGAGAGAACCCCATTACTTTTGAACCATACTTATAATGGAGTCTCCTCTACACCTATCAAAATGCTGATAAAAAACCACTTTGAATTTACCTTTTGGGTGATCCAATGAATTCATTTAAAATTTATGTTTTGTAAGTATGTAGCCCTTATTATAAGCTTCCCAAAAAGTATAATTTTAAATATATTTAATTTGATTATTACATTTTTAATTTTTTTCTTGTGAATGTAGGTTTTTCAATGAACATCAAGTTCTTTGTTTCACATGAGAAAAAATAGGAAAATAGAGAAAAAATTTCTAAAAAATACATGTGCACTAGGTATTGATGTCCTTATTCTAAAAAATAATAATAATAAGTTAATTAAAATGCATACAAAAAGTGTTATGTGGTCTGAAGCACACCTTTGTCCAAATTATAATTACTTTGAATTGGAAATTAATTAAAAATATTCCTGCACTAGATATTGGTGTGATAAATCTATATTTTATAAATTATAATTGTATCATTTCTATATAAAAAGTTATGCAGTGATGCAAGAGCATCCGGGTGCACAGTCAATCAACATAATTTTTTTTTTTTTTTTTTTTTTGTATTTTCCTAAGGTTTGATAATTATTTAGTTGGAGTAATAAATTAAAATATTAGCCCAAAAATTGTAATAAATAATTGGTCTTTTATTTTAATATTGCTAAATTTTGGAGTGGAGATAGTCTAGGTGGCAGTATTGAACTTGAGCTATAAAAAGGAAATCTTGGAATGGATTTTTGGGGGATTTAAAAAAATTAGAACTCAATTAAATCCTCATAAATTGTAATAATGGATATCTTGAGTGTCCAAGTTGAGTTGGCAATTACTTTTCTAATTGGGTCCCTATTTTCTAGGAGTTGCAATCTTGCAAGTTTGTTATTCTTGGCAATTTCAAGGAGGTGGATTTGATAATGATTTTTAGCATTTACTATTTTATTTTAATGTTATTAATGAAATTTTTATCATATTGGGATGTTTCAAATGGAAGCTATAGAAAAAAAAAATGGAGACTTAGAATGAAAGGGAAGACTTGAATTTTTTTGGAATGAATTATGAGAGAAGCTAATTTCTACAGGGATTTGGGTAGAAGTGACTTAGAAGGGATTAGTATGTGATGAAGATGTCCAACAAAATTTTTTATTGCAGGTTTGAAGGTGTGTGACAGAAAAAGGGATCATAGAATCTATTGTTGAAGATGGATACATTTTACAAATTGGAGTTCGCATGATAAAGGTTGTAGATTGAGAGTGAACTTAAGAAGTTGAATAAACAATTTGTATTTGTTGTTATTTACTGTTGATATCAGATTTTAATCTAATTTTTAATGTGTTTTTATCATTCAAAGAGGTTGCAATCTTTGTATTTCCTTAATGGAGAAGATACTTTGATGTTTGCAAGAGAGTTTTGAATAAGAATTTGGAAATTTGTTTGCAAATTTTTTTCTTTGTTTCTCTTTTCTAATTTATTTCATATTTGAGTCAAATCATTTAAGTGATTTGAATTTGTGGTTTGAGAAGGGATAATCCCTCTCTTAATCCATGGTATCAGAGCTAGTGTTCTTGAGTGTGCAAGAAGAAGCATCGATTGGAGGTAGTTTGTACTAGGACCTAAGGGTTGGATTATGTGAGAGATTTGTTGCAGTATATATACAACTTAAAGGGTTTTGAAAAATTATGTTATTGAGGATTTCTGAAGCCTTGAGTATGGAAAAGAGAATGAGAAAAAGGACTTTTATTATTAGATGGATTTTGACAATTCCTAGACCTGAGGAACTCAAGGAAAGACTAAGAATGGACAAGGTGAGAGAATTTGAGGAGCTAAAGCAAGTAGTGGAATATTTGAAAGCAAATTGGGAAAGGATAAGAGGTAATGGTAACTTTATTTATCATTCTAATAATATTTTGAATGCAGGGAAGACAAAAGATGAAGTAGAGTGTCATACATGTGAAACTACGAAAGAGGAAGATGAGTGGGAAGAATTTTTTGAATCTGAAGCAAAGGAGACATTTCTTTTGAAGGCATGAAAGATGAAATGAAATAAGTTTCAGCAAAATGTGGAGATGAAGATAAAATTGTAGCACTTGAAGAGTATAAAGATGTTACAACAAAGGATGAAGGAAAGAATGAGGTAAATGAGGAAGTAGAAGTTGAGATGATGGAATTTGAGGGTCCTATATTTGATAAATAATTTGGTGAAGATGAAGAAGATCTCCTACTCAAAGAGGGGATGAGAAATATTGATATCTTATTTGAAGGGAAAGAGACAAATTAATGTGATAAGGAGATAGAGAAGATGCAAATGGGAGAAGAAAGGTCCTATGATTATGCTCACATTGTTTTGTTTACAGGTAAAAGAGAAGGTGTAGAAGAATTTCAAGTATGTGACATTGAAGATGAGATCATCATGCAAGAGGATGAGGTTAAAGAAAAAATTACAAAAATTGAAAATCAATGGCTTGCATTGACTACAAATGGAGATGAAAAGGAAGTTGTAGCAATAGAGGTAATGCCTTATTTTCTCAAATTTTATGAAGATGAAAGTAAATATGATTTGAATGTTGTAGAAATGAATTAAATGTATGAATATGAAGAGGTGAATGCATATTAGTGGAGGTGGTAAGATTATTGTAGTGGGTTCAGTCCCACAAGGGTGAAGCAAAGAAGAAGATACAATAGGTGGAGGATGAAGAATGATCTAGGTAGATGCTGGAAGAAAAGATGGAAGAAGACTTGTTATAGTGATGGAGTTTGCTATAGGTTTTTTACAACTTGAAAGGGTAGTCCTACTACTCAACTCCATTTTGTGAGTCATACTCACAAGATTCAATTTACCCGATGTGTCTAATGTAGGAAGATCCAGGTGCATAGGCAATCAACATCAAAACAAAAAATATTTTAATTTTGTATTTTCCTAAGGTTTGATAATTGTTTAGTTGGAGTAATAAATTAAAATATTAGGCCAAAATGAAATCTTGGAATGGATTTTTTGAGGATTTATAAATTTTTAAAACTCAATTAAATCCTCATAAATTGTAATAATGGATATCTTGAGTGCCCAAGTTGAGTTGGTAGTTACTTTTCTAATTGGGTCCCTATTTTCTAGGAGTTGGAATCTTGCAAGTTTGTTATTCTTGGAAAATTCAAGGAGGTGGATTTGATAATGCTTTTTAGCATTTATTATTTTATTTTAATGTTATTAATGAAATTTTTATCATGTTGAGATGTTTCAAATGGAACTTACAAAAAAAAAAAAAAGAGATTTAGCATAAAAGGGAAGACTTGACAATTTTTGGAACTAGTCACTCAGTAGGAATTGTGAGAGAAGCTGATTTTTACAAGGATTTGGGTAGAAGTGACTCAAAATGGATTAGTATGTGATGAATATGTCCATCAAAAAAAATTATTGCAGGTTTGAAGGTGTGTGATAGCAAAACAAATCATGGAATCCATTGTTGAAGATGTATACAGTTTATAGATTGGAGTTTGTATGATAAAGGTTGTAGATTGAGAGTGAACTGAAGGAGTTGAATAAATAGTTTGTATTTGTTGTTATTTTCTGTTGATATAATATTTTAATCTGACTTTTAATGTTTTTTCATCATTCCTAGAGGCTGCAATCTTTGTATTTCCTTAATGGAGAAGATACTTTGATTTTTGCAAGAGAGTTTTGAATAAAGAATTTGGAAATTTGTTTGCAAAATTTCTGCATTGTTTCTCTTTTCTAAGTTATTTCATATTTAAGTCAAATCATTTAAGTGATTTGTATTTTTGGTTTGAGAAGGGATAACCCCTCTCTTCATCATGCAGTCCAAAGTAAAACATCACTTTTTAAAAATGATGTTTAGTAGAAAAAATAAGTTAATAAAAATTACATAAAAGGATTCAAAATTTATTTTTTTATTTTTTTCAAACAATATAATTAGAATCTACACACAAAATCTCACAAATCACTAGTTTGATTCATCTTCAAATTCTTAATGGTTTAGCTACTATAGGTGCAAGAAAGTGAAGATTTAGTGAAAAATGTTGATTTCAATGTCAAGTTTGGCCAAATATTGATTTCACGTTTTAGAAATCATATTCAATAATTTAGTTTTTGTGAAGAAAGAGATTTTGTTTTCTAGTTTAAAACATATTAAAATTATGGTTAGTTCCTAAACTAGAAATGAAACTTTTATAATTATGCATATTTGTCAAAATGATTGTAAATATTAAGAAAAACTAATATAAATTATTTAATGGGAAGGAATGCATGTTATCTTGTATTTGTACAAGAAATTTTTTATATATAGATATATATCTATTCAAGAATAATTATATAGTAAAAATTTAAATAAACAAGTATGCTACACCCTTATCACTCCATAAAAAAATTTAATTAGAAATTTGATTACCTATATCTTCTGTGTTACACCAAAAATTAAATACAAATTTTCTTTTCAAATAATTTTTTAGATTTTGTGCTCCTAGGTGACAACTTTCTAAAATATTTTGTATTTTTGAATTTCATTAAAAAATGAGAAATATATGTTAGTTTTAGTGAGATTGTTTTAAACTATGCTTTTAAAATAAGAACAATATACCAACAATACAAAGGAACCTAGTGAAAATGTGATTACTCCTTTGCACATACTAAATATCCATCAAAGAGTAGCATAATATATCCATACCAATATTGAAATAAAGAAACCCTCATAATTAAAAGAAATAAACATCTTCTCAGTCCACTTATTGACATATATTAATGAAATTAGAAAAATTATGTAAAACCCCTTGTATATGCTGAATTTTTAACTCATAATTGTAAATCCTAATCATTCCAACCACAAAAACCCTAGATCAACAATGTAATTTAACACAACATTAATGAAGAACCATAAAATATGCAAAATCATGAAATAAACCAAATGATAGCTTCACACATCAAATTGGTTTGTTCATTGTTATCCTATCTCTATTGATCTTGCTTTTGATATAATTTTTTAAGATTTATATGCTTGCACATGATGCAAGAGCATCCATGGTAATTGGTAATCCTGTATCACCAAAAAATGGTTAATTTTCAATTGAGAAATTTTGGATTGTTGAAATAAATTAATTTTGACTTGGATTACATGTTGATGGGTGGAAAATTATTTATCTTCAAATAATTTAATTTTCAATTAAATTTCTTTTGCAACTTTGCACATTGAAGTTGACTAGTGGGGTGAAAAAGCAGAAAAAAACAATTTTAAAATATTTAATTACAATATATTTGAGAGAAAATATGAGGCATTGTAAATTAAATGGGGAGTTTTAAAACACTTAATATTGATCCCTAAAAAATAGGGAGTGGAAAATTGATTCCCAAGACTTTCCTTGGATTTTTGTTTTTTCGAGAGTTAAAGGTGGAGAATAAAAACTGCAACATCCTATATTTGACAAGGCTACTAGAAATGGGTTTTAATGATTTTTAATTAATTTTTGAATTTTTTCATGTGCATAAATAGCACGGGTCATGCCATATTGGAGGATTACAAAAAAATAATATGAAATCAATTATAGGATAGGTGGTACAAAAAATTGGAAAATCATTATTCATTAAAGAGTTTTTAGGAAGAATTTTGAAGGAAGGTTGAGTAGATGCATGGTATTCTTTGAGAGATATTTTTTGGGTATTATTTCCAAGTTTGGAATGATTTAAAACAATCCTTGGAGGTTTCAAAATAGTTGGATTGAAGTAATAGAGGTTACAGATGATGTAGTGTTGAGAGATGAAATTGTCTGTAAGAGCTCACATAACTGAGCATAATTTTCCATAGGATGTTTTTAAATTGCATATGGGATTTCCATAACAAGTTTATTTTCTATATATCACTCCATTAATGACTGAAATATTTTTGTAATCAGATTTCTTTAATGAAGGAAATCAATATTTTCATGTGCAAGAAAAAATTATGAATTTTAAATTGCAAGTTTAATTTTTTGTTTGATCTTTTTTTGAGAGGTTTTCAGAGAGGGTATTGAGAGTATTAAATCCCCTCTACATTAGTGGTATCAAAGAAAAAATATCTTGAGTGTGTAACAAACCACCGAAGAGAGGCAGTTGTACCAGCACTATGTTATGGGTATTGAAAAAAATGGATGCGAGAGGAGCCCATCGTGGTAGAGGTAGAGGAGGAAGAGGAGATAATTTTGTAAGAGGTGATGATTTTAGAGCCTTGAGAAAGAAGGTTGAAATTTTTTAAAATGAGATAAGGAGAGGATTTGCAGGAATGAAAGACCCAAGAAGTGATGATGAAGATGAAAACACAGAGAATGCTAGTTTAGATAGTGAGAAAAAAGAGGAAATTGTAGCAGTTGCAAATGACTCACTATTGAAAGAATTAATAAAAATGGGAAAGAGACAAAAAATGGAGGTGCCTATATTTAATGGAAGTCTTAATCCAGAGGAATTAATAGATTGGATTAATGAAATGGAGAAGCATTTCAAATTTGAAGAGATAGAGGATCCTAATAAAGTGAAATTTTCCAAGACAAGGTTGAAAGGACATGCCTCAATATGGTGGAGAGAGGTTCAAATAGAAAGGGGAAGAAGAGGAAAATATAAGATTAACAAATGGGATAAAATGGTGGAAAAATTAAAAAGACAATTTATACTTGTAGACTATGAATTAGACTTGCTCAAGAGGAAACAAGGTTTGAAGCAAGGAAGCAAGACTGTTAAAGAATACACTAAAGAATTCCATAGAATTCTTATAACAACTAGATATTTAGAGGAAACCAAGGAAAAGGTTGTAAGATACATAAACGGGTTGAGATCAATCTTTCAAGAACATATGACACTTGTTAGAGTTGTGACAATGGAAGATGCTTATCAAAATAGTATTGAAGATATAAGAAAGAATGAATAGAAAATTTGATAATAAGCAAGGAGGAAGGAGTAAAAAAAATGGGCAGAAAAATGAGGATAGAAACCAGAAAAATGAAGACTAAGGCAACATCAAACAACATAGGAATGAATAATTTATGGTTCAAGAGATCAAAATCAGAGGTGTAGAGGAAGATGGGGTAGAAGTTTCGAAAGCCAAACTTTTAGAGGGATTTGTTTCAAGTATGGAGAAGGTCATAGGGAATATGATTACCCTCATGAAGAGGAAAGACCAAGAAGGAGGAATGAAAATATAAATAGAGAAACAAACATAAATGGAGAAGACCATATGTTTTTTCACTTAGAAGAGGCAGAGGATGGAGAAGTGCTTGTTTCAAGAAGAGTCCTGATGAATGAAGGAAAATAACCAAATCAAAGGAAGAGCATGTTCAAAACAAGATGTAAGTGTGAAGGTAAATTTTGTAATGTTATTATTGATGGTGGTAGTACTGAGAATCTTTTTTATGAGGAAATGGTAAATAAGTTGCATTTGGAAAGAAGAAGGCACCCACATCCATACAGGATTTCTTGGTTGCAAGATGATCATAAAGTTCTAGTAAATGAATAATGTCTAGTAAAATTTAAGATAGGTGATTATCATGATGAATTTTTATGTGATATAATGTCTATGGATGTTTGTAACTTGTTGGGAAGGCCTTGGTAGTTTGATAGGTGTGGAGTGAATGATGGGTATGCTAATACATACTCCTTGTTGAAGGATGGAATCAAACACAAGTTGAAGCCCTTGAGTAAGGAAGAAGGAAAGGTATGTAATAAAAATGGAAAATGTTTGATTCATGGAGTTAAACAGTTAGTGGAAAAGGATGAGGATGAATATTTTTATTTGGTGATGCAAGTTGCAGTAGTATGGATTTCACTCAAGAAAGGTAAAGTGAAGGTTTTGGTGGAGAAAGAAAGGTAAAATCGATTTTTTGTGAAAATGTTGTCGCTGATTTATGTGAGCAAGATAATATTTGTGTAGAAGAATATATTACAGCAATAAGTACACTAGAGAATGAAGGAATTAAATTTTTAAGCAAGGAAGAAGGTGATAAAGTGAATGTCGATTTGTTTGGTGAGATTCCCTTTACATCAGTTGATGATTTCTCATTTGATAAAGATATTTGTATGGATGATAGTTTATTGCAAGATGGAAGGGAAGAATATTTTGATTGTGTTAGTGACATTGAACTAGATACAAAGGAGGTAAATGGAATGTATGAGTTTTTTGATCATATTACTAATGATGAATTTGCAGCTGAAAATTTCTTTTTAGTAGATATAGGAGAGGAGGAACACATGAAGAGAGTACACGAAGACGTAAGGGAGAACATTCATAAAATAAATTTCTAGTACAAAAATCATGCTGATATGAAGAGGAGATACAAAGAGTTCCAAGTTGGTGATGAGGTGATGGTTCATTTGAGAAAAGATAAGCTTCTAGTGGGAACTTATACAAGCTGAAAATGAGGAAGTTTGGGCCTTTCCGAATTGTGAGAAAACACTAATCAGGTAATGCTTATGAAGTAGAATTACCAAGTGAACTCAATATTTCTCCACTTTTCAATATTTTGGATCTACCATGTTTCATGAGTCTAAAAATGATGAAGGTGCAGTAGATGTGCAGTAAAAAGAATCAACATCAAGTTCAAAGAAATAGTAGATTGAAACTATTCTTGATCACAAGGTGAGTAAGAGCCCTACAAGAAAGCAATACATGGAGTACTTGGTAAAATGGATTGGAAGCTATATTGAGGATTCCTCTTGGTTGTTTGAAGCTAAGGTTATTCATCTTAGATATCCTCTTAAAAAGTGATAAGATCACTTTCTTCCTACCCTGGGTGTCTGATGCAGGAGCATCCATGGTAACTGGCAATCCTGTATCAACAAAAAAAGGTCAATTTTCAATTAAGAAATTTTGGATTATTGAAATAAATTGATTTTGACTTGGATTACATGTTTAGGGGTGGAAAATTATTTATCTTCAAATAATTTAATTTTCAATTAAATTTAGTTTGCAACTTTGCACTTTGCAGTTGACTAGTGGGGTGAAAAAGGAAACAAGAAATTTTAAAAATATTTAATTACAATATATTTGAGAGAAAATATGAGGAATTGGGAATTAAATGGGGAGTTTTAAAAAAATAAATATTGATCATAAAAATTAGGGAATGGGAAATTGATTCCCAAGACTTGCCTTGGATTTTTGCTTTTTCAGGAGTTAAAGGTGGAGAATAAAATTATGCAACATCCTATCTTTGACAAGGCTGCTAGAAATGGGTTTTTAATGACTTTTAATTAATTTTTGAAGGTTTTCATGTGCAGAAACAATAGGTCATGTCATATTGGAGGAGGCCAAAAAAATAATGTGAAATCAATTCCAAAATAGGTGGTACAAAAAATTAGAAAACCACTATTCATTGAAGAGTTTTCAGGAAGAATTTTGAAGGCAAGGTGAGTAGAGGCATGGTATTCTCTAAGAGATATTTTTTGGGTGTTATTTTCAGGTTTGGAATGATTTTCAATAATCCATGGAGGTTTCAGAACTATTGGATTGAAGTTACAGAGGTTACACATGTTGTTGTAGTGTTGAGAGATGAAATTGTTTGTAAAAGCTCACATAACTGAGCATAGTTTGCCATAGGATGTTTTTAAATTACATATGAGATTTATATAACAATTTTATTTTCTATATATCACTCCATTAATGACTGAAATATTTTTGTAATCAAATTTCTTTAATGAAGGAAATCATTATTTTCATGTGCGAGAAAAAATTCTGAATTTTAAATTGCAAGTTTAATTTTTTGTTTGAGCTTTAGTTTCAAGAAAGATTTTTAGAGAGGGTCTTGATAGTATTAAATCCCCTCTACATTAGCACAAGAGCTCAATGAAGAACTAATCATGGTCATGATGATGTATACTTGTTTGATTGATGATGTAGACTTGATTGCTTGATGTAGACTTGAATTTGGCATAATGTGGATATGCTTGAATAAAAGATATCGAAATGCATGAAGGAATCCTCTCATTTATAGAAATGAGTTGGAAGAAATGGAGGTTTGGATGCATCCATGATGAATGGCTGGGATTGAATGAGAATATAGGGTTTAGATTGAAGTTGTAGTCATGTGACAAGTGTCACATGAGGGACAAGGGCTATGTTTAGGGAAACATCCTTATATGAATGGCTAGGATTAAGATGTGGGAAGGAAAATGGTCATCTAGGATTAAAGGGTAGTTGGAGAAAATCACAAAATAAAGGAGGTGATTAGGGTAAATAAGATGAAGTTTCATGATTAAGTGGTAGGTAAGAAGAAAAGGATAAATGAATTAATTAAATGAATAAAAGTATTTATTAAATTAATAGATGAATGAGCCACATAAATTAAATAAATAAAATATTTATTTAATTAGGTTGTAGGATAATTTTAAGTGTCTAAACCCCTAATCTACAAATATGCAACCTATCAACAAGATTTAACTTGTAGAAAATAAAAATATTAGAAATATTCAATCAATAAAAAATGAAGAATTAAATGAGTGTTAAAGTTGAACACATTTGAAATGAAAATACCAAATTGAGGAAACCAAATTGATAATGAGGTTGTATCTATCAATATAAGAATCCAATACTTAAAGAATTCAAATTTAGTTTACAATTTATTTTTAGTTAGTGTGATTAGTTCATTCTTTAGTTTAAAATTGTGATTCATGAATTATTTCCTTTGATTCTCTAAAAAGAGTTTTATATCCTTCAACTTAAAAATTATATATTATAACTCCATGAGATTTTTGGAATAAATAGATCAAACTCTAGAAGCAATCAATTCCAAATCTATTAATAATTTTGTCCAAAACCCTTATACAAATTTTAAAGTATCTTCCACTTTAAATTTTATCAATAATTCCTTAGCTCATTAATCAAGATTAAATCATTTGAAGATAAGATTGTTGAATCTTGTGATCAATAAAATCTTTTTCTATTAACTTAGTCAACACTAATAATTGGATATGTTTTGATTTTGATTAATCATTGTTGTTTAAATTTAAAATTTAGAAATAATCATAGAGAAACATCAATTCGCAAGGTATATTAATTGTTTAAAACAAAACTATTAGTTATTGTTTAATATAATGATTATGAAGTTATTCCTTATAACTTTAGTTTTTTGGTTAGCTCTTTAGATTTTTCTTCTTGTTAATTGAAGAATGCTACATATAAGCATATTTCTCTTCATATGTTTCATTTAGTCACCTAGATTAAAAATTTTCCTTTTTATTTTAGAGGAAAAAGTTAGAGTTACCCTTACTAGGTATTTCATGTTCATCTCATCTCTGCGCTATATGCAAAAAATTATGATTAAATCTTAATTTGATACCATCAAATGTGCTTTAATGGTGTTTTCCTTAAATTAAAATTTTCCTGTTTGTTAAAAAGAAAAATTATGTTGTGTTGTACATGTTTAAGTAGAGAAAATTGTGGGTATTACATTTGGTATTAGAGCAAGCGTCCAACACTAGGAACTTAGTGTGTGCTAATATTTTAATAAAATTTTGTTGTAAAGGGCCCTAATTGTTTAAAAGAGTGTTGTGTTATTCAAGTCACCCCAGGATGGTTTGGAAGAATGTGTAAAGTCATGAATGATTTTATTTTTTTGTAATTGTCCTATGTGACAATTGAATTATATTTTAATTGGTGAATCAAAAGCTATTTTATTAAAAAAATAGAGTAATTTTTTTACATTAAGCTTATCATAAATAATTTTTTCCTAATTTAGAGAACTATCATTTTGTAGATAAATCATTACCCTTCTTAAAATAAAAACATAGGTCTTTTAGCAAATGTTTTATGGCAGGTCATTCTATTACTTTATTTTGATCTTGAACATTGTCGATTCTTGTCAAAATTGTATTGAAAGGATATGTCTTAGTTTAAATTAATTTATTATTCATATTATTTGAAAAAATAAATCTAATGCAAGGTGCTCCTTAGAATCACTTACTCAACCTCCCTAGAATCATTTACTCAACCTTCCATAATGTGACCATTCCTTTGTTATTCATTCTCAATTTATGTCAAAATATTAAAATATCACCTTTTAGTATAGGATGATAAAATCTACTATAGGATATATGTATTCTTAACCTTGTGTGAAGAACCAATATTGTTATATATGTTAACTCTAATTTTTTTCCAATACCTCCCCTTGTAAGAAATCTTAATAAATTATAGTTATGATTAGATAAATCCTTGAAAAAAAGTAATACTAAGCTATCTTGATAAAATTGATAATTATAATGAAGTAAATTTCTTACATGTACTTGTTTCTACCTTAAAATATATTAATTCAGCTAAATGAATGATTTTGCTTCCTTAAGTTAACTATAGTTGCTTAATCATGTTTTATTTACCTATGCAAGTCAAAGTTGAATTTCTCTTATCATCCTAATATTGACAAAATTTAATCTTTTTCATTTAGCGTGAAGGGTCCTCTTTTAAAATATGAGAATTAGGGCATATTAACTTGGGTAATAATTAAGTGGTTTTTATTTTTGGGGGTTATGTTAATTGATTATTTATTTGTTAACAATTGAGCCTTAATTCAATTTAAGTGAAGGGATTCAAAAAAATATAGTAGGAAATTATAATAGATAGTTGATTAAATGTTCTAAAGGGTGTTACCTTAAGTAGGAAAATTGAATAACAAGAGTAAATAATATTATAGTATAGTCAAACAACATTTAAATTCAAAATTAAGAAAATTGATAAATGATTATTTTTTATAATACACTAAGATTGTACCATTTCCCCTAAGTGTTTTGTATATAGCATTCTTTGAACTATTGTCACATTTAATTTAATTACTAAAAACTACTTAGTTAAGTTGTTTAAGTTATGTATTGAATTTTACTTTTTCCTATATGTTTGATTTTTGTCTTGTACTATGTTTTGTTGAAACTTAAAATATTAGGTAACCTAATATTGTTGATTATCCAAAAGTGTAATTTTTAATTACATTTTAAACTCTTTAATTCATTATGTGTTTGATTATAGTATGTTTTAACATAAATATAAAGAGTTGGATAGTAAACTAGATTATATGTTTTCAAAATTTGACCTAGAGTTGCTAGATAAAATGTGAAACATTATAATGGTTATGATAAATTAGAGATACAAGTAGTGTTGGTAAATTTTGATCATCTTAGAGAAACCTCTAAGAATAGTAGTGCCTTCAATAACTTTAATTTCAATTAGATTACTTCAAAAACATGTACAACTATGTCACAAAGAAAAATCAGACATAGTTCATTTCCCACATTAATCCTTCTAAGAGAAGCACATGTAAATTCAGTTTCAACAACTTGCATAAACATATTTAAGAAACAGAACCATTAAACATGAAATATGGTATAGAATATTAGAACACACAGATTTACGTGGGGAAAACCCTTTCAGGTGAAAAACCCCACACTCCAAAAGATCTGAGCCATTGTATTATTCAACAAAAAAAAGAGTTACAATACAATCTTAGGCTCATAGCCTTTTCATAGAGATTAAATCTTGTTTCATTTTGGAGACAAACTAGCAGCAACCCTGTTCTTTTTCCCTCTCTCTCCTTTTACGTTTCCCTAATCAACCTCTCAGTCCATTACAACCTCTGCATTGTTACAATACTCTCACACAGTATAAAATGTAGATTACCAATGAAATATTGATCAAGACATTTTATTAGGAGAGATTTCAGCAGCATAACCTTGCTTAGATCTTCCTCTCTATCATTACTGCAGAATGTTCAATGTTTATACATTCATTCTCAACTGACAGGAAACAATCCACCTTCCTATGTAGATCAGTTTGTATTCTTTCTATTGGACTAAATGTCAATAGTATTGGACATCGAATAGACTTCTCCAACTATCATCATTCCAATTTCCAACCAGACCAAATAGTTACGAGCAAACTATACAGTCATCATACAACTCAACATTTCAACCAACTTAGCACATGTTCATCCATAGTCTACCTTCAAGTCTATCGGCATGAATTTTTCTATCGGCCATAGTTTGGAAAAAAAAAACTAATCATCAAATTCTCCCTGATGTCATCCATTGACAAGACAATGTCCATTGGAAAGAGTTCATAATGTCACATTGAACCCACAAGTCTCCCCGATGTCATTAAACTCACACACCTTTCGAACCATCTTGTCGGCCTGAGTCAACTTGATGATCAGCAGGAGCACCAACTATCCTTATTGACAAGACAACCATCATCAGAGAAGGTTTCACCAAAGTCCCAAGTCACACTGACGACCTCACACTCAACTACAACTCGGAACACCTCATCAACAAGAGTCACACCAAAAGAAAACTTGTCAGCCAGACAAGCTATGTCATTAAGACTCTTTAAGAACCTTCATGTCACCCTGACCAACTACCATCACCTAGAGTCATATCGATGTTCATCATGAGTAGATCCATCAACAAGACCAAAACTATAGGAAAGAGATTAGGAAGTCACATCGATAGTTCAAGTCACACCGATCACTTCCATCAAAAAGATGTACCAAAGGTCACATTGATATCGGCCAAACTTCTATTGTCGAAAGGAGTTAGGAAACTTGCACCGATAGTTCAAGTCACGCCAATAACCTTCATCGCTAGAACATACCAGAGGTCACACACACAAAGGAACTTCACAAGGAGAACATAGATCGGGTTGAGTCACACCAATCTCACAAAAATTTCAGGATCACTAAGCAGGTCAACTAGACATCTTATCGGTCACACCAAAATCTCTCTCTCTAAGGTTTAGGCCAATGGGATTGAGGCACACAATTCCAACAATCTCCCACTTGACGAAGATCACACTAGCATCTCCAGAGCACTCAAAAACTAAGATCACATTGGCACCACCCATTTAGACCCTACTTTGTTCAAAACTCTATTCAACAACACTTAGGACACCCAAACATCAAGTTTCCATAGATAATAGTCTACCAAACAATCTGCAACAAAATCAAGTATCCAACTGTAAATAATTGTCCAACATTGCAATCAGTCACAACCTTCCATGAAACCACATAGATCTCAAACATGCTCTCATGCTCCATCAAGACTTCTACAACAACATCTAAGATATCCACCATTCAAGAAACAATCCCTATCATCCTCCAACATGCCACCTATGGAAGAAAGGTACAAGCCAAGGTGAATATGCACTAGTCCAAAGAACACAAGAAAAGGATCCCAGTGATATCAACAACAAGAAAACGCCATTACTCGAGAAAACAAGATAAAAAATCAACTAGAACAACAATCAACCTAACTACTACTTTCCAACTGATAAACCCATGTGACTTCAAATAGCACCCACAACAAGTGCTAGTTCATCCAATCATTCATACCTCAAAGGTATCCACATTAGTAAAATCATGCCAATAGTACATCCAACCCACCAACTGCAAATACAAGCTCCATGTACAAACCATTCAAGAAGATAAAGCTCAACTAGAAACTCCCACTACATAGGTAATGCCAAATATAAAAGATCAAAGGCATAACAAGTCTACCAATCACAACACATAGAAAATGTAACCATGTAGTACCAAGGAAATATCCACAATGATGTACACAACCTACAACCAATTGCTACAAGAATCATTTCTCTTGATAGTCTTCCAAAGCTCTTCCAAGTTCTTCAACACCCAACATAGGAAAGAGATAAAGAACCTCCAAGTTATCACTCAAAAACTTGAGTGAAAACAAAAGCTCTGACCAAATCTCAAACCAATGTAAAATAAAGTCAAACTTCTAGGAAGACAACCAAGACCAAAGAGAGAAACTCTACACAACATATACCTATACAAAATCCTCCTACATACACCTCTAAAAGCTAGGTATGTCAAGTATGATCTCCTTCACATCCCAAAGAAATTCCATAACAACGCCCAATCATTCAAACACCAAGTCCAAACATATCAAAAGTAACATGTAGAAAATCATGGATGCAAGTTTCTTAAAGAAGATCAAACTACTTGATTTCCCATAGTGGGAAATCAACCCATAAAGCATCTCAGACCAATTCTCATCAATAAATGATATAACAAGAAAGCTCAGGGAGATAAACCATGCTATACATCTTCCACTATGAATCCTCCATAACCATTTAAACAAAAATTTGAGATCCATATCATGAAAGAAAGCATAAAACACATCTGAAAGATATAATGGGAAAAATATCTCTCAAATTATACTTCACTACCGAGCAAACCAAGAGTGGGAAAAAAAAATGCTCCTCCAAGATATAAAATCCACCATGACTCATTGAAGAACAATCTCCTCATTGGTCTCTATTGAACTCGGGTTCAACCAAGGTGTAGGCTGCTCAGACTTTTTGCTGAAAACAACACCTTTCTCATCTCAAGAGAACTACAACCTCACCTTATTCTTCATGTATCCATGAGCACCTACAAACAATCATCCCATGTTGAACTCCAAACTTCATTACTGCACTAACATGAAGTTCTCAAGCATATGACCAATGTACTCAAAACATAGAGAAACTTTAGACCACTGCCAAAGCTCCAAACATATGAAACATGAACTTATCATGACACCATGATCTACACATCCCCCTTAGGAGATACAATGCTTCAAGTGACTTCACCATGGTCTCAAGAGCAATGCCTCATGCCAAAACTCTAATGCGCAAACAAGAGTATAACATGACATCAAGCAAACAAATTCCAAACCAACATCACCTATCAAGCACCACCAACATCTCAGCCAAAGACTCCAAACATCCTCCATGGTTCCAAGATGTTGCACATCCTCAAATAGTGACCATGAAAATGTTAAAGAACCCTTCTGTAGCAACAAGATCAAGAGTCCCTCCTAGTAACATCAACAGCACTAATGAAGATTATCCACCACCAAGTGATGAACACATAATCACTACTAAAGCTCCCATTGAACCGCGACATTCGAGCTTTCCAAGCATCATGACCAACCATCTCCAAAACTGAAAAGAAGATCTTCTAGGCCCACAAACATATAAAAGTGCTGATAATTAAACCAAGATCTCAAAAGTAAGGAGATTCACCATGCTACATGACTCCATAATTGACTATCCAGGAATTCACTTATAATCCATCGTCTTACCTCAAAAAAGAAACACCAATGCATAAGTGACAACAAACAAGGCCAACTTACAAGTCTACATAAACATTGAATCAAAGTGCGTGGATATTGATAGTCCACTTCCAGGTTGTCCCACTGCAAACATATGGGTAAAGACATCCCACAACTTTGTACAACTTGTAGATCCAATTAATGAAACATGAAGACTCACTACCACATCAATTTCTTGAACAATATGAGGTCTCACAAGAGAAAAAATATGTAGAAACCCTGACTCAAACACCAAATCAAGTACAGATCTAATTTTCCAAACATGTCCACACCAAGCACCATAGTCTAGGAAACCAGCAAGCAATACTTACATGCAGAACTATAACTATCTCATCCAACAACACCCCAAACAACCAGAGTCTAGAAAATAGTTTTACAAACAGCTCCACAAAACCACAAGCTTTTCTTGACCATGCAAAACCTGCAAAACCACTATGTTTGTAAAACACCCATGCACATCCATATCCACTGCACATCTAGATGACTCAAAAGTCTACACACAACCATCATGGTTAACTACAATAATGGACTAACATGAATATGTATCACCATAGAAATTTTAAGAAAAATCTATAGAAAACCTTTAGAACCAAAGAACATGAATTTGAACCAAGCAAGCACAAGGTATCCCTAAATGGAACAAGTAGTATAATAATTCTAGGCCCATTCTAGACCAATTCTAAAACCATAAGCATGCACATGCATACAAGAGAGCCAGGCTATTCAAAAAAATTCAAATCATCTAAGGATTAACTCCATAGCCTTTATGTATTCAAGGTTAACAAGAAATAATGCCTTCCAACTCCAGGAAACACCACCCAACATAAGCACTCTCTTTCATGGCTAAGAAAAAACCCACGCCTCTCCATAGTAATAGGGAGCCTCTCACACAGACACCCTATATGAAAGCTTTACTACTATAGAGCCACATAGCAAAGAAATTCACCTCATACATCAAGGTTTTACCGTTGCACACTAGGAGACATAGATCATAATAATTCATGACCAACTCCATTGTCTCCATCTTCACCATCCTTCAAGCTACGTGTTGTCTCTAAATACCACAAGACTTCCACTCACCAAAGGATCAATACATTAGTTGATTCCTCCAGATTTCCTCAAGCTTGACAGACTAAGAAACCTTCATAGGAGAAATACCCAGAACTAGCAACCAAAAGAAGGCTTTGATACCACTTGTTGGGAAATTTTGATCATCTTAGAGAAACCTCTGAGAACAGTAGTGCCTTCACTAACTTTAATTTCATTTAGATTACCTCAAAAAAATGTACAACTATGTCACAAAGCGAAATCAGACATAGTTCATTTCCCACATTAATCCTTCTAAGAGGAGCACATGTAAATTTAGTTTAAAAAAATTGCATAAACAAATTCAACAAACAAAACCATTAAACATGAAAAATAGTACAAAAGATTAGAACACACAGATTTATGTGGGGAAAACCCTTTCAGGTAAGAAAACCCCACACTACAAAAGATCTGAGACATTGTATTATTTAGCAACAAACAAAGTTACATTACAATCTCAGGCTCATAGCCTTTTCACAGAGATTACATCTTGTTTCATTCTAGAGACAAATTGGAAGCAACCTTATTATGTTTCCCTCTCTCCTTTTACATTTCCCTGATCAACCTCTCAATCCATTACAACCTTCGCATTGTTACAATACTCTCAAATAGTATATAGTGTAGATTAATAATGAAAGATTTATCAAGACATTCTATTAGGAGAGATTTTTGCAGCATAACCTTGCTTAGATCTTCCTCTCTATCATTACTGTAGAATGTTCAATGTTTATACATTCGTTCTCAACTGATAGGAAACAGTTCAACTTCCTCTATAGATTAGTTTGTATTCTTTCTGTTGGACCAACTATCAACAATATTGGATATCGAACAGACTTCTCCAACTGTCCTTGTTCCAATTTCCAACCAGATTGAATGGTTACAAGAAAACTGTATTGTCATTGTACAACTCATTAGTTCAACCAAGTTAGCACATGTTCAACCATGGTTTGCCTTCAAGTCTATTGGCATGAATTTTTCTATCGGCCATAGTTTGGAAAAACACACCAATCATCAAAGTCTCCCTAATGTTTTCCATCATCCTGAGGTCTCGACCAAGCCCATTGGCAAGACAACATCCATCAACAAGAGTTCATAATGTCACATCGAACCCACAGGTCTCCCTGATGTCATTAAGCTCACACAACTTTGAAACCATCTTGTCGACCTGAGTCACCTCGATGATCAACATGAGCATCAATTGTCCTTATCGGCAAGACAACCATCATCAGAGAAGGTTTCACCAAAGTCCCAAGTCACATCGATGACCTCACACTTAGCTACAATTCAGAACACCTCATCAGCAAGAGTCACATCGAAAGAAAAATTATTGGCTAGACACGCTCTAGCATTAAGACACTTTCAAAACCTTCATGTCACCCAGACCAAGTACCATCAGCCGAAGTCACACTGATGTGATCACGAGCAGATCCATTGACAAGATCAACACTATTGGCAAGAGATCAGGAAGTCACATTGATAGTTCAAGTCACACCAATCACTTCTGTCACACCAATATTAGCCAAAATTCTATTGTCAAAAGGAGTTAGGAAACTTGCATCGATAGTTTAGGTCACCCCAATAACCTTCATCGTCAGAACATACCAAAGGTCACACTGATAAAGGAACTTCATAAGGAGAACATAGATCAGGGTGAGTCACACCGATCTCACAGATAGTTCATGATCACTAAGCAGATCAACCAGACATCTTAGTGGTCACACTAAAATCACTCTCTTAGAGGTTTAGGCCAATGGGATTGAGGCACACAATTCTAACAAGTAGAAAACTTGAAAATACAATAGCATTAGTAAAGAAAGAAAACATAGATAACTTCCTTTTTGTGTTGTACTTATCAATAACAGTAATTATGAATAGAATAAGTGCAATATAGGAAGAAAAAAAACAAAGTAAAAATGGAGTTATAGGATTATCATGTGTATTAAATTTTGTAGAAAGGATTGATTGTAAGTTATGATTATGATGAAAATAGAGATTGGGTAGACCTAAATAGATTATTGTGTTGTGTATTGTGGGAAACCAATGAATGTTTTGATCATGACTCAAGTTAGAGATACAGTGTATCCAAATTGGGACGAGGGTGTGGTGGAAATTTAGGATGATCTACCTATATGCACTCTTGTAATAATTATGTGATTTTTAAAATGAGATGGAATGTAATTTATAAAAAAAATTGATCATATTTGTTTGTGTTGGTGTATTCCCTAATTTCAATCACTTTATATAGAGAAGGATTTTCTAGGGTAACTTGGAGTTGAGGGAAAGTTCTATTCACTGGGATGTAGTGATTTTTCCTTGATATTTTCCCTAAGCTAGATAGAGGACTACTGTTAGAATATTAAGATTTCCCTTGGATATTGAGCTGGTTCTACTCCACTTTTAGGACAACACTTTTTTATCCATAGTCCAAGATCTTTTTCCCTTAATTTTTGTACCCCATGGGTTGAGAATGGATACTTGTGTGCCATATTCTTGGATTAATTCTATTTTGGCTACAAATTTTGGATATTCAATGGAATTTTTATTGGCTATAGTTACAACTTCATGGGTATGTGATATCATCATGTTTTATTAACATAAGAAGAAAATTTCAATAGATATGGGTCATAAGCAATGATGGGAAAAAATGGATAGAATGGATTTTTTTAACTTTATCACCAAACATTTACAATGAAGAATCAAGTAATGACAGAAAATGTATTCCTATAAATTTTGGCACTTAATTTGGGTCCAATGATTAACATTAAAATGGACCTAATGTTTCCTTTATCTACTATTGTAATGTGTTCTACACATTCGCATTGGGTTTAGGTCCCTTTTAAGCTAAATTGACCTAATTTTATTATAATTTAATGTTGTATTGTGTATTTACTTACACCTTCACATCAAGTTTTGGGCCCTATTGCATCTATGACCTTAATATCATCATTAATAGGTCCCTAAGACCCTATATTATGTATTGCAACATATATTTCAATTGAAATCCCAACATAGACATTGGATACACTTAATTTTCCAACTCCTAGATATTTCCTTCACTTGAAAAGGTTTGGTTGGACCCATACACTACCTTGTGCATATGAGTCCCATCCAGATGGGACCTCTATGCCACAAGTGGCATATGAGTCCCATTTGGCTCATTTTTAGGGTTTTGAGTAGGAAATAAAGGATTTAATTTCAAATTTCATGAATTTCAGCTTCTAGGATCTAATAAATGGGAAATTAGATGGATTTCCTATATAAACAAGTTCTCAAATCCTGATTTCACCTAAGCCTTCATGATATCAACATAAGGAATCAAGAGTTTAGCATTTGAAGACTTCACAAGAGAGTCAAGAGAGTTTACAAGAGTATTTCTCAAGGGAATAACTCTTCATCATTTGTTGTAGCAATTCAAGATCCATCATCATGTCAAGATCGTAATGCATCAAGCATGTTTTTGAGCTAGTGTTGTGATTTAGTATTGAAGATCCATTTTCAAGCATTGTTTCAAATCCAATTCAAGATCAAGATCTACATTCTATATGACCACTTTATGCTATATTGTTGATTTACATTTCAATAAATAATTCAAGGTATCCTTGTTCATGTTCCATATTTCATTATTTTATCACAAGGTTTAATTATCTAAATGGGGTTTGACCAAGGCAAACCCATATTCCCTAACAATCAACAAGTTTTCCTCTCTCTACATGTGTGATTGTACATCTAGGTGTCTTGAGACTTGGAGATCCTTTGAATATTAGGTTGAAAGGTTGAAGAGAGTTAACAAGTCATCAAAAGGTTTCTATCTTCACGGAAAGTCACCTACAAGTTGCAAATTAGGGTTTTAAACTCGAGAAAAAAGCTTGGAAGGAAGAGCAGATATAGGAGAGCAGAATTAGGTCCTGACCCTCCAAAAATTTAGAGTGGGAATAATACACCACTTGTGGCATATGAGTCCCAGTACAAAAAAATTTCTAGATTTTAGTGAATTCAGATCAACCACTATAAGATTCCAGTTTTGGCATAGAAACCCTGGTCTGGGACTAAATCACCCAGACTAGAGTATGAGTCCTAGTGGGCACCAAATATAAATATTTTAGGGTTTTGGAGCTTGTTTTGAACTCATCCTTCTTCCAAGTGCACCTCTTCTCATTCTCAGTTTGTTATTTTGCATTTCAGTTTCATTTACTAGGTCATTTAGTCATGTTTGCATGATACTTTCATCATTTACATTTCTTATCTTTCCAAGCCCTAGCTTGGTTGTGAACCCCCTTTCTTAGTCTCTAAACATACCCTAGGATACCTTATTACAAGATCTCTTTCCTTCACTTCATCCTTGGATTGAGATCTCTAAGGTATCCCTTAATGAAGCAAGAGTGAAATAGGGCCATATCCATGTGCTCCATTTCCTAAGAGGTGGGGAATCATATTTCTATTGTTACATTTTGGTGAACCTATATACATCGAAACTCATATTTTACTTTGCAAAAAAAAAATTCTTGTGATGCATCCTTTTCTTGGTGCTATCATTTGGTTTGATTTCCTACAAGAGCATGATATTTCTTTGACTTTTCCTCTCTTGGAGACATTAAGAAAAATGTTCCCTAAGAAGAGACCTTGCATGAACGTACCATACACACTTTTTACATTTCTTAGTTATATGGCCACCTTACATAACACACTTTGCTTGCCTATGGTGTCATCCTGTTTGTTCATGAGTTTTAAGCATACGAAGCTTTTCTTGCCTCACGAAGCTCAAAATTCATTATTGTGTGGCACCTTATCAAATTTATCAATAGGTATAACTTTTGTATGGTTGTACGTATGGGAGTCAAACTTAGGCGTGACTTTCCTATAGCCACTTGCTTGTGTGTGAGTGCATATCGACAGTGTGAGTATGTATCTCACCTCCCTAGGGGACCACCTAGTGGACAGCCTGAGGTTCCACTAGCCCTTGTGAGCATGCATTTGGTTTTCATAGTGGAGATTCTTCTCCACTTGTAAGCCACCTGTTTGGATACTCACCCAATAGATAGCCTAAAGTTTTGTTGCCTTAGAGTGAGCATGCATTTTTGGACAAACATCTTAGATATAATCCACAATGTGTGAGACAAATGGTCAAAGCTTGATCCGCCTTTTATTTCTTTTTCTTTTGTCTTTGTGTCTTAACATTGCATGTTTGTGTATCTTGATACTGCATATCATACACTTTGTGTGTGTCCCTATATGCTTATGTTGGTTTGGTGTAGGATCTTGGATCCTGGGGGCTTGGTTACTTCCTTCATATTTTTTATCCTAGACCATCCACATTGATACATGAGGACCCCTCTTGAATGTGTACTTTAGTGTGAGTTTGAAGAAAGTTCCTCCTCTCACTAAAGTGGGGGCTAAATGTAATGACATGAAATATATCCCTCTACATTTTTTCACTTAATTTGGGAATGATTAACATTGATATGGACCTAATGTTTCCTTGATCTGGTGTTGTAATGTGTTCTACACATTCACATTGGGTTTAGGGCCCTTCTAAGCTAAATTGACCTAATTTTTCCTTAATTTAATGTTGTAAAGTGTATTTACTTACACCTTCACATTAATTTTTGGGTCCTCTTACATTTATGACCTTCATATCATCATTAAAATTCCCCTAAGACCCCATATTATGCATCTCAAGGCTTATTTCACTTGAAATCCTAACATAGACACCAAATACACTTAATTTTTGAACTCCCTGACATTTCCTTTTCTTGGAAAGGCTTGGTGGGACCCATATGCCACCTTGGGAATATGAGTCTCATCCAGATGGGACCTATATGCTACAGGTGGTGTATGAGTCCCATTTCTCCCCTTTTTAGGTGTTTCAATAGGAAATTAGGATTTTAAGTTTAAATTTCATGAATGTCGGCTTTTGTGATCTAATAAATGAGCAATTAGATGGATTTCCTATATAAAAAGGGTCTCAAATCATTATTTCACCTAAGAATTCATGATATCAATATAAACTGTGATCAAGAGTTAAGCATTATAAGACTTCACAAGAGTGTTAAGAGAGTTTACAAGAGCATTACAAAGGAATTCAAGGTAACAATTATTCATTAGTTTTTGCAGTAATTCAAGATCCATCATCATGTCTATATCATAATTCATCAAGCATGTTGTTGAGCTAGTGTTGTGATGTAGTATTGAAGATCCATTTGCAAGCATTGTTTCATATCCAATTCATGATCAAGATCTATATTGTACATGGCCACTTTATATTAGATTGTTGATTTACATTTCAAGAAATCATTCAAGGTATCATTTTTCATGTTTAATGTTCCTATTTCATTTTCTCACCACAAGGTTTAATTACCTAAATGGGTTTTGACCAAGGAAAGCCCCTATTCCCTAACAATCAACAAGTTTTTCTCTCTCTACATGTGTGATTGTAGATCTAGGTGTCTCGAGACTTCAAGATCCTTTGGAGAATAGGTTTCAAGGTTGAAGAGAGCTATCAAGTCATTAGAATGTTGGTATCTTCATGGAAAGTAACCTAAAAATTACAAATCATGGTTTCGGACCTAGAAACAAAGCTTGGAAAGAAGAGTAGAGATGGGAGAGTAGATTCAGGTCTTGACCCTCCAAAAAAGAAAAGTGGGAATAATACACCACTTGTGGAATATTAGTCCCAATATAGCACATTTTCTAGATTTTAGTGGATTTAAATCAACCATTGTGAGATTCCAGTTTTAGAACAAAAACTCTAGTCTAGCACTAAATCACCCAAACTAGTGTATGAGTCCCAATGGGCACCAAACAACAAAATTTTAGGGAATTGGAGCTTTTTTTTACCTCATCCTTCTTCCAGGTGTACCTCTACTCATTATTAGTTTGTTATTTTGAATTTTAGTTTCATTTCCTAGGTCATTTAGTCAAGTTTGCATGATACTTTTATCATTTACATTTCTTGTCTTTCAAAGCCCTAGCTTGGTGGTGAACCCTCTTTTTTAGTCTCTAAACATACCCTAGGACACTTTATTGCAAGATTTATTTCCTTCAATTCATCCTTGGATTGAGATCTCTAAGGTATCCTTGAATGAAACAAGAGTAAAATAGGACCATATCCATGTGCTCCATCTCCTAAATGGTGAGGCACCCTATTTCTATTGATACATTTTGGTGAACCTACATACATCGACACTCATGTTTCACTTTACGATTTTTTTTATTCTGCATCCTCTTCTTAGTGTTATCATTAGGTTTAATTTCCTTTGAGAGAATGACATTTCTTTGACTTTTCCTCTCATGGAGACATTAGGCACAACATTCCCTAAGAAGGTACATTGCATGAACATACCTTACACTCTTACACTTTTGGCTATATGGCCACCTTGCATAACACACTTTTCTTGCTTGTGGTGCCATCCATTTTGTTCATGTGTGTCAAGTATACAAAGTGTTTCTTGCCTCATGAAGCTTAAAATTCATTTTTGTGTGGTTCCTAATAAAATTTATAAAGAGGTATATCTTTCGTATGGTTGTACATATGAGAGTTGAACTTATGTGTGATTTTCCTATAGCCACTTGATTTTGTGTGAGTGCATGCCAACCACATGCGTATGTGTCTCACCACCCTCAAGGATCACCTAGTGGATGCCCTGAGGTTCCACTAGCCATTGTGAGCATGTATTTTGTTTACATGGTGGAAATTGTGCTCCAGTTGTAAGCCACCCTTTTTAGATACTCGCCCAATGGACAACCTGAAGTTTTATTGCCTCATAGTGAGCATACATTTTTGGAAAAATAGCTTAGATCTTATCCACAATGTGTGGGACAAATGGTAAAAGCTTGATCCACATTTTCTTTCATTTTCTTTCATCTTTGTTTGTTTATCATTAAATGTTTGTGTATCTTGATGTGGCATATCATACACCTTGTGTGTGTCCCTCTGTGCTTATGTTGGTTTGACGTATGATCTTTTATCTTAGTGGCTTCATTACCTCCTCAATCTTTGTTATCCTCTAGACCGTCCACATTAGTACATGAGGAGCCCTCTTGAATGTCTACTTTAGTGTGAGTTTGAAGGAAGTTCCTCCTCTAACTAAAGTGGGGAATAAATGTAATGACAAAACATGTATCCCTCTACATTTTTGCACTTAATTTGGGAATTACTAAAACTAAAATGGACCTAATTTTTCCTTGATCTAGTGTTACAATGTGTTCTACACATTCACATTCAGTTTATGACCCTTTTAAGCTAAATTGACCTAATTTTCCCTTAATTCAGTGTTCTAAAGTGTATTTACTTACACCTTCACATTAATTTTTGGGACCTCTTGCATTTATGACCTTCATATCATCATTAATAGGAACCTAAGACCCTATATTATGCATCCCAAGGCTTATTTATGACCTTCATAGCATCATTAATAGGAGCATAAGACCCTTGGTGTATGAGTCCCATCCAGATGGGACTTATATGCAACAAGTGGTGTATGAGTCCCATTTAGCCCCTTTTAAGGTTTTGAGTGGGAAATTAGGGTTTTAAGTTCAAATTTCATGCATGTAATCTTCTGGGATCTAATAAATGGGAAATTAGATGAATTTCCTATATAAAGAAGGTCTTAAATCATTATTTCACCTAATACTTCACAATATCAACATAAGCAATCAAGAGTTAAGCATTCCAAGACTTCACAAGAGCATCAAGAGAGTTTATAAGAGAAGCTATAAGGCATTCAAGGGTAGAATTATTCATCATTTATTCTAGCAACTCAAGATCCATCATCATGTCAAGATCATAATGCATCAAGCATGGTGTTGAGCTAGTATTGTTATGTAGTATTGAAGATCCATTTGCAAGCATCGTTTCATATCCAATTCAAGATCAAGATGTACATTCTACATGGCCACTTTATGTTAGATTGTTGATTTACATTTCAAGACATCATTCGAGGTGTCATTGTTCATATTTCATATTCCATATTTCATTTTCATATTTCATTGCCTCATCACAAGTTTTAATTACCTAAACGGGGTTTGACAAAGGAAAACCCATATTCCCTAACAATCAACACATTTTTCTCTCTCTACATGTGTGATTGCAAATCTTGATGTCTTAAGACATGGAGATCATTTGGAGACTAGGTTTCAAGGTTGTAGAGAGTTATCAAGTCATCATAATGTTGCTATCTTCATGAAAAGTCACCTACAGGTTGCAAATAAGGGTTTCAGAACTAGAAACAAAGATTGGATGGAAGAGCACAAATAGGAGAGAAGATTCAATTCTTGACCCACCAAAAAATATAGTGAGATTGATATGCCACTTGTGGTTTATCAGTCCCAGTACAACACATTTTCTAGATTTCAGAGAATTCAAATCAACCAAAGTGAGATTCTAGTTTTGGTACAAAAACCCTAGTCTCAAAATAAATCACCCAGACTAGTGTGTGAGTCCCAATGGGAAACAAACATCAATATTTTAGGGTATTGGAGATTTTTTTGACCTCATCTCTCTTCCAAGTGCACCTCTACTCATTCTCAGTTTGTTATTTTGAAATTTAGTTTCATTTCCTAAGTATTTAGTAAAGTTTGCATGATACTTTCACCATTTACATTTCTTGTCTAAGCCCTAGCTTGGTGGTGAACTCCCTTTTCTAGTCTCTAAGCATACCCTAGGACACCTTATTGCAAGATTTATTTCCTCAACTTCATCCTTGGATTGAGATCTCTAAGGTATCCTTGAATGAAACAAGAGTGAAATAGGACCATATCCATGTGCTCCATCTCCTAAATGGTGAGGCAACCTATTTTTGTTGATACATTTTGGTGAAATTGATTACATTGACAATCATGTTTCACTTTATGATTTTTTTATTTTTTTTATGATGCATCCTTTTCTTGGTGTTATCATTAGGTTTCATTTCCTTTGAGAGCATGATATTTCTTTGAATTTTCCTCTCATGGAAACATTAGGCACAACATTCCCGAAGAAGAGAACTTGCATGAGAATACCTTACACTCTTTTTATATTTCTTGTTATATGGCTACCTTGCATAACACACTTTTCTTGCTTGCAATGTCATCCTATTTTTTCATATGTGTCAAGCATAGAAAGAGTTGCTTTCCTCATGAAGCTCAAAATCCATTCTTGTTTGGTGCATTATCAAATTTATCAGGAGGTATAGCTTTGGTATGGTTTGGCATATGGGAGCCGAACTTAGGCATAAATTTCCCATAGCCACTTGCTTGTGTGTGAGTGCATACCAGCCACATGTGTATGTGTCTCACCTCCCTCAGGGCTCACCTAGTGGATGCCCTGAGGTTCCACTAGCCCTTGTGAGCATGTATTTGGTCTAAATAGTGGACATTGTGCTCCACTTGTAAGCCACGTGTTTTGGATACTCACCCAATGGACAACCTAAAGTTTTGGTACCTCATAGTGAGCATGCATTTTTTGACAAATAGCTTAGATCTGATCCATAATGTGTGTGACAAATGGTCGAAGCTTGATCCACCTTTTCTTTCATTTTCTGTCATCTTTGTGTCTTTAACATTGCATGTTTATGTTTCTTGATACGACATATCATACAACATGTGTGTGTCCCTCTGTGCTTATGTTGGTTTGATGTAGGATCTTTTATCTGAGGGGCTTCATTACCTCCTCGATCTTTGCTATCCTAGACCATCCACATTGGTACATGAGGACCCCTCTTGAATGTCTACTTTAGTGTGAGTTTGAAGGAAGTTCCTCCTCTGACTAAAGTGGGCGCTAAATTTGATGACAAAAAAATGTATCCCTCTACATTTTCACACTTAATTTGGGAATGATTAAAACTAAAATGGACCTAATGTTTCCTTGATCTAGTTTTGTAATTTTTTCTACACATTCACATTTAGTTTACTGCCCTTTTAAGCTAAATTGACCTAATTTTTCCTTAATTTAGTGTTTTAAAGTGTATTTAGTTACACCACATTAATTTTTGGGCCCTCTTGCATTTATGACCTTCATATCATCATTAATAGGCACCTAAAACCCTTGGCATATGAGTCCCATCCAGATGGGATCTATATGCAACAAGTGGTGTATGAGTCCCATTTGGACCCATTTTAAGGTTTTGAGTGGGAAATTAGGGTTTTAAGTTCAAACTTCATGAATGTTAGCTTCTCAAATCTAATAAATGGGAAATTAGATGAATTTCCTATATAAATAAGGTCTTAAATCATTATTTCACCTAAGACTTCACAATATCAACATAATCAATCAAGAGTTAAGCATTCCAAGACTTCACAAGAGCATCAAGAGAGTTTATAAGAGAATTTCTAAGGGATTCAAGGGAAAAATTCTTCATCGTTTATTGCAGAAATTCAAGATTCATCATCATTTCAAGATCATAATGCATCAAGCATGTTGTTGAGCTAGTGTTGTGATGTAATATTGAAGGTCCATTTGCAAGCATTGTTTCATATCCAATTCAAGATCAAGATCTACATTATAAATGGCCACTTTATGTTAGATTGTTGATTGACATTTCAAGACAACATTCAAGGTGTCATTTCTCATGTTTCATATTCCATGTTTCATGTTCATATTTCATTGTCTCATCACAAGGTTTAATTACCTAAACAGGGTTTGACCAAGGAAAACCCCTATTCCCTAACAATCAACAAGTTTTTCTCTCTACATGTGTGATTGTAAATCTAGATGTCTTGAGACATGGAGATCATTTTGAGACTAGTTTTAAGGTTGAATAGAGTTATCAAGTCATTGCAAGGTTGCTATCTTCACAAAAAGTCACCTACATGTTGCAAATTAGGGTTTCAGACCCAAAAACAAGGATTAGAAGGAAGAGCACAGATATGAGAGAATATTCAAGTGTTGACCCTCCAAAAAATAATAGTGGGAATGATACGCCACTTGTGGTGTATTTTTGTAGTACAACACATTTTCTATATTTTAGTGAATTCAAATCAACCATAGTGAGATTCCAGTTTTGGTACAGAAACCTTAGGCTGGGACTAAATTGCCCAGACTAGCCTGTGAGTCCCAATGGGCACCAAACATCAAGATTTCAGGGTTTTGGAGCTTTTTTTTACCTCATCCTTCTTACAGGTGTACCTTTTCTCATTCTCTATTTTTTATTCTACATTTCAGTTTCATTTCCTAGGTCATTTAGTCAAGTTTGCATGATAATTTCATATTTACATTTCTTGTCTTTCCAAGCCCTAGCTTGGAGGTGAACCCCATTGTTTAGTCTCTAAACGTACCCTAGGACACCTTATTGCAAGATCTCTTTCCTTCACTTCATCCTTGGATTGAGATCTCTAAGGTATCCTTGAATGAAACAAGAGTGAAATAGGATCATATCCATGTGCTCCATATCGTAAAATTTGGAGCACCCTATTTCCATCGTTAGAAGAATATAAAGGAATAAATTCAAGATTCCTGATAGTATAACATCAAGGTGATACTTTAACAATACTATATAGGTGACAAACTTGACAGTGATTGTAATAGAGTTTTTTTGATGATGAATAGTGTTTCTCATTAAGTGATAAAAAAAATTATTTGAAATAATAAAGAGTTATTCTTTGCATGATAGCTTGAAGATATATATTATTTATAGATATATTGGTTAGCATGTTTCGAGTTGTTTCGGGACTATGCTTTTTATTCATGATGTAGATTACTATGCTGATAATCCATGGTTTGATTTCACCATTCCCCTTAAACCCTTGAGTTCCTTTAGATAATTCATATAGTGCATGTAATGTGCAAATTTGAGAAATGTGTACTATTGTTAATTTACTCCTTGATTGATGATTATTTTTCTATCAAAATTGATTCTAGTAGACTTGTGTTTTTGAGCTATTTAGCTTGTGTTAATTTTGTAATGGCCCTTTATCCTCAAGGACTTAATTTAATTTAAAAGTTTTGATTTGAGTTGAGATGTTGCTTTGTTGTTACTATGATTATTCTTTATTTCTCTTTTATAATAATTTAATAAAAACTTTGGAATCTTATTTTTACTTTTCTTAGCTTTGAAGCTTTCTTAATTATTTTTTAGCTACTCCCATGTGTGGCTTAATTTGAATGTTGTAAACTACCATATGTAGGAGGGTTACCTAGCAGGTCATATGGGGGTGCAAATGTGTTGTGAAATTTATATTGTGTGGATGGGGGATACAAATAGTACCAGTATGGGATAATTGTAATTCATTTCCTCCTAGTTCTTGTGTGTGACTCTTTCTGTACCTTCCATCTTTGATACTAACACCCTTACATAAAAAAGGTGAAGGTACTAGGAAATTTATTGAGGGGTCCTAAGAAGAGGGCCTTGAGACCACATTCCTAATATTATCATGATTCTATAGATATTTAATGATGGATTGGTGAGTCTATACATATATGGTATTTCAAATAAAGTGGTATAATGTTCAAATATATTTGAAACCATTCATCCTTATGAATCCCATGTTGTGAACCTTGTGATATGATTGAGTTGACTTAGTTATGGCATGTGTGTTGTGAACCAATTTATGTGATGTGGAATACTTGTGAATTAGTGACAAAAAAATTATAATAAAAGGAAGTGAGTTGTTCTTGAGATGAAAATCAATTTTAGAAGATGATAGCATGGCTATTATGTTGCATTATGTATTGTCATTAGTGTTTTCATTGATGTCAACTTCTAGTGTGGTTATGATGAGAAGGTTTTTGTGGTATTGTGCAGGTGTTGCAGAGGTAGCATGGTCACTTGTTTTCCAAGTGATTTTGAGAAAATTTACATAAAGAGCGTACAAGGTGAAAGGGGTGTGTTTTGTATTTTGTTCCACATTTATTAATTTTTAGAGATATTCTTGTGTATTTTAAATGTGATGATCAAATTTCTACAAAGCTGTTAAATCTAGTGTTTTAGGATTTGGATTGTGTAGTAGTAGAAGATTTGTTTGATAGTATTTGGCTGGTGAAGAAGGTTGTTTGGGATAAATAAACATTAAATGTGAATTTAATAGTTTTTGTGAAGATCATGGGATAAAGAGACATTTATTAGCTCCTATGAGTCCATAGAAAAATGGAGTTGTGGAAAGGAAGAATAGGATAGTTCAAAAATCAGCAAGAACCATGTTGAAGGAAGAAAATCTACCAAATGTATATTAAAGAGAGACTATTCATATTATAGTGCACATTCTCAATAGAGGAAAAGCAAGAGTAAATGGTTCAAAGACCCCCTATGAGCTATGGCATGGAAAAAATCCTACTATGAAATATTTTAGAGTGTTTGGAAGAAAATTTAATATCAGGAGGGATGAAGAAAACTTAGGAAAGATTGATGTAAGATCAAATGAAGGAATATTCCTTGGATACTCTACAAAGAGAAAGGAATATAAGTGATACAACAAGAAGCTAAATAACATAGTTGAAAGTGCAAGTGTCAAAGTGGATTAACAACCACATCAGGTCATAGTACTGATAAAAGGATATGAATTAGATCAAACCCCTTGCAAAGAACAAGAGAAGAAAAAGAAAAAGAAAAAGAGATGATAGTGGAAGAGGAAGAAGCTTCAAGAAAGAATCCTAAGACTCCTAAGTATGTGCAGAAAAATCATTTTGAGGATCAAATAACTAGAGAAAAAAGAAAAAGTGTATTGATAAGAAGGAAAGTTGCTATGGTAGAGGAAGAGGAAATTTTTTGTCTACTTTTTGAAGTAGAGCCTAAAATAGTTACTAAAGCATGCAAGGAGGAAAACTACATCAAAGATATGGAAGAAGAACTAAGGTAGATTGAGAAGAATCAAACTTGGGAACTAGTCCCAAGACCGACAAACAAGAATGCAATAGGAAGTAAATGTGTTTTCATGAACAATTTGAATGGGAATGGAGAAGTTATCAGGAACAATGTTAGGATTGTGTGTAAGAGATACTCACAATTACAAGGAATAGATTTTGAAGATAATTTTTCTCTGATAGCAATAATGGAGGCAATTAGGATGTTTTTGGATTTCGTAGCACATAAATACTTCAAGGTATATTAGATGGATGTAAATTATACATTTTTGACATTTGGTGAGTTAGAAGAAGAGGTATACATTGAGCAACTAGAAGGTGTTGTAAATTGACAGTTTATCATTGATGTCAATAGATAATGGAGTTTTGTTGAAGCCAGTATTTTTCTACTCTAGCTATGAATGCATATTGATCTAGTATTTTGATCCAAACTATCCTATTTTTGTATGATCTTCTCAGAAGTTGATAACATAATTTACTATGACATTAGTTGCATTCTCTGACATGGTTTCAACTGACTAGGGTGTATGGGTTGTGAGGTATTGTTACTAGTTGGTTGTGAACACTGCTACATTGGCTTTGTAAGTTAGTTTTTTGGTCCAAATTCTATCTTAGTAAATGATATCAATATAGGACTTTGTATACAGGTTTTAGTCTACAAGATGTATTCTACCTTGGAGTTTCATTATGATATGTGAAGGAATTTGGGAGATATGAATGATGATATTTTGTTCTACAGTCCTCAATGAGTTTTCCTCTTGCACTCTATTGTGGGAGATTATACATTTTCTCATTGTAATTAATTATCATACCATTCGATGTTGAAGATAAGTAGTTTGATGTTATTCAAGGGAGAATTCAGTGAGCTAACAAATTTTTGTGTTGCAAGTTTGATGGAATGTACATATGTTTGGAGTTTTGGTTTAACTCTAGCTAACCTAACTACATATTAATATTAAAGGGATCTATCTTAGGTCCATGCCAAAAAAAATAGTTTTTGAATTAAGGTTTCTCTAATTAAGCCGACCTAATTAAGAAAAATAGATACACACGTATATATATGTAAGACATTATTTGGTGTGGATGTGTGTGTGGTGATAAAGAGATGAAGTTCACATGTCAGAAGTTGAAAATGAATATGTGTGAATTGTATAGATGAGCAACAGAGTGAGTTACTCAAGTATTGTGCTTCACCAGAACTAAACTCTAGCATAGGGAAGGTGCATTCTTCATCAATTCATACTTATGGCAGTGAGCCATACACTTTTGTATCTTGGTGGTTAGCCATTTCCTTTTGTATTTAGGATGCAAGCCTTTCAAGGACATTGATTCCTAGAAGTAAGCCTTGTAATATTCTATATCCAGATATATTATATTGTGAGATAATCCTCACCATTGATTTTCCCATTTTGGGTTTTCAATGTAAAATTTTTGGTGTTCATGTGTGTTGATGCTTTGTCTTGGTTTCATGTCTTCCTTTGGTAATTTAGTCAAATTTGTGATAATGGTTAGATGTATTTTATGTGAATGGTTTTATGGAATACTAATTCACCCCCCCTCTCAGTATTATGGATGTTCAATTGAAGGCTTTCAGTTATTTGAATATTTTGATATGGTTTGTAGGTTGAAGAAAGTATTATATGGGCTCAAATAGGCTCTTAGGGCTTGGTATGCAAGATTGGACAGGTACTTATTGTAGTAAGGATTCAAAAAGGGTACCGTAAATAGCAATCTCTACTTTAAAGTTGAGAATGATCAAATCCTAATCGTGGTGGTGTATGTTGATGGCATAATCTTTGGAGGAAATGAGAAAATGTGAAATAGGTTTATAGAGGAGATGTAAAAAGAGTTTGAAATGTCAATTTTTAGGGAGATGAATTTCTTCCTTGGGATACAAAACAGTTAATTAGAAAAAGGTATATTCATTACACAATCAAAATATGTTAAGGAAATGTTAATTTTTTTTGGAATGGATAAATATAAAACACTGTGTACTCCCATGGTTGTAACTTGTTATAAATTAAGCAAAAATGATGAATATCCTAAGATAGATCAAACAAAGTAAAGATCCATGATTGGTGGATTGCTATATCTAATTAAAACTAAATCAGATATCATGCATGTAGTATTTCTTGTGGCAAGATTTCAATAAGATCATAGAGAATCACATGTGGTGATAGTCAAAAGCATATTCAGATATTTGATAGGCACTCCAAACTATGGTCTATTGTATTCTAAGAATAATAAATTATCTTTGAGTGCTTATACAAATGTAGATTGGGAAGGTTGTGTAGATGATAGAAGAAGTAAAAGTTGAGGTTCTTTATTTCTTTGAAATAGACTAGTTTCTTGGTTAAGTAAGAAGAAAGATCTAGTGCCATTATCTACTGCAGAGGAAGAATATATTGCTACAACATTTTGCTGCACAATGGTGTTGTGGATGAAGTAGACATTGAAAGATATTAGAGTATCTTATGATGAACTTATTTATATCTTGTGTGATAATACAAATGATATCAATAATTCAAAAAGTCTAATAATGCATTCAAGTACAAATCATACCTCTATCTAGTAACACTTTCTAATAGAGAAAGTTGTTGAGAATGAAGTAAAGATGGAGTATGTACCTACAAAGAATCAAGTAGAAGACATTTTCACAAAGGCTCTTCCAAAAATTACATTTTTAGTATCTCAATAATAAGCTAGAGGTTATTGCCCCTCCTTTCAACTATATGAATAAGATGGTGTATTTGTCTAGGGGTGCAATTCAAGATTAATTTTGTGTCTTGGACTGATGAAGGCTACCTCTCAGGGGGAGTAGGTAGTGGTGTTCTTTGGTTAGTGTAGTCATGGGGAGTATATCTTGTGTTTAAAAGTGGGGGGAGAGAGAGAAGTGAAGTATTCAAGTGTTTATCTTGTCCATTGATGTCAAATGGGGAGAGAGTGAAGTTTGAAAAATATAGAGAAAAGTGGAGAGGGAGATGTCCATATAAGGGGAAGAGATTCTTTAGAGTTGCAGATGTGGAGTTGATTTTATTGTTGATGGTTTTTCAACAAGTGTTTCCATCAATGACAAAGAGTGAGATTGTTGCACTAAATTTTCATTTGTTTTTTCATTGATGTCAACCTCTAGTGTGGTTATGATGAGAAGTGTTCATGGTATTGTGTAGGTATTGCAGAGGTAGCATGGTCACTTGGTTTCAAAATTATTTTGAGAAAATTTTCTTAAAGAGTGTATAAGGTGATAGGGGCGTGTTTTGTATTATGTTGCACATTTAGAACTTCATTTTTGAAGATGTGCTTGTATGGTTTGAATTTGATGATCAGAGGTCTATGGAGGTGTTATATCCAACATTTCAAGTTTTGGATCATTTGGAAGTAGAAGTGTTTGATAGTGTTTGGCTTGTGAAGAAGGTAGTCTGGGAGAAATGGAATTGCTTCTCATTTCACTGCATTGAAGTTTCATGTCTTGTGTATTTGAGAATGTGCTAGTATTTCCTATATCTATCTCCCCTTGGATAGTTTAGGGCTCAGCTTCCCTACAAGCTTGGTTCATGGGTTGTGTCTTAGTAGTTGTTTGACTAGCTACATAGGTAGATAGTATTTTTAGTTACAGGTGTTTGCACTAGTTTTGTTTGTGCAAACTATTAGAATGTTAGAATAATAACCAATAGCTAATAAAATGATCTTAAACAATAATGATTTAAATATTTTGAATTTTGCATGATAACAATCAAATGTGTCATTATGGGTGACATATGTGCTGCAAAAAACCTTGCATGTATTACTTCATACAATGATTGTGGTATTTGAAGACTCGATTATGTTACTACACATGAAAATTGTTGCATACTTCCTAAAAATAAAATTTTCTCTAAACTTCCAAGAAATTCAGTTAGTTCACATTGGGTTCACCAAATGTAGATAAGTGAAATTCAGTGAAATAATGCATGAATCAATTATAGCAACCACAAATATATCAATTCAAGCCATGATGACCCTAAAATAACAATGAATCACAAATGACAAATAGAAATCCAAATAATGAAGTAATAAACCTCAACTCCTGTGTTATAATTTAATCACCTTCATTTCTCCTCTCCATTTTTCTTTGTTTGTTCTCATATTTGTATTATGTAATGTATTTGATAAGCTTGATGTTGATGCAAGATAACTAGATCTTGAGATAGAAAAACTTCAAAGACTGTGGTTAACATCAAAATGAATTGAAAGCTTACTTTTATATAAATACCAATTCAAATGAAGGGTGAGGATTAGATGATGGGCTATCATGATCAATGGATGAAATTAATTGAGAAGAAAAGAGATAAGGATGAGAAGGATGGAATGAAACTCAAGAAAGTACTTGAGATTTAGGGCTTAGCTAAGAAGAAATAAATTAAATAATGATAGAAGTTATTCTATTTAGGAGAGGGGAAGTGAATAATTAAATAATTAAAATAATTATTTAATAAAGGAGGGAAAATGATAAATTAAATAATTAAAAATAGTTATTTAATTATGGAGATAAGAAAAGGATAAATAATTAAATAAATAAGATTTATTTAACTATGGAGGGAAAAGGCTAACAAATAGTTAAATGATTAAAACAAATTTAATTATAGAGGGAAAAAGGATATTAGTGATGCAACTTAAATAAATTGACATTTATTTAAAATAATCAAGAGAGGAATAAAGGTAGAGTGAATTAACTAAATAATTAAAATTATTTAATTATGCATGGACAGAGGCAAATTAGTGATAAAATGTTGTTTGCAAGCTCGAGACATTTTTCAATATCTACACCCTCTAAAGGTAATGGAAGAATTCCAAGATTTCATCTTAGAAAATGATCTATTAGATTGCCCTCCCCAAAATTGTATATTTACATGGACAAACAAGAAAAAAGACTTCTACTTAATTACATAGTGGTTGGATAAATTTCTATTTTTTTATAGAAGGGTTTGTAGAAATAGCTCCTTATGAATCATCTATCCTTTCCTTACCTGGTTTAGATCACTTCCCCATATAAATGGCCTTAGCTTCAAAAACACCACATACTAAGTCATCCTTCAAGTTTCAGGAAATGTGGCTCAGAGACCCTCATTTCCTACCTCAACTTTGGAGTTGGTGGGAAAATGTGCCCTTTACTACTAGTTCCATATTTTTTCAGTTAGCGAAAAAGTTAACATATATCAAATAACAAATCAAGGCTTGGAATGAGCAACATTTCAAGAATATTGTTCAATAAAAATAATCACTAGAAACCCAACTTGATGAGATCAATGATCATATCATTAAAATTGGTATGAACAACACCTCTTTTAACATGTGTAGAAAAAAATCAAAAATAGAAGAAACTCTGACAAGAGAAGAAATATACCAGAGGAAAAAATCCAGAGAGCTATGGCTCAAAGAAGGGAACAAAACCATAAAATCCTTCTATTTATCATCAAAATTTAGACAAAAAATGAATGTTATTCTCAACTTTAGCTCCCCCCCAGGTAGTGTATTGATGAAAAATGTATCCCTCTATATTTGCATATTTGTTTGGGCCCTCCTTGTCAAATTGAGCTTAATGTGTCCTTTATTTAGTGTTGTAATGTGTTTAACACAATCACATTAGGTCTTGGGCTCTTGTAAACTAAGTGGACCTAATTGTTCCTTATTTAGGGTGTTCTAAAGTGTTCTATTACACTTTCACACTAACCTAGGGTTTTATTAATTATGGGGCTTCTTTATGCCTTAATTGATGCATCTTTCCAAGATTAACTGTGACATAAATAAACATCTAATCACATGATTCATGTGTTTTTGGATTGTATGGCCCAAATTTAGTGATCTAGACTCATACGCCACCTTGGGCATATGGGTTCCACCTAAGTTTTGGGGCCCCGATCTAGATTTCACATAAATCTAAGCATTTCTTGAAAACTGTGTCCCATAGCCTAACCTAATGTGACTCATACACCACTTCTGGCATATGATTTCCATATAGATTAAAATTAAATTAAATTCAAATTCTTGGCAATATTTTATTCCCTTAGATATAATGTTGGCTTGTAGTGTTATAATTTTATGAAATTTGGCATAAACAAGTATAAATACAAGGTTATTTCACATATTTTCTTTGAATATTTCAAGTATTCATGCATTATAGAAAATTTGAGTTCACAAGAGCATTCAAGAGCTGATTGCCAAATTTTTTGGATCCATATTCAAGTATCAAGCATCATGTAAAAGTCATCATGCATCATGTTTGTTTTTGAGCTAACATTTGTGATGTAGGTTTTCATGATTCAAGCAAGCCTTCAATTCAAAATCCATATCATTCAAGCAATAGTCAAGATCTACATTCAAGCTAGCCATTTCATAAATGTTTGCAAACTTTGTTTCAATGGTTTGGTGAGTTATAACATTGCATATTTATTCATTCATAATTCCTCCATTTCATTTGATTTCATTACAAGGTTTGATTACTAAAATGAGGTTTGCGAAGGAAAACCTCTCTCTATAACAAATCAACAGTTTTCCCTCTCTTTAGTGTGTGATTTGTAGATCTAGGTTGAATACATACTAAAGAATAATATTGGAAAGAGGTTGTTAAAGTTGCAAATTTCTCCAAGTTGTCACCTTGTTTAGAAGATCATTAAAAGACACTTATAGAGTAGAATTCAGTAATTTAGATCTGGAAACTAGGTGGAGAAGATAGAGTAGAGGTTGAAGAACAGATTCAGACTTTGACATTATGAAGAAGTTGAGCAGGATTGATATGCCACTTCTGGTGTATGAGTCCTAGTCTAGGGATTTTTCCAATTTTCAGGTGTTTCATACTTGTCTCTACCAAATCTTTGTCCCTGCTCGAAAACCCTAATCTAGGACTAAATCACCCAACCTAGTGTATGTGTCCCATTCTTCATTAAATTTAGTATTTCTATAATTTTAGGTCTTCATTCAAGCTACTATAGGTTTCCAAGTGCACCTCTCTGATTTAGTTTGTTGTTCTATTTTGTATTCATTTCTAGGCCATTTCTTGTAGTTTTGTATATCATTAAGTTTCATAATTAGGTTTTGCATGTTACTTGTCTTTCTAATCCCTAGCTTGGTGGTGAACCCATTTTATCCTTTGATCATACCCTAGGACACCCTTTAGTAGATTTCTCTCTCTCATTCCATCCCTAGATTGAGATCTCTAGGGTTTCCTTGAATGTAATAATAGCAAAATAGGAACCTACCCCTTGTGCTCCATCTCCTAAAATTAGGGGCACCCTATTTCCATCATTACATTTTGGTGAACCTACACTTAGCAAAACCTCATTTCTTATTTGGAGTGCATCATCATCCTTGATCTAGCTTGCATTAACTTTACATTAGGTTTCACATTAGTTAGTTTGTATCCAGGGTTTCTAAATCATGCATTAGTGAAAGTGCATATAGGTTGCATATTTTTGTATCTTGCATCATTGAATTTCATCTAAAACCTATAGTTGTACTTAGTCTATACATCATACAAACCAAAAAGCATAACTTTCACTTAGAATTTTCTGATTTTTTGCAAAAACCTGGGACTCCATCTAGGCTATTTAGTCCCAATATAGGTGGTTTTTCCTGATCTTTGGGTATTCTATGGTGACTGTTCTTCAACATTTAAACCTTTGAAAAACCTTGACAAGGACTCATATCCCACTTTAGGAAATTTAGTCTCATTTCATATTTGTAACTACATTTTACAGTATTAAATTCTCTTTTCTTTTTTTTTGTTTCTTGTTGTTAGCTTTCTGTTTTAGTTTGTAGAATGTATGTTTCATTCATTTCCTTGCATTTAGCTTAAATTCATTACATAATAGTATTTCTCTAGTGTTCATTGCACCTTGTATTTCCTTTCTTGTCCCTTGTATGATCTTTTCTAGTTGGTGTCCTATTTCTAATATGATAGTGAGATGAATTTCAAGACTCATGTCATCCCATGATAACACAATTGTCATGGATCTTGGGTTGTCTAGCTCTTTCACTACTAGTGTTGACACTTGTTCACTAGGTATGGACCATACCCTTGGAAACTCTTTACCTTCATGTAGTGTCACAAATTTTGGTTGCTAGTATTCCACAAGAAAACATAATCCAAATCCATGTAGACTTAGAAACCTACAAAATCAAGTACTAAAAACATTTCAACCACTGCTATCCCTACTATAGATAACATACATCACATGATTGAAACTGAAGGAGTTGAACTTGTGTATAACCTAGCTTAGATTTTTAGTAAACTTACTAGCAATACTAAACCTTTGAACAATTTCCAAAACCAAGGAGGAACCCAAATCCCTCCTCTCACAACAATTTCCTACATTCCTACCTATACCAACCCTCAAGTTACAACAACAATGCACCCTGCTAGTAATGTCATTCCTACTTTGGGTATTTCCACTAGTATTCCTAGTACCTTTGCAGCATCACACATCATATCTTCTACCACTTTACCTCACATAAGAATTCCACTCACTTGTCCCTTGAATGCATACACACCTCCAACATATTCACCTCCATCTCAAAATGCAAAAAATGATATTGTCATAAATAAAATTTTGTAAACTACTTCATCCCTCCAAAAGCAAGTTTCCACCATAAACCAAAATCAAAATGGCCAACCTACATATGATTTCAAAAGCAATCCCTTATCCTTGGAGATATTGATAACACACATACCACAAGGTCTAGAGATTCCTAGATTTGAGAAATATGGGGGGAAAGGAGATCCTTTTAACCTTGTTTTGGCTTATACCGTATTGTGTAGTGATTGTTTCCTTGATGATAAGCTCTTATCTAAGCTTTTCCCTAGGTACTTGAAAGATATTTCTTTAGAATGGTTTTCCTCATTTCCAAACAACTCAATTTGTTCATTCAATGAACTTTTTGAGGCCTTTATAAACCATTTCCAAGTGTACATGACTCCTAAGAAGACATTAGATTATTTGATGAGATATAACTGAAAAGATGATGAAAATGTTATTGACTTCATTTCATGCTACCAATCACTTTATTCCCAGATCAACGTAAAGATCCCCAATCCTCACCTTCAATGGATGTTCATTGAGAACTTGCAAAATAAGATACACAATAAGCTTACCATGTTGAAATTTCCCTCTTTCATACACTTATGTACTACCCTCCGTGATTATCAAAACTCAGTTAGTAGTCATTACACAAAATCCACCTCTAGCTGACTTGAGAATTCCAAGTCCACAAACCAAAACAATTACTAACCTTTTAGGAAACAGAGAAAAGGCTTCTTTCAACTTAATACCACTCAAAAAACAACTCAACATGTTGATACCCAAGTGGCTGATATAAGGAAAACAACTCCTTTCACATTGGGGGATCCGGCTACACAATTCACTCCCTTACCTGATACCCTTCATAACACAATGTCACAAATTTTAGAATAGAAAATGAAAACCTTTCCTCTTGTTAAAACTCCTGATCCTAATAAGCCTCTACCTCTAAATTTTAGATCAAACGCTTATGTACATTATCACTGAAAAAATGGACACAAAATAGAACATTGTAATCATCTTAAACATCTTGTGCAAGACCTCATTGATTCCAGTTGACTTTTAGTTGGAGGTGTTAATGATCAAGGAAATAAGTTTGTTTCCCCTCCCAACCAAAACTTGCAAATCTTTACCAACCTTGTGCCTAATCATAATATTTCATTTGTCAAAGCTAGTGAAACTACAAATAATAATGTGATGAATGTTGACACGAATGATGAGAACACAAATACAATTCAACAAAGTCCTACGGATACCATTGAACAAGTTCCTATGGATACTATTGAAAATGGCTTGATTGTGCTGATCAAACTCAACCTCACAAGGGCTTAACTAAAAATCCTCTAGACATTGCTTTCTAATCTAAAGATATTATTAGAAATGTACCCAATGGTCCTCTTTACATAGCCAACCGAACCAATGATAAGCCCACTAATGGGATACTAATTGAACATGTCTATGGAGAGAATGTGATCACTAAAGAATTTTTACTTGTGCATGAACTCTATCAAGAAACATATGATAAAATGAAAGCACGAATACAGACGCATAATGGTTTTGCATGGCCTACAATGGGATCGATCACCCTTCCTATAAAAATAGGACTGAAAAAATTAGATGTCTCATTCTTCATCATCTCAACATCAGACCAATTATGTGTGAAGGTTTGTTACTCGTGGCTAAACTCTATGGAAGCCATCCTGTTGGTCATGCATAAATGCTTAAAGTTTTCCTTTGACAATAAAATTTTCAATGTACACCATAGTTGCTTTAACCCTTTGTCTTCTCATGGAAACTTTTCATTAGATTTCTTTTGGAGTGAACCTATGGAACCTATAAAACCTCAAGAAGACTTATTTTTAAAATCCTATAAAAAATTTAACAAAAAATGTATATAAAAATTATCCTTTACAAACATGCCTAAACCTATGATTGAGCCTACCATCCTTGATGAAACCATGATTGAACCTAAAGACATTTGAAACAACCAAGAAAAACCTAAGTTATATTCTCTTCATATCTCCTCTAAAATACCAAGAGACAATGAAAACAATCCTAAAAAAACCCCTATGATAAAAACAGGTTTAGAAACCTAAAGAGAAAGTGGTTCAACAACATTCCATGGTTCCTTCTGTTCCTCCCCTTAGGGAAGAAAAGAAACCTATGGTTGATAAACTTACTCCTACAAAAACACCACTTGAAAGTCATACTAAAAGAAATAGAAATGCTAGAGAGTGTAGGCATAGACATCATGCTCTTGCTTGGAGGTTAAATGAAGAAAAGAAAAATAAAATTAAAATCCAAACCTAATTGAAGCAATACACGATGAGTCTCCCTCATTGCAACAAAATGATCATATACTGAAATTGCAAGAGGAGCTAAGCCATTCTTTGGACATTATAATTTTACCTCCCGTTGTGATTAACTTAGGTGATGATGATGAAGCTGCTAAAATTGATGAAGAAGTGCGTAATGAATTGAACACATTTTTTTCCTATTCTAAGAGCTTAAATATTAATTCTCCTAAGAATAGTGTTGAACTTGGTAACGATCCTAGCTTGAAACTTGCTATAATCCCTTTGGCTAGCTTTCTATCTTTCATATACGATGAGCACAATTGAGATGTGGACGACCTGCTAATAGGTTTACTCACATGTGCCTTACTAGTATTTTCCATTTTTTCTTTTTCTTTTGTGTGATTGCATGTGCGTAATGTGATCCTCCATAATGTCTTTTTCAATGTACTTCTCTCTCTTTGTGCCATTCCTCTATTTGTATCTACATTCTTCCCTATTTTGTAAATCTTTTACCTTTTTCTTTTATCTTTGTCTTGTGTTTTCCTTTTGGGGATGACGCAAGGTGTTGAGACATTCATGTCTCTTCCATGTTGACCCAAAATATTTTTCTTTATCTTTTCATTTTTCTTGTGTTTTCCTTTTAGGGATGACGCAAGGCGTCAAGACATTTATGTATCTTCCATGTTGACCCAAAATATTTTTTTTATCTTTTCCTTTTTCTTGTGTTTTCCTTTTGGGGATGACACAAGGTGTCGAGACATTCATGTCTCTTCCATGTTGACCCAAAAGGTTTTTCTTTGTTTTCACTCTCTTTATGTCATTCTTCTTGTTCCATCAGTATTTCAAGAATGATGACAATTCTGAGCTCTCTTAAAACATTGTAGCAAAGACAAACCGACCCCAAATCCATGGATCCCTCATGTGTTTGGAGTTTCATTTGTGGAAACCCCTTCCTTTTTTATGACGTAGCTTCATTTGGAAACATATGACTTGGCATAGGGCTTTCCAAATAAGTTTTCATGTCCTCTTTATTTTTAGCATTTATCATTTTCTAATTTAAAGTAATTTCTCACAACACAGTGTTTAGCAATTTCTTTAAAGTGGGGAATACATTGGCATTATTATTTTGTGTCTCATGTTTCATTGTGTAATCTTTTTATTTCATGTGATGTGTGTTTCACTTTGTGGTGACACTAGGTGTGATGTCCTTCAAGAGCATGATATCCCTTAGCATATTATATTACTCTTAGTGGCTTGATGTGACACACTAAATCCCTTAAGTTGGGAATCTTCTATTCTTTGATTGGTCCTCTATTGGAGACATTAGGCACAATGTTCCCTAAGTTGAAACCTTACATGAACTGAGAAAAACTCCTTTGGGCGTACCTTATACTATTTTTCCATAACACTTTTCTTTCTTGTGGAGCCATCTAGTTTTTTCATGAGTTTCAAGCATACAAAGCTTTGCTTGCCTCATGAAGCTCGAAGCTCATTGTTGTGTGCCACCTTATCAAAGTTATCATGAGGTATAACTTCAGTCTGGTTGAATGGAAATTCAAACTGAGGCATGACTTTCCCATAGCCACTTGCTTATTTGTCTGAGCACATACCATTCATGTGCATATGTGTCTCACCTTTTGGATACTCACCTAGCAGACAACCTAAAGTTCGAATGCCTCAAAGTGAGAATTTTATTCTTGCTTTTATTTATGACTTTGGTAGTGTATGTGTGTGCCTTGTTGTTGTTGCTTATATCATTTTACATGTGTGTTTTTTTGTGCTTATATTGATTCGCCATAGGATCTTGATCTTGGGAGCTTGACCACCCCTCTTCATCATCATCATCCTATCTTACTAGCATTGGTACATTTGAACTCCTCTACATTTTTTCATTTTTTTGGGTCCTCCTTTTCAAATTGAGCTTAATGTGGCCTTCATTTAGTGTTCTAATGTGTTTAACATATTCACATTAGGTCTTGGGCCCTTGTAAACTAAGTGGACCTAATTGTGCCTTATTTAGGGTGTCATAAAGTGTTGTATTACACTTTCACACTAATCTAGGGTCTTATTAATTATGGCGGTTCTTTATGTCTTGTATGGCCTTATTTTGCATTCACAAGCCTTAATTAATGCATCTTTTCAAGATTAATCCTCACATAAACCAACATCCAATCATGATTCATTTGTTTTTGGATTGTATTGCCTAGATTTAGTGATTTGGGACTCATACGCCACCTTGGGCATATGGGTCCCACCTAATTTTTGGAGGCCCAATCCGAATTTCACATAAATCTAAGAATTTATTGAAAAATGTGTCCCATATCCTAGCCAAATGGGACTCATACACCACTTTTGTTATATGATTCCCATGTGGCTTAAAATTAAATTAAATTCAATTTTTTTGTGGGATTTTCTTCTCCTAGATCTGATGTCATCTTGTAGTGTTGTAATTTCAGGATATTTGGCCTAAACAAGTATAAATACAAGGTTATTTCACATATTTTCTTTGAATCTTTCAAGTATTCATGCATTATAGAAAATTTGAGTTAACAAGAGCATTCAAGTGTTTACAAGAGCATTCGAGAGTCGATTATCAAGTGTTTTGGAGCCTTATTCATGTATCAAGATCATGTCAAAGTCATCATGCATCATATTTATTTTTGAGCTAACATTTGTAATGTTGGTTTTCATGATTCAAGAAAGCCTTCAATTCAAGATCCATATCATTCAAGTGGGAGCCAAGAGCTACATGTATTCAAGCTAGCTATTTCATACATGTTTGCAACCTTTTTTTCAAGGGTTTGGTGAGCTATAACATTGCATATTTGTTCATTCATCATTCCTCCATTTCATTTGATTTCATTGCAAGGTTTCATTACCAAAATGGGGTTTGACTAAGGCAAACACCTTTCTACTAACAAATCAACATTTTTCCTTCTCTTTAATAGTGTGTGATTTGTAGACCTAGGTTGAAGAAATACTGAAGAAAAAAATGGAAAGCAGTTAAAGTTGCAAAGTTTTCCAAGTTGTCACCTTGTTTAGAGGATCATTAAAAGACACCTACAGAGAAAAATTTAGCAATTCAAATCTAAAATTCAAGTTGAGAAGATAGAGCATAGGTTGAAGAGAAGATTTAGACTTTGAATTTTTGAAGAAGCTGAGTAGGATTGATGCACCACTTTTGGTGTATGAGGATCCCAGTCTAGGGATTTTTCTAGTTTTCAAGCATTTCAAAATTGTCTCTACTAGATTTTTGTTCCTGCCTAGAAACCTTGATCTAGGACTAAATAACCCAGTATGGCATATGAGTCCTAGTGTGCATTAAATTTAGTATTTCTAGCATTTCAGGTCTTCATTCAAGCTTCTACAGGTTTCTCAGTGCACCTCTGAAACTTCTCAGTGTTTTTTTTCTATTTTGCATTCATTTCTAGATCATTTCTTATAGTTTTGAATATCATTAAGTTTCACAATTAGGTTTTGCATGTTACTTATCTTTCCAAGCCCTAGCTTGGTGGTGGACCCCTTTTAGCCTTTGATCATACCCTATGACACCCTTTAGTGGATCTCTTTCTCTCATTCCATATCTAGATTGAGATCTCTCGGGTTTCCTTGAATGTAATAATAGCGAAATAGAATCCTACCCCTTGTGCTCCATCTCTTCAAAGTTGGGGCACCCTATTTCCATCATTACAGGTAGCAACTTGAATGTAGAAAAATCCATCAGTCAAGAAGTAGTCCACTTCTTCTCACACTTATTGAGCAAGCCAGTCCAACAAAATGTACAAGTAAAAAATACCATATCATGTGATTTTGTCCAACATATTCCCTTGCTAGAATCTAAGGAAGATAATGCCCTCTTGCTAAAGCATCTTGCATTAGAAGAAGTAAAATAAGTGGTTTATTTATGCCACCAGACAAAGCCTCAGGCCTGGATGGGTTTACTGCCATATTCTTCCAAAAAGGTTGGGAGTTCATGAGGCATGAAATTCTATTATCTTTATAGGAATCAAGAAGAAATGGAAAGATCTTAAAGGAAGTGAATAACACATTCATAGTGTTAATCCCTAAAAATAACCTTGCTATCTTTGATAATTTTAGGCTAGTAGATCACTGTGCAATACCATTTACAAAAAAAATCAAAGCAATCACCATGATACTTGCTAAGATCATTCCAACAATTATCTTAGATGAAAAAGGAGGCTTTGTACAAAGCAAGGATACAACTATACATGCCTTCATAGCTCATGAAATATTACATTCCATCAAGGAGGAAATAATCCAACAATGATTATCAAACTTGCAATGTTAAAATCCTATCACAGATTAAATTGGGATTTCCTCTTAAAAGTGCTTAAAGAATTTGGCTTTTCTCACAAATCGTGATGATGGGTTAGTTCATTATATTGTAGAACAAGTCTCTTAGTCTTGGTAAATAGCACTCAAATTGGCTTCTTCAGCTCTTCATAAGGAATTATATTTTTTATCCTTTATCACCCTTTTGTTTCATTTTAACGGTAGAATCATTGTGTTGGGAAATAGCAAGGGCAAGATCTCAAGGTGCATCATAAGGTATAAACATCTCAAAGTCAGCCATCAATATGACCCACTCATTATTTACAAATGATATGCATTTATTTGCCAAAGCTACTATCCAAGAAGCAAGAGACATTAAAAATATTTTAGAGAACTATTGCAAGGCTTCAAGTCAAAAATAAATTAAAAAAAAATCAAGTTATTTTTCTAAACACCTCCGCAATGGTGTTAGCATGTATTCTATCCATTCTCCATTTCAAATATGATGAATTGCTAAACATGAATTGCTAAGACCAACATCTCAAAGTCAACCATCAATATGACCCACTCATTATTTACAGATGATATACATTTATTTGCCAAATCTACTATCCAAGAAGCAAGAGACACTAAAAATATTTTAGATAACTATTGCAAGGCTTCAAGTCAAAAATAAATTTAAAAAAAATCAAATTATTTTTCTAAACACCTCCGCAATGGTGTTAGCATGTATTCTATCCATTCTCCATTTCAAATATGATGAATTACTAAGCCAATACTTGGGAACCCCATTCTTTTAAGGGCCAAACAATCTTAAGTTTTGGATCAAAATTGTGACCCAAATTTAAAATAGAATAACATCATGGAAAGGAAGATGGCTAACAATGGAAGGAAATCTCACACTAACTAGAGCATTCCTCTCAACTATGCCCAATTATGTTATATCAGTTCTTAAGCTAGAAAAAGTAGTGCAGTTGAATATAAAGCAATGCATCAAAAAGTTCCTCTAGCATGGGAATCTTGAAAATATGAAAAAGAGTAAGATATACCACTAGTTTCATGGAATAAACTATGTGGAAAAAAACATGGAGGATTTGGTTTACATAACCTAGAGGCAATGAACCTTTCCATAGGGGCCAAACTAGCATGGAATATTTTTTTAAAACCTTCTTCTAAATGGGCCAAAATCATGCAAAGCAAATACATGGACTCCACAATGCTTGAATGTATCTTTACATTAGAAATTTCAACAAAGGGCTCTAAAATCTGGAATTTTATCATAACTTGTAGAGAAGTTATCACTCCACATTTAACCTAGACTATATGTAATAGAGAAAAACTACTATTCTAGGAAGACTCTTAGAATGAATTCCCAGCACTATCCAAAATTGAAAGATTAGAAGAAATGCTAATATACTTGAAGAAACACTAGGGTGTAGAAGTAAAAGACTAACTTAAGCTAGATTAGAACCTTCTTTCAAATGAAAAATGGAAAAACTTTGTTGGTTACAATTTTCCAGCAAACAAAAAGTCATACTTCTCTAAAATTCTCTAGTAGAGAATTTGTTTTCCCTTCAATGACCCTAATAGACTCATTTTGGCTCCTTCCAATTTAGCCAAATTTAAGGTTAGCCTAGGCTACTCTTCAATCATCCAACAAGAAAATACTAAATCAAAAAGCTAGCCTCACAAATTATGTTAGAACTCTACAATCCTTCCAAAAGCAAGATCATTTTCTTAGTTAGCATTAAATAAGTGGATACTTACCTATGAAATGGCTCTAGGAAATTTCACTTCCAAAAATTCGTCAATGGAAAATTCATCGTCAACAATTCATCGCGGGAAAATTCATCGCCACCAGCAATTCATCTCTAGGGAAAATTAACCACCAAAAAATCATGAAATTAATTTTACACACGGTGAATTGTCATGGCAATGAATTTTCTTGTAGTGAATTGTTGGGAGTGAATATTCCATCAGTGAATTACTAGCGGTGAATTTTTCGTATGCCCTATGAAAGATAGGCCAAGCTAGGAATATCTACCACCTTCAACTATGTACTATGCAGCCAACAAGAAGACCTGATGTAGACCATATTCTCTTAACTTGCAAATTCTCACAACATTACTGGACATGGATTCAAAACAATCTTAATTGCATCACAACCCTTCAAGAAGTTTTATTAGTATTTTTTTCATCATGGCCAACAATGAATAAATATTCCTTATTCTCCTCAATTTTTCCAATAACTCACTCAACGCTAATATGGTGTTTATGGTGGGAAACAAATCGAAGAATATTTTGTAAGGAGTACCATTTAGTAAAAGAAGTAATATTTAAAATGGAAAGGTAAATCTCAGAGTTAGTAATGTCTAGTGTGTATAAATCAGACACCTTAGGAAAAATCTACATAAATTGAGATGCACAAATATCTTCACAATGGGATTTGATCCATTCTAAAAATATAGGAACATGATTACTAAAAAATAAGCCTAAAAGTAAAAGTGTATTATGGACTAAACCACCAATGGATGTGATAAAACTTAATTTTCATGGGGCCTCTTGAGAAAACCCAGGTGCATCAAGAGCTAGTTGTGTACTAAGGAACTGCAGAGGTATGATTATTGGAGCCCTCCATCTAAAATCACCATATGATATGATACATTTATAATAAGGATGAGCCATAAGCATTACTCATAGGTCTAAAACTGGAAAAATTAGTAGGCATCAAACTTATATGGATTGAAGGGGACATTATATTCATAATCAATGCATATAATCAGAAAAACTTAGTCAATTGGATGTTAAGTGTCATCCTTACCCAAGGATTAAAGTTTTTACAAGATTTCAACTCATACCAGCTCTCATGTTGCTTTAGAGAGGGTAATAAATTAGCTAACAGTCTAGCAAATATGGTGTGTGACCTAGTTAATGGGGCACTACAAGTTTATCAAATAGATCTTGATAAATTCCTTGCCTTGGCACACATAGCCAACAATGAATTACACCCAATATAGCGGCTAAACAGGACACTAAAATAATTTTTTTAACTAAATCTTCACTTTCGAGCACCTATAGTAGCTAAACCGTGAGGAATTTGAAGATGATACAAACTAGAGTTTTGTGAAATTTTGTCTATAGATTCTAAATATATTTTTTTCAAAATTGTTGGAATCACATTGCACTTCTTTTTCCATCTCCTTCAAAAACTAGTTTTTTTTTTTTTCAAAAAACAACATTTTTCAAAAGTGACACTCACCATATAACGCATAATTTTTTTTCCATGAAGGATAAAATTCTAATTCTTTCAAATTTAGATTCATAACTCTGATATCTAGTGCTTCCACTTGGTTAGATAGTTTTTTATTGAATATTTTTTCTTTAATCAAGTTTTGAAGTCAAACCAATTATAATTCAGATAGCGACCGTATAACGCGTAACTTTTTTTGTATGTATTGAAATTCAATTTTTTTTTCTTTGTTGGATCAAGGACTTCAATATTTGGTGCACTCATTTTTTTTTTTATTTTTTTTTGATAATATGTTATTTTTCTACATGTGCAGAACATAGAGCTTGATTTTCTGTGAAAAACCTACATTCACAAGAAATAAAAAATAAATATAATAATAAAATTAAATTTATTTAAAATTATAATTTTTGGGAAGCTTATAATAATGACTACATACTTTCAAAAAATAATTTTTAAATGAATTCATTTGATCCCCCAAAAGGTAAATCAAAAGTGGTTTTTTATCAACATTTTGATAGGTGTGAAGGAGACTCCGTTATAGGTATGGTTTAAAACTAGTGAGGTTTTATCCAAGGGGGTTTGATTTAAGGTAGTTTGATAAAACCCTCTTCAATTGGAATGCTTTAAATGGAACTTTTTAAGGCTTAAATCATTATATTTTCAAAAAAATGTGATTTGAACAAAAATCAAATCCTCCCAAAAATTGTAAACCAGCTTTGTGGGATCACAACTGAGCTAACATTCCAATTATTTTAAGTGTTCAAGTCATGTGATGATGTCTCTCACAAAAAATACCTACCTCCAAGTTATGTAGGCCCTTGGGTGGGCATCCACTTTTTCCCACAAGCCCTTTTTGGCTAAGTCTACATTGGTCGAAGTTGTGTAATCTCTTTCATGCCCATAGGCCAAAATGCAAGTTGTAAAGTGTTGTGGTGACATGTGGTATCCTTAGCCATTTGGTTGTGTCCTTCATGGCCACGTGGAATACTGGTACAGTCCAACGAAGCCCTCAAGCATTCCAAAATATCTCCTAGTGTGAGGTTGGTTGGCTCTACTATCGAGATTTCAAGCTTTTGTTTTTCCAGTGGGCCATTTTTTTTGAGGTTTACTTTCTACTCAAGCTTTGATGCTTTCCAAAATGTGAAGACCCCACCCTAAAACATACTAGTAGCCTTAAGTTTTCTAGTCATGGGATTCTATGTTTCTCTAGCAATACCTAGATCAGCAAACTATGTTTTCCCTTGGGTGGGCATTCACTTCTATTTGTGATCCCTTGATGGTTAAATTCACACTCGTTAAAGTTTTGTAATTCTTATCGATCTCAGTGGCTTCAACCCAAATTATAAAGTACAATGTTGACATGTGGTTTCCTTGAGTTTCTAATGTTTCTTGGACATACCAAATTCCCCCCACCCCCCTAAGTAAATGCCACATGTCATATTGGTGCAACCCAACAAAGCCCATAAGTATCACAAACAAGAACTAGTGAATGATTGGTCAGTTATGCTAGCAAGCTTTTCATAAATGAGCATCTCGGGAACCCAGGAATACATAGTGCATAGCAAGAAGTGCTATGGTGCCATGTGGTGGCTCTATGAACCACCAACAAAAAGGTATTGTAATGCCTCCCTTTTAGCCAAAAGTTTACCTTTGCAACATGCCTCGTGTTGCATTTGCACAAATTACAAAAGTTGCTACATATTGATGAGAACCACCATTATGCGATTGGCTGGGCCTTTTGGTGGGTCCATCACATGGTAAAAAAGAGGGTGGTTGTGAGGTGTGTTTGAGCATGTCTTAGGATCATCTTCAGAAAGCTCGATTACTTACAAATTTCTACTTTTCATAAAGCTAGTGCTAAACTTAACCTAAATAATGCTCTCACTATCTTGGCATGCATAAGCATGTGGCACCATTGTGCTCTCTTGAGTGACCTTTCAAACAATAAGCTTCCTCAAGCTATGCAAACTTGACATGTGGCAGCATCAACATTGGGGTATGTGCTTTCCATTCAAAAGAAAAAATGGGTACATTTTTGTAGTAATAGAAAAAGTAGCCTTTTTCTCTTACTTGGATTGATAATTAACATTAAAACTGAATTAATGGTGTCTTGGGATAGTGTTGTAATGTGTCGTAAGGACCTTTATTTGATTAAAACATGCCTTAATTGGTCCTTTGCAAAGGTGTTGTAAAGTGTTGTAACACACTTTCACACTTTTCTAGGATTTAATTAATTAATTAAGCCTAGTGAGCCATTTTTAATAAAATATATTTAACTTGTACCTTATTTAGGTGTTGTAAAGTGTTGTAACACACTTTCACATTTATCTAGGATCCCCTTAATTAATGATGATTAATTGAGTTTAATTGACCCCTTTAATTCAAATTCAATCCCCCTTTTCAAGGATCTATGTCGACACCCAATAATGATAGTGTATGACATTTAATTTGACAAATATGATGTCCTGAAAAGTGTTGCTAGGACCCATTCACCTTTACTGGTGCAAGGTGTCCTCTCCACATAGGACACACCTTTCTTTACATTTTTGAGGTGGGTTTTTGATGTTATTTCACCTCCCCGAAGCTTGGTCCTAGAAATTATGCTAGGACCAATTCGCCTTTAGTGGCGAATGGGTCCTCCCTTAATAGGACCCCTCCTTTTGAATTTAATTGTGGCGGGATCCTTATAATTTTAAGACCCAGATCCAAGGTTGGCTTGAATTCTTTGAATTTTGGGGTTAATCTCTCAATTTAGTATAAATAAGGGGTTAATTCACATTATTTCACCTAGCAACTTTGAGAGGGAATCCTTATAGATAATTGGAGTCTACAAGAGCATTTCAACAACATTCATAAGGAATTTCATGGAAGATTTCTAGAGTTTATTGCAACAATTCAAGATCAATTCATCATGTCAAGGGTTTAATGCATTCATGTATGTTATTGGGCTAGGATAGTCAATGTAGCATTGATGATCTACTTGCAAGCATTGTTCACATCTTATTCAAGGATCAAGAACTACATTCTTCATGGCCACTACATGCTAGTTTGTAGATTTGTTTCACAATACATCATCCAAGGCACGATATCAATTTCATATTTCATGTTTCATGCTTCAATTTCATTTATTTCATCATTTGGTTTAATTACCTACGAGGGGTTTGACCAAGGAAAATCCCCATTCACTAACAATCAACAATTTTTTCTTCCCTTGAATTTTTGTTTGCATATTTATAGGTTGAAGATCAAGTGGAGAAGAAGTATGAAGAAAAATTGCAAAAGTTGTCAAGATGCAAAGTTGCCATCCATAGTGCAAGAATACAAAAACAAGGCTACAAAATTTATTCTAGACTTTCAGGGAGCTGAAAACTTGGGAATTGAGAGTGCAGATATTGAAGTACAAAATTCAAAAGTCAGCTTTCCAAAACCCTAAAAGGACCCATTCACCACTAAGGGCGAATGAGTCCTCAATGAGTCATGAAAAAGAACTTTTTGTGAGAGGTATGCAATGTTTATCCCTTCCAAACTCTCCCTAAAGGTTGTAGGTTCCATTAGTTTTATGTTCAAGATTCTAGATGCAATTTATAGATCACATTTTGGGTTTTATTTGCTATGTTTAATATTTCTCCCAAAGTTCAGGTTGTTCAGTCATTTCTGTCAGGACACTTTGCACCAAAGTGGGACACTTTGCGCCAGAACAAGACTATTTTTGAGATAAGTTTTAAGTATCCTCCACTCATCCAATTTGCATCAAATAAATTGTGTTTGATAGCTCTATGTTTAATCTACTCAGATCTAGTCTTACATTTCATTTTTGAGTTGGTTTGCTATTTTATTTCCATCTCCCAAAAGTGCATTTTATTCATATTTAGCCATTTTATACACAAGGGAAATTGCAAGATTCCTTAAATAATTCACTCACCCAAGGGTTGAAAGTGGGTTTTTTACTTGAGGGATATAATTTCTTGAATGAAATAGAAGAATAGCTAGGTTCATTACACTCACTTTTCCCTTTCTATTTATAGTAAGTTTGGTGAAGTGGCCCAAATTTGGTATAAAACCCTATGTGTAGTGAACTCTAACCTCTTTTTCTATGTTTCAATTTTATACAAAAATGGTTGATGGGACCTACAATTAGTAGTGTTGATCAATTTGATGCCACCAATATCTAGTAATTTCTAGTATGGATGATCACTTGGATGCATTCTGACACAAGTCCCATCTCATCACTAGTTGCTTAAGGGATTTGTAATTAATGACAAAGTGGTTGCATAGTACTTCAATAGAATGTTGGCATGTATTAGAAGGGTAGTAAAGCACATTGAAGTTGCTTTAGTATCTCTCATAATGGGAAGAAATTCTAGAAATAATTTCCTTTGGATGGCCATGTTGTACTTCAATGATGAGTTGGCAAGCACAAAAATGGTAATAAAGTGCTTTAAAACCTACATCAATATCTCTCCTAATGGGAAATAAATGTGGAAATAAATTCCTTTCGCCTGAAGTGTGGGATTCAATAAATAATTTTCTCTATTTAAATCAATTGGGTGATATCCTCGCTATCCTTCCTTCGTTATAGTTGGTTGAGTCCATGTTGAGAATGGACACTTCGATATACATGACATGTTCACAGTGTCAGATAGCTTTCATAGATTCTATTATAGACCTACATTTGAAGGTGATAATGAAACACCCCATAGGAAGGGACTTAAAAGTGGTAAAGTTGATACTTGGCATTGATTTCCTAAGGGAGGTTGAGTGTTATAAGGTAAACACAGACACCACATCACAGTTTTTGGCTTCCTTCCTAGATTTAGGAGAGAAAAAGGAGCTGACCTGGGGGTTCTAATGGCAAAATTATTCAAAAAACACAATCTAGGTGGTCTCGAGGCTAGAGTGGAAGTAGCATGGATGGGTGTTGGCATCCAAAGGCTATGAGATATCTGGCGCATGCATTAGGAGGAATTTATAGTGGAATGGCTTCCATTCCTCAAGAATTTTCACACTATGTCAATATCACAACATAGAGTTTTGGCACCTATGGGTAGTTGCTTTCTAAAATAGGTAATCAAATTGGAGCCTATGTCAAATCTCCAGAGGATTATGAAATTTGACACCACCCCTATAGTGGTATGAGTAGTGCATCCTATCCCTTGTAAAAATAATTCCCTCTATGGTTTTCTCACACTTTTTGGGGATATGTGCAAGATCATCATGAAAAAAACACACCCTTAAGTGGCAAAATATTCTAAAAAATTAGAGTTAGGCAACTTGACATAAAAATTTGAATAAGTTATCTATATTATTTCAAAAATATGTAAGAATATAATTTGTAGCAAATTGAATGTAGTTTCTAAACTACTAGGTTTTTTTTTTAAATAAATCTATTTGGTGAAAATTTGAAATTTCAATGCAATGGTACTTAAATTTTAGGGAAAAAATAAGTAGGTGTATGTCTGACCACCCTAACCACAATAAAATGATAATATTTTTTTATAATATTTTAGATATAAGTAAAGGACTCATGTACCAATGTGATGCATATTTTATTGTAATTTTTTTCTCAGTAAATAATTAATTATGATTTTTTTATTACAAATTTTAAAAAATATTAAAAACTTGTATGTCTGACCACCTTAACTTGGTCAAAACTTTATGAAATTTTATTTTTATTTTTTTAATCCTATAGTATGCAAAGCATAGAATGTGACACATGTTTTGGATTCAAAAAATGTGATACTATTTGAAAGCTATAGATGTTTTTCAATCATCCTATCAATCAGGACTTTAGTCATAATTCAAATAGAAAATAAATAATAATTATTTATTAAATTCAAAATAAAGGATAATTTATACTGATGGAAAGCTAAGAATCTCCTTAAAAACCTTTTTTGTTTCATCAATTTTGGGTAAAAAAAAGTCGTCAGCCACATACCCTACACATACCCATCCTATCACCACTTTTTGGCCCATCATGATCTCGTACATACCCTTGGCTTAAGGCTTTTGTTCTATTTTGGCCTCCACACGTTTAGCATATAGAATTCAAGGCATTAATTTTTATTTTGGGCCCCCTAATTGTCCCTATATTTTGTTTTTGTAAAATTTTATGCTATATATGTAATTTCAGAACTTTTATACTATTAATAATATTCGGGCTTTTTTCTTCCATCTAAAAACACTAAAAGTGGCACAAAATATAACAAAACATAACACATGTAGCCATCCATAGACATATGAACATAGTGACTAGCTAGTAAAAGGAAGTAAATCCAACCTTATTCCATTCATATTCCTATTACTTAATTTACCTAAACCTATCCTTTGAGTATATCTTAACAAAAAAAAATTGTGTCCCATACCACACCATGGATACCATATTTTTTGGGGATTCATTGCTAGCTATGATGAAAAGAAAGTATCATCAATTCAAGAATTATCCTTGTTCTAGACACATAAATAAACTTAACATCATACAACAGAGAAACACTTAACCAACACTTCCAATAGAAAAATTTATCCAAGTATACGTGATACAAAATGTAAAAGAATGTACACAGAAATTAAGTATCTAGAAAAAGGTATTAAGAAAATAAAGGCATGTATAGATCACATAAATTAGAATAGTCTTTATATAATACTCACGTGAAATTTGGTAATAATCAACGATAAGCTAACCTTAAGCAACCTATTAGAATAATAGAATCATTCTATGAACTTATCTCTTTCAACCTAGATGAATCAATATTTTAGTTGCTAAATTTTGTCAAAAAGAAGGAAAAATTTAATTTACTTACCAATATCAAGAAAATTTGGAGAATTACCTCACATAAGGATAGAGCGATTGTGGCTTAAGACAATGTCCATGGATTCTTATAGCACCTCCACACCAAGGAAATTTCTTTCTAGCTCTCTACCAAAACCAATCACCCAAAGCATATAATTTGAGGAGTTAGTAGTAGGTTCTACAAATTCTGCCTCCTTTCATCTCTAGGAATGATGTTAAAGGTATTTTTGGCATAGGTACTAAAATATTCTCTATAGCTCAAAGATTCCATGTCAAAACTAACCATAGATAATTAGTCACACATAGATAAGATAGCAAGTATTGACATGCTGAATTTACTATGAAAAGAGGATTTGAAGATAGAAAATTGAGATTTTCATGGAGACTACCCTCAAATTCTTCCATGTATATGATAGTCTTGGATTTGACTTGCTCAGTAAGGTGATGGAATCATTTATTGATAAATACTTCTTTTCCAATAATGAACTACATCAAATATCTTAATCAAAATTGCTCATAAATTTTAATTATTTACTAGTGCCAATGAGTGCACCTACACACAACCACATAACAAAATTGACAATAAATTTTGAGCAAGATTATGTGCCAATAATTGCTCTGAGTAACACCTCATCTACTTAGTGTAAAATAAATAGAGCTGCAAATAAACTAATTGTTCGCCTAATCTAAAAGAGCTAAAAACAAGGCAACTGAGAGACATCAAAATGAACTAAAAGTTGAAGAAGAGGCTAAGATAAAACTTTAATTAATGTTAATCAAAGGTGAAGAAGGTTGATGAATTTTGAGGATAGTAGAGCTTCTTGTGGATAAAGGAAGTCAAATGCTAGAAAGGTCTCTTGCATATGCAAGACCATCACTCTTACTTTGTGTCTCAGCTCAAAATGGCACTCAACTCTCTAACTACCAAGTTAATGGGAATCTTTCCACTATTATTTCTATGGTAATCTTTGTGAGGGTGCGAGAAGGTTGTAACAAATGACTTCAATAAATGCTTGAGCTAGGATTGATAATCTCTCCCTCTCCATTCTCTTCACATTTTTTCTACTACTCAGTAATTTTATTGAATGCTATTTTTATGACCCGTGCCTAGACAAGCTCTTCTATCACTACCAAACATATTTCAAATCAGCTTAATTTAAGAAATACAAAGCATGTCATTTTAAATTGTTTGTATAAGTATCTACAACTTTGACTATTTCATCAAACATGGAAAACCTTTAGCAACTTCAATGCACTTCATAATACTCATTTAATGGTTGTCATAACACTTATTCAACTTATTTTTATTTTGAAAACAGTAAGAGTCAATGTATATATATGATAAAATGTTTTCTCATAAGCATAGCTTATAATAAATATTTCTTCATGTAATAGAATTGAGTAATTTTGATAATTATATTTTCATTAGATAAAAATTGGAAGTGCGAATACCCATAACAGAGTAGCCATTGAGGCAGAGGTGGCTCAGAAAAAATGAGACCACAAAAAACAAGAATCATAAAAGTGAGCGAGAGAGGAACAAACCACAAACTTATACTTTTGACAGGAGCATAGAACCAATAACAAGTCAAGATTTTGATCAGAGCATGAAATTGAAAGAAGGAGACCAACTGTAGAGGAGCAGAAGCAGCAAACGAACCCACTCAGAAAACACCACCCAACATATAGCCTAAGAAGAACAACACAAAATAGGCATAAGCTCGAAGCAGAGAGCCAGTAATAGAAAATTCATGTAGCAACAAGGTAGCCACAACAAGAGACCCTTCAAAAAACATAGCATTTCTGAGATAGGAGTGAGCCAGTAGAAGTCACCAGCTACCAAAACCCAACAACCCTAGCCAAAGGGATAGAACCAAGAGCTTGCCACCAGCAACACTCCACCTCCAAAGGAGAAGAAAGACACTCCAAGTCGAGGCCAAAAAACCCTAGGCAACAATGGTAGCTTTGTCAGCAAAGGAGAAGCTGAGAAAGAGGCAAAACCCAACCCAAGCCGACAAGACCAGTCTCCACATCAATAGGAAAGCACCCCACCTCAAAAGGGGAAGTCGGCAAAAGCACCACGGTAAAAGAACCGACAACACCCACAAATCTGAGAGACGGTCACAGTTGCTTTCCTCGAATAAGTCTAACCCTTCAAAACCCACCACAAGCTTCGAACACCAGCACAAAGGAGAATAATAACTCCACCCCCCAATAGAGTAGCCTACATCAGCACCCAAGTGGAGATGAAGATCAACAACACCTCTGAAAAAACAAGGTAGTAGAGAAGGCAACCCACACCATAATACCACTAGGAACTGCCAAGGCCTGACGAACAACCGTAGAACCCACAGTCCCACTCCAAAAAGGGCAGAGCCCCCACCACCACTCCACGGGGAGCACCAAACAGTTCCAAGGAGAACCATCCAAAGAAATGAATATAAAACCCACTATCACCATACTGAGAGTGATAGATAACACACCTGGACCCATACCTAGAGTAAGACAGAATCCCCCATTTGAGGAAACCCCAGCAGTAACAGAAGAGATGGCCATCGAACTCCACAAACACCAACATCCAGGAAGATGCACAGGAAAAAATAGAGCACCCGGACCCAGAGAACGGCTAGGCCCAAACCCAACTTGCACTTATCAGAGGCAAAGGACGCCCTCCCAAAACACTCCAAGAATGAAAGTGCAGAGCTCTGAAATAATAGAGCATAAATGTCGAAACAGGCATCAAACTAGAAAACAGGGGACACCACAAGCCAAAAGATGGCCCGAAATAGGACAATGCAGCCAACAGCGAACAAATTCACCCATCTGCACATTCTAGAGGCATTAAGAGAAATGCCCAAAAGAACTCCAAAGTCCTCAGCAGCAGGGAGGAATACAAAAGGCCGTAAGGAATGCCAAAACATGGATGAAGGTACCGCCTTCCAGCAAACACCCACCATAGCAAACTGCAACACAAACAACAAGCCATCCACTTGGCCAAAGTATAAACAGACCAAAAAACATTTTTGATCCGCCAAAGGCTTCTTTCTACAAGAAGTGAAGCAAAAACATTCGCGCTCCGCAACAACAGCAAACAACCCGGAGGTAGAAGAGACAGCCACCACAGCCCAGATTCAGCCAGGGCCAAGAGAAAGACCCAACCCCAAAACGCTAGACGCGTCATCGTCCTCAGAATCAGGGTCACCATCGCCATTTTCTGCACGAAATTTCTAAACAGCTCCCCTGCTCCGCTTCCCGCTTCTCGCCATCGATAAAGACTTAATTTTGACAATTATGTTGTTCTATTAGCTTGAGTTTTGATTTATTTTCTTTCTTGTAATTTGTTCTTAAGAATCAAAGCTTTAATTTGTTGATGATTATCCTTCCTTCGATGATTTTTGGGGGAAACCTTCTAATAAAGACCTCCCTCTTAGAATTGCATTAGCTGCTTAGCATTTTATGATTGTCGTATATTCAAACTTGACCATTTCACTTGTTATCTCTTGTTTAGATTTTGTCCAATCTAAATTTTGTAGATATATATTTTTACCCATTTTTTTAATAGTATACTATTATCTTTTGAAATTCAATTAAAAGTTGAATTTGAAACAATTAATTATTCTACCTTCTCAATATTCTTCAACTGGTAGAAGTATAAATGATCTTAAACTCTTCTAGGTATTACATATCATGAAACACGTGAGCATGCCACCTACATAATTCTATTTGTACACTTCTTGGACATGGAAAGTTATTTATAGAGTATTGAGAAAAACCAATAATCTCCATTGTTTTTCTAAATCCTCAATATTGATATTGTTGTCTAAATCATAGCTTCAATGTATAACCACATGTTCATGGGAAGATCATGAAGCTAGTGATAAAAGAGGACATATGATAGGGAGTAGCATTATGAGATCAACAACAATCAAATCCTGAATGACTAGTCAAAATTCCATCCTATTCAATAAACCTATTGCAACAGGTTGTGGAAGAAGATATGAAAAGTTATTAAAAATTAATGAATGAGAATGTAGACAAATCGTTTGCATTCCTCATAATTTCGTGAAACTCATTTGTCATATGCAACCTCTTTTCTCTATCTATTTCCTTCTTTTATTATCAATATTTTGTGAACAAACCAAATAATAAGTATATGTAAAATTAATTCAAGGAATCATAATTGAAATGAGCAGTTATTTAAAATTTGATGTAAATGAACAGTTATTTAAAATTTGATGTAATTGTGAGAAATAATATTGAACATTATTCAAACATAAATAATGTTGAAGAATAGAATTATATAGTTTAAAATTTACATAAGGCTGGTACTTTTCATTATTTAAATATCTTTTCATTTTTAAAACTTATATAATTTTATAAAAAAAATTAAATATATTTATATTTCTTCAAAATTTTACTTAATGTCTTTTTTTATTTAAATATTTTTTTTTCTTATCTAAATTTAATTATCATGTAAAGAAGTTATGTATTTTTCTTTCAAAAAATTTCAATTTAATATTGATTTCAAATTAGATTTTTTTTAATCTTAATATTTAGGTTTAACATTATGTTGTCATATTAAATATATTCTCTTAAAAATGAAATTATAATAATTAAATATATTTTTATCCTTTCTTTTCAATGTTTTTTTCTAAGGATCTTTGGAGGTAGTGGTGGCATGTGGGAACTAATTTTTTTATGCATGCTATCTCTTTGTTTGATTTTTGGTCTAGTTTGGGGCATCCTACTTTTGCCTTTTTATTTGGGTTGTCCAGTATATTAGTCCTATCTTTATCCTTTGAAAATATTGGTTGGAGAGCAATCATCAAATCTTCTAGAGGTATGAATGTCTCAATGAGTATGTTTTGTACAAGCTTTAAATTCATGAAAAGTGACTTTAGTTCCAACTTGTTCTTTTGATCTATTTAATGTTCCCTCTAATGTTTTGATTTTGAAGAATTTTATTTTTTGGGTCATTTGGTGGGTTTTATTCTTTCTATCTTTCAATTCAAATCTTATCATAAAGTTAATAGGGTTAATAAATAATCTCTTCCTCCTTTAGGTGTTTAGAAAATAAATATTGATGGTTTTCCTAGGGGTAACCTTAATGTTATTGGGAATGGTGGTAAAGAATGGTATAGTAATGGTATGATTTATTTCTTTTTCTTTTTTTCTAAAAGATTTGGTACTAATAATCAAATGGAAGTTCATGCCCTCCTTGTGGCTCTTGAGAAATCTTGTGAATTGAGTTATAGAAAGGATATTTGTGAGATGTATTCTATGATTTTAGTTTCTCTTTTGAACAAAGAGAGACTTGTTGATTGTTCTTGGTGGTAGGATTTGTTTTTACTCGGATTCTCTATCTTCTTGGTTCTCCTTGGTTTATATTCCTCCAAAATGGAATTCTATTGTAGATTATCCTATCAAATGGGCTTCCACAAATAATCAAAGATGGAATGTGTTTGATTAGGATTCTCTATCTCCTAATTGATCTTCAATAATTTTTTAGCTTCTTCAAAATGATATGTGTTGATCATTGTTAGTATATCTTTCATATTGTTCTCTCTTCTTATTTTTTGTCTCTTGGTTCTTACTGGCTAGGGATTTTTGATAAACCTCCTCAGATTTTCCTCCTAATTTTGTACTCTTTTATAACTTCTTATTGAATATAATTTTAACTTCTTTTCCCATTAAAATAAATAATAGTTTTTTCTTAATTAAATTCAATGTAAAAATACATAATAATTATCCATTTATATCATTTATTTTTTACATTTAGATTAGCTAAATTTCAATGGTTGCATATTGTCTATCAAACACTTTGGATGCTTAGTTGACCTTGAACGTATTTAATAATTAATTGAAAATGAGAATATAATATGATTTTAAATTTTAATTAATTACTAAAAAACAATCAAATATGCATATATGTTTCCTAATTTTTGTACTTACTTTGTTTTAAAATTATATTAATTTACATGTCCATGTTTTCTCCCTTACCATTTGGATTAAACTTGAAGTACTTAAATATTAAAATATTAGAATCATTATTTATATTCATCTAGTTTTAATAAGTGGTTCAGTTTAATTCCATAATTTTTATTTGAATTGATGTATTAACATTTTTACAAATGAAATGAAGATCATATAACAACTCAAATTTGAAGAACTTAAATACATTATAATAAACTTATAAATTTTTAATATTGAAAATAATTTTATAAAAGAAATAAAACTATATTATAATTTATTTTTTTTAAACTTAAATATATTATAATTAACCTACAAGATATTTATATTGAAACTATTATAATAAATAGCTAATTACCTTGCTTACTCTGTGTATTGAAATATAATTTTGAAGAGTAATCAACAAATTGTCAGAAAAAACAAAAACATCCAAATACAAGATTTAATAATAAAATAATAAAAAAAGGGAAAACATAAATGACTAAGACCTTAATATGTAGTAAAAGATACAAAGACCTTAACATTAAAAGATATAAAAAAATAAACATAAATGGTTATGTCTATTCCGAGTTGCCCTGTACCCAGATTTATTTTTTTGAAGCAGAACATAAAACAACCTAAAAAGCAAAAGCGCTACAGTCGTTGTTCACGATTATTCCAAATATATATACTGAATGGTTCAATTATAGAAACGATCAACCAGTATTTGATATGTCTAAGAAGCCTTGGTGAGCTGTGTAAAGATGGCCGAGGACGAGGAGTCATCAACAGCGAAAGTATCATAGCGAAGAAAGAGGTGCGCCACGAGCAGCCTGGCGACTATCACAACAATATCCTTACCCGCGCACTATTTATTATCAACTGTGGTGTCCTCCGTCTCCCGCCCATTAGACCACAGGACATACTCCAACAGCTTCTCCCCTTCCTCGCCGAGAAACCGCCCGGCGACGAACTCCTCGGCAGTGGCAAAAACATGAGGATCCTTTGTAGCCAGCGGCTGGTACCCACCCAGCAGCTCGCCTTTCTTCACCTCATACAACGCATCGTATGACTCAACCATGAAATCCCTTTTTGCCCGCCCATACTGCAACGGCACTGGCGGCTCCATCCGCAGCACTTCGTACACCGCGGAGCGCACAAGGGGCATGCACTCCAACGCCTTCATATTCAGCCCTCCGTTTGCTTCCACTGCTCCGCGCACTTCCCGCCTTGGCAATACACTTGACAATGCTGGGGAAAAAGATGAGCATTCCACCAAAGGCGTTGAAGCCGAGGTTGAAGAGGAGGTCGTGGCAGGCCTCGTCTCTTGGAAGTCCCATGTCTTTTACCGCCACATCGAGAACCGCCGACCCGCGGGTGTCGATAAAATCATAAAGCTTCTGATAGTTGCCAGAGACGAGCGCGAAGGGGAGCCGGATGGAGTGTATTGTGAGCTCGTCGAGAACCTTGGGCAAAATGCCCGAGCTAGAAATGGGAGCAAGCTGCAGTGCGAGCCAGGCCTTAACATACGTGGGCCCATCGGTTCCCAGACTGCCTGGACTAGGAGCCACCGGATCGGCTCCGATGAGCTCCCGGCAGAGAAAATTGAATATCAAATCGTCGACCTGCCCGGTGAAAGATGCCTTCCCTTCTTTCTCGAATTCTTGTTCTAGTTCCACAGAGAGCTCGTCAAAAGCCCTGGCAAACTCGGGAATGATCCTCGGCCGAGCCATTTTGAGCACCTCGAACAAGAAAGCCTTGAGCTTGCCGTGAGTTTCCTCAGAGGGGTCTTGGTAGACACCAGTCCGGTAGCCGCCCGTGAAGTCTGTACTGGGCATGTACCATCCCGTAAGCACGTTTTTCTTTTCGACTTTGGTGAGGTCGAAGAGCGTGGGGAATGTCTTTGCGTCGAGGAGCATGATCACCCGGGAGTCCGACACGATTGGCGGACCCGGCGGCATGTTTACTCTTAGTACAGTACTCTTGTATTTTTGAATGCGGGTTTTGAAGAAGTTCTCGGCGCCTTCTGTGACAAAGTAGTCGAAGCGGTCGACGATGGCGCCGACTAAGGGCAGGCCATAGGACCCCGGGATTTCCTTCACAGGGAGACCCGAAGAAACCCCCGGCGTAGCAATGCTCTCAAACGTTTTATGCATCATCTTCTTCTGCTGCAACTGTTGCAAATTAGAATACCCAAAGGCGATTTTTTAAACCAAATGGAAAAAGGGATAAGATGACAGTTGGCCTCAATCAGGTCTTGATAAAGAATTTGAGTGTTATGAACATGAATTTATAAGATTTAAATTTAATTTTGAGGGCTGCAAGTTAATTGATTGCATAATTAGTGAGGATAGTTTGTTTGTTAAATATTATTAAGTTTAATAGTCAAAGGAAAATTTTGATCAATAAGAACACGATAACTATTTATTATTTTTTGTTGGGAATGATGTGTATAATTGTTCCACTAGATCATTTAAGCATGTGATGTTTTAGTAGAGTGATGAGGATGATGGTATGTTTCTTGAGATGCAATTGATTTAAGTTTGATGTAACAAATTGAATCTCTTTATTAATGACTAAGACTGATTTCAACATAGTCAATTACCTTGGCAAATTCAAATCCAAATCCTTTAAGATTTGATTGAATTAAATTGGACGTAATAAATTAGATCTCTTTACTAATGACTTTGACTTTGACATAGTCAAGTACCTTATAAGATGCGAACTTTTTTCTTCTTTCCTTGGCGATATCTTGCCCACATGAATCACATGGGTTTCTTGAAAAAAATTAGGAGGAAAGACAAATTTCTGAAACAGCCATATAAATAATTTTTATTTTTTAGTTATGTTCCACAATCTGGCCCACAAAATATAGTCTACCACAGATACGAAACACAATCTATGTTGAAGATAAACAGATAATATTATGAGCAATCGATGGTATGCATTGAACGGTCATGAGAAAAGTTAGAAATCTTCAGATATCGGCCGTCAGTGAGACCCAAAACCAGTATTTCATGTTTCACGCTGTTCAAAATCTTATTTGTCTCTGTCAAGGTAGGAATTAAAACGATATAATTTGATGGAGAAATGTTTACTAATTCTTGAGAATGATTTTAAGCTTTTAGTTACCACCAGTTTTAAAGATGTATATATGTGTTACAGTATTGTAACATTTACAAAAATGATACTTCAAGACAAAAGTAAATTGAACATTTGAAAGCCATAAACAATTTGAAAAAAATAAAATTAGAGGAAGGGAAGATCCCTTGAAAAGAGTATTTAGTAGTATTAGTTTCTTTCAGTATGATCATAATCTTCATTCAGATTTGAAGAAAATGTTGATGTCCCTCAAAGATTCTACAATTTTTAACCATATTTATCAAAGAATAAAATTAGGACTAATATTCCAAGCCTTAATATGAGTGGTTTGATTTCATCATTACCGCCAATCTTTCCAAATACACAAAAAGAAGGGATATTGAAAGAAAAATGAGATATATTTTCCTCATTATTGCTACATAGAATACATTTTGAAAGCCATATAAATTATTTATTTCTAATATTATCAAGTGTTAGACAGGTACTCTAACACATAAACATAATAAAAAAAAATGCATTTATGACAACCAAATTTATTCTATATTTTTTTGAACCAAGGAAATTCTCTAGTCCCATCTCTCTTTTTCTCTAGGAATTGATACACAGTTCATAGAATCAGCCCCTTTGGAATCATAACCTCAAGTAGGAGAATATTTTTGAGTTTGTAGTTGAGACTTATTTTAAAGATATATGTATGCGCTATGTGATATTGTTAACATTTATTGGTAATGATCCATATTGTGTTAATAGATATTTCATAATTCATATTTAAGTTAAATTTCATAATTTTAGTCACATTTTATTACTTGTGGAAATTTCATAACAATGAGCATCTTAGTAGTTTAAAACTCTTTACAATTTGAAGGATGCAAATTAGTAGTTTAAAGCTCTCAAGTTTGTGTCAAATCATTTCATTTATTTATTTTCTTAGGAGGAAAAATTATATGTATGATTAATGGTAAGGTTTCATTTTCTTTTGAAATTCATCTCAATACAATGCTAGACTATTTATTTTTATTATTCTTTAATTTCTTGATGACTTTAATTGTGGAAATTTCTATTTATTTTGATGTTTTTTATTTGATTGAATCATTCAAATACTCACTTTATTAAATAATATCTAGGTTCAATTATTATTTTGTTCATTAAATTGTTATACTAATTAACACCATGAATAACTTCACATAAAAAATTAAAGCTTTAATATAACAATTGATTGTTATAATGTAATTTATTAGAATGTTCATGTCCTATGATTCACCATAATTAAACATGAAGTATTTTCCTTCCAATTCTTTTAGTTTACTAATTGATTATTGATTGATAACACATATCCACTTATCTCAAAAAATGAATGGATCAATTTTATTCTACCATAATTAAGTCATTGGCCAACTAATTTGACATAATTCTAAATTATTAACTATAGTCACTCAACTATATCATTTAAGTAAATTGAATAGCAAGAAAATTTAGCATCATAATATATATTTTGAGATATATGGAATTGCTCAGAGGGAGGTGACAAAGTGCTTATTAATTTCTCAGCCCATGAGCCGAAAACACCAACAAGGTGCCCCAACCCTTCATAATATCTTAATCCATTCCTTCAATTAGTTCAAAGTAGATAAAACAATATATGATTATTTATCTTAAAATTTAATGACACGTTTTTGTTTATTCTTTGACATACAATTGACCATATCATCAAAAAATGATCCCAAAATTTACACTATAATTATTTAACTTTTTGTCACTTTATATTGGTTAAACACTATGCATATCTAATGGTTAAGACTAGTTTCCTTTAAGATCAATCATATTGGAGAAATTTCAAGGGAAAAAATTGTTTGACATTCTTCTACCCAATAGGAAATGATCTTTAATTTCATGAAATGTAGTTAAATCTTTCACTTCAATCATTTCATTGAAATATTAATTTCTAATTTGAGATTACTTCACTTGTTTTATATTAAATAAGTAGGGTAGGGCTTTGATCCCTTACAAAATCAACAAAACAATCCAAAGCAAACAACCACCAGACAAGAACCACAAAATAGAGGAGACAACTAAGGAAACAACACAACAACTCCTCTCCCCAAATAGTAGGTAGCAAAGAGGAGCCACCAATAAGACGAACCCAGAAGCAGCTAAAAAAGCACAAATCTAGCACAAGAGCTAGGAACCATCTACTTTATTAAACAAAACAATGACCTTCTTAGACTTCTTCTTTTAATTCACAATTGTCCATGCTAAATAAAAAATAGGATTAGAAAGATCAGAAGGGGAAGAATCCCCTTTAGAATAACAAACAAGTGGAACAAAAGAAGCAGCAGATGGAGATTTCAAATCTGAGAACAAAGCATTAGGCTTTGAAATTAAGCCATCCTTTTTCAACATGAAAGAAGTAGGGGCCTTAGGGGAGGCATCACACCCAGCAGAAGAAGCAGCCATATCTAAAAATAGCCCAGCAAAATCCACATGAGGAGCAACACCATCAATGACATGAATATTCTTCAAAGTAGGAGCAATAGGGTCCTTAGGGGAGGCAACATGCATAGTATTAGGAGCAACCTTATCCAGAGATACTACCACCTCAGGAGGAGTAGCACCATCAACACTAGGATTAATCTTCTTCATAGAAGGAGAAAGCGGTAAGGAATCCTCACAATCAGAAGAAGAATCAATAACAGGGTTCATAGGTAGATGTTCTCGAAGTGAGTTCTTCCACCAGGTGAAGGAAGAAATAGGATGAGAGTGACAAAGGCAATCATGATCCAAGTGCCCAATGGAAAAAAAACATCTGTATCAAAAAGAAATACCTTCATACAATCCACTAACTAGGACCAAGACAAACCATTAACTTCAAGCATAATCTCACCAGGTAAAGTCTGAGATAAATCTAACTCCACTAGAATCCAAGTGTAGGGGTGTGAGTGAAATTCTTGGAAGTGTAGTCAACTTTCAAAAATCTGCCAATAGCATTTCCAATATCCTCAAAAGTAAAGGAGCCCCAAAACTGTAAGGGGATATATGACAATCTCACCCAAACAGGGATTACATCAATGGGTTCCTTCAAAGGGTTAAAGGAATGAATCCAAGTCTTCATAGATAGGGGATGGGAGTCCTATACCCATAGACCATGATCTAAAATTACCTGTCTATCTTCAAGAGAAAAAGAACTAACAACAAATAAACCTTGAGCAGGAAGATAAATTTCCATTGTACCTTCCACCAAAGGAGACAAATGAATATATATCCAGAGGTGCAGACCAGGGAGGGAAGTTCACAGGTGGAAAAACCTATAGATAAGGGAAGTTTTCAAATAAAATTTCATATTATCAGAGACCTTCTTGCCCAAAGAGACAATAGGGGCAACATTGGCACACCACAAAGGTTGCACAAATCCCACCATGCACTCTCAAACCACATAGACCACAAAGGAAATTTCCCAATATTATTTTTCTTATTGATTAATGGTCCAATATTATTTTCCTAATTGATTATTGAAATTAGAGTAATGGTGGGAATAAAATATGATATAATTCACACATGTACCAAGCTAATGTCAAAAATAATAGACTGCAACAAATCTCAAATCAATTCCATATCATAAATCAATATCTTAGCACAAGTTTGTAAGATTTCATGGTAAGGGATTAAACAACATAGCCATTATTTTTTGTTTTCTATTTTTTTCTTTAATGCTTGCACTAATTTGTGTCTTTGAGCATAATAAATAAAAATACAATGGAATTAACACACAATATATTATGAATTTTCTTACTCTAGTAACCTTTGTATTATGATAGAATTACTTAGAAACTCAAAGAATGTTATATGTAATTGAATGCAAGAACATATAAAAACTGCACAATGTAAGGATTTTTAATCTATAAAATGATTCAATAGTGCCAAAAGTATTGAAATCAATGGATATGGTTTAAACACATAAGATAAGCTTTACACTACAGTTTATAGAAAATAATTGGTGCATCCTAACAAATAGTGTCATTCACTCTGAAATTTGATTTTTAATATGAATAAAAAAATAGGCTATTATGCTTTTTCTAATGGATTCACCAAGTTTTCTATATAATTTTCAAGAGGTGCATTCTTAAAGTATACCTTTGTTGGGTTAGGACTTTATGGATATAGTGAATGAAGTTACTATTTAAGAAGAATTAATAGATTGGGATTATGTGTTCTCTCAAGATTTTGGCATGAAATTCTTGTATAAAGGTGATGTAAATAGTAGACCCTAAAGTGATATTTTAGATTGTATGTCTTGTAATTGGTAAATAATATCAAATGTCTTTAATTCATTGTAAGTAAGCATCGATTTAAGAGGTAAAATGGTGAGATTAGATGAAACCTTCTGACCCTTACCCAATTTTTGATGATTATAAAATAAAATCTTAGGTTGAGTAGGTATTAAATTCTACTCTCAAGCTATCTTTTCATAATATAAACCATATGAACAATATATTTATGAATTGAGTATAATAAACAATGTATGTAAAAGTGAATGCAAACCAAGAACCCATTTAACTATCACCTATGGTCCATTAGGAGTATAAATAAAATTATCCATGTGAACACACATGAGAGATGATGGATAAGGATAAAAAATCATCTACATAAATTATCTTTAGATTTGCTATGGAAAGAAATATATTAACAAAAATTATGTATCAAAGAAATAAAAGATGTATAGAATATATAAAAGGAATCCAACAAATATAATACTTTATTTCTCAAAATGAGTCTATAGCCATTAAAGCTATATAAGTAATAATTACTGTCACTAGAACCATTAGAGTCATCTCTTAATAATTCCTTACCAATAACACAATATCAATGTAATGTGGGATAAAGCAGTGTAATTTCATAATCACTAAAGAATAAACATAAAATATTGAGGAGGGATCCTCATAAAGCACACCATAATCTTGTAAAATAGGAGTATGAAATGATAAAGAGAAACCATCATGAGATGCAACATCATATTTGGAAAAATGTAACACACTTTAGGTACTACCTTAGAGTTTCTCATAAGAGTTGTATTAGGGGAACAAGAAACAAATAATGTGGAGGTTGAGATAGAATCAAAGGGTTCAAAAGCTTTATAAGTAACTAAGCCCCTTTGGAATCATAACCTCAAGTAGGAGAATATTTCTAAGTCTGTAGTTGAGACTTATTTTAAAGATGTTGTAGATAGGGAAAAATCAATTAGATTTAGTGGTGTTGAAAATAACAAACTATCTAAACCCTATCAAGCACCATGAAGGACAAACTAGAATGAAAATTCAAATAAACAAAGGAAATGCAAACCAATTCTCAAACTAGACTTGATTGACCTCCATGGATCTTCTCCACCTACATGAGAATGCAAGATTTTGAAGGATTGATAATGGAGGAATGGTGGGTGCTCATTCCCGCAGCATAACGACTTGATGATGAAAATGAAAAATAGAGAACGATAGAGATGGATTGAAGAATGATTTTGACAGATTGAGGATGTTAGATGAATCAACCCCCTAAATGGATTGTGAGAGGACGTATATATAGAGCCTTGATGTGGACGAAGATAAGATTTGACAAGATTTGATAAGGATTTGATTTTTGACAAAAGAGGAAATACAACGAGATGAGATAAGATGTCAAAAAGATAGAAAGATTCCAATTTTCTCTTTTAAAGGAAATAAATCTTGAAAAAGATGAGAAGGATAATTGATGAATTATCTAATTAAATAAATTAATTAGATACACATGATTTCAAATTTTGGAAAGAAAGCGAGAATATCCTTTTTAGATTTTATTAATTAAATAAATATTTGATTTATTTAGTTAATGTTAAATTTATGATTTCATTAATTAAATAATATAACATTAGAGGAATGGATGGATTATGCATAGGAAGGGAATAAATGAAATTAGTCAAATAAATAAGATTTATTTAACTAATTAGACGATGGCATGGATACCTAGGGAAAAACATGCTACAAGGTTTCTAAATGATGTAGTGTTGTGATAAGGTGTCATAAGAGGACATTTTTAGGTGTCTACAGATGTATGCATGCACTATATGATATTGTTAACATTTATTGTTAATGATCCATATTTTGCTCATAGACATTTCATAATCCATGTTAAATAGTATTAAATATTTATGTCCACAACTCACCCTTACTATTGATAGTGGACCCATCACCCCCTATGAATATATTACAAACAATGGTGAGAATTAATAGTACAAAATATTTTTCCAATACACCCTAAGTGTTTAGATACACTTTCCATGGATGTGGGAACCCATCACAAGTTGGATGGCATCTTAATCCTAACAATGTTTTTCCTTCTACATTTATAGTGGCCTTTCTAAGTAGTCCCTTATATGGCAACAAATTGTATCAAAAATCCACCATCAACATTTACTACCTTGAATTATTTAGAGGTATATGTCATGATCACTAATCGTGAGTGAGAAAGGGAGAGAGCATGGAATTTTGGATTCCTCTAGTAAATATGGAGATTGCAACTCTAACTCGAAGGATGAATATGATGTTTTTTTTATTGTAGGGGATCTGGTGGCTTCAGCCTACTGTGATGGTTGTGTGGTTGGAGCATTTTTGGTAGTTTTCTAGTTTTGTGGGTGCGTTAGAAACCTTTGGGATTTGCACCATGTTTGCTCAACTTCCTGTCTTCATGCCTTTACTACCTAAAGATAGTTTTTTATTAAATATTTTTTCTTTAATCAAGTTTTGAAGTCAAACCAATTACAATTAAGACATAGTGCGACCGTATAACGCATAATTTTTTTTGAATATATCAAAATTTAATTTATTTTTTGTTGGATCAAGGACTTCAATATCTGGTGCACTCATATTTTTCAATTTTTTTTATAATCTACTATTTTTCCACATGTGCAAAACAAAGACCTTCATTTTTTATGAAAAACCTATATTTAATAAAACTAAAAAAACAAATACATAATAAAACCAAAACATATTAAAATTATATTCATTGGATAGCTCGTTCTAAGCACTACCTGATTCCAATTGGGTTTGTGAAGACTCCTCCATTTGCATCGTCAACTCGATCTTCGAAGTGTAAAAATTTAGGTTTTTTTGTGTTTTAGGGGGAGAATGAGGAATAAGGGGGGTTTGAGTGAACCCCTAGGGGTTCGCTCGAACCCTGGTTTGAGCGAACCATCCTTCAATAAGTATTTACTTTTGTTTATTTGGGTGGGAAATGTGGGCCCAGTAATTAATGGATTCGCTCAAACCCTAGTTCGGGCGAACCCCTTTTGGGTTCAGTCAAACTTGTAGGTTCATTTGAACCCCTACAACCAATTTTTTGCCATGGGGTCATTTTTTCTCAGTTTTCCTTCCTCCATCAAATTGTAAACCACTATTGTGGGTTCACCCTATATCATTTACTCCCAAAGATTTTGAAATATCTAACTATAGGCTTATGATCAGTCCATAGCTCAAAAGGGGTCTTACCAGTATCACCTTTGACTTGTACCTAGTTGAAGATGTAAACAACAGTACTCACAACTTCTCTCCAATAGATATGAGGAACATTTCCTTCCAGCATCATTGTCCTAGCAACATCTTGAACTGTCTTGTTCTTCCTTTTCACAACTCTATTTTCCTAAGGGGTTCACAAGGCAGATAATTATCTCTTTATCCCATGCACCTCACAAAAATAATTAAACTCATGAGAAGTAAATTCACCACCACTATCTGATCTCAAAAATTTAATCTTCAGACCTATCTCTATCTCAACCATATCCTTAAAAATCTTGAACTTCTCCAGAGCTTCAGATTTCTCCCTTAAGAAAGCAACCCACATCAATCTAGAGTAATCATCAAAAAGTAACATGAAGTACCTATCTCCTTGTAAGATTTTGATTCTAGAAGGATCACACAAATCAGTATGAACAAGTTCCAAGACTTCTTTTGAACAATATTGTTTGCTCTAAAATGAAATTCTAGTTTTCTTCCCTCACTGACATTCCTTGCATATAGTATTAGTAGGATTTACCAACTTAGGAAGATCTCTCACTGCCTGAGTAGAACTTATCTTGATAATATTTCCAATGTTCACATGACACATTCTCCTATGCCACAACCAACTTTCATCAACTTAAGCAATCAGACAACTTTTACTAGCAGTATTTAGGTGAAAGATGTTACCTTTTA